>OU898276.1:86152435-86617575 GCA_918026665.1 Diabrotica balteata
TTAGTACTGGTCAAATACAAAACCAATCATTTTAGGGTTGTAGAGGTTCTTGAACACTATTGATTTTAAAATTCTTGCATAGTCGCGAAATGCTTTGCAGTTGGAGGGTTTGTCAACGGCTTGGATTAAACTCATACCTTCAAGAATGTGACACTTTTGTTACTTTATAATGGTAATGGTAGATATTTAGACATAACTGTAAACTGTCCTATTATAGAACCTAAGGCAGATTTATTTGATGGTATCGATAAAACTCTTACAGGTACAAGTGACATTGGATGTGCTGTAAATTCATATTTGAAAATATTCTCATAATATTTATGTTACTTTCAATTGCCTTGGTTGTTAGTATTTTTTGTAAAAGCTCTTGCTTAGCTTCAATAATTTTTTTCTTTTCAGAGACAGTTTTATAGTGTTGGAAGTGTTGAAAGTACTTCTTGTATGCTGATAAAAATTGGGAGCTCTAACAGTAAGAAGAAATTTTGCTAGACTCTTTTCCATTTTTTTTTGTTTATTTAAGTAGGGGTATTTGAATATTTGGCAATGCAATCTCATTAGCTGAAATTACGAGACGATCTACGCTTTTGGAAAATACATTAAATCGTAAAAAACTGATTATGTAGTTTTTGTACACAATATTCATTAATTTTCATCCGTTTATTTTTTTTATATTTTCTACGTTTTGAGTTGAGTGGTTGCTTAAGTCTAATGATGCACGAAATTCATCTACCATCATGCCAATCATATTGTAGCTTAACAACCATTCGTCTAGTTTTGTGTTGGTTTTAGTCAATCCCACGATTCCTCCTGCATCTTTTGAGTTGTATTTATATGTTTCAAGCTGGATCTACAAATAGTTGGTTAAAGTTGCCGTTCAAACTTTTCACAACAAAATTTCTTCTTATAAAGTCTTCGTGTAATTCTGGAGCCTTATCAGCAAGTTTGTACATGTCCAACAAATATAATGTTCCCCAAAAAGAATAGTTCACATGGTCAAATGCAAAGAAATAGGGGTACATTTTTCTAAAACTAGAACAAAAATGTATTCTCCAGTTTCCGCTTCTTTCAGCAAACTAAAATGGAAATGGACTTTAACGGAAAAAACATGCCGTAATCTGATTTTTGACTCAAGTTCACTGTCATACCTGCTGTTGTTCATTAAAATAATTTAAAACTTCTAATATTAAAAATCTCAGCTCAGTGGATTTCGTGCTATTAGTAAAAAATAATGCACAATTATCGAAAAAATATTAGTAAAAATAATGCACAAAACTTTCGCAATCGAATATACAACACAACAGAATTTCAATGTAAAATCGACCCTAACAACATCGCCAATCACTAGAGTCGATTTAAGTTTGACTTCAGATTATGAATCTCGCCCTTCCTCGCATCTCTGCGTTTGCCACTGTGCGTCGTGACATGCCGTTCAATTTATTTAATTTTTTTTAAACTATTTATCCAATCGACATTCTAAACAAACAGACATGTTCTCTGATGTTTGGTCTATAACTTTTATAGAAAGTCATTTTTTGCTAGACCCAATATTTTTCGGGGTAGAGCGAGGAGAAACGATTTTAAAAATATGGGTTTTCAGACTCATTCTAAGTCATTTTGTATGAAGGCACTCCGTATACAACAATGGTTTGACGTATTTTTATAAATAAAATAAAAATATTTCTAATGTCCGGATCGATATGCAAATTTGAAGAATGAATTTTCGGATATCGTAGATCCGAAAAATGACGAAAACGAAAACAAATTAGCATTTTTTTTGTAAGGCTCTCCACCACTCCCCTAGCGCTAACGATTTTTGGACGACCAAGTGATTTTGCATTAGAAAGATATTAGAAACGAATAAAAATAGGTTTTGCATTTTAGCAACAAAGTGCCCACCAAAATCTATTCTAGAAGCCTTTTTCCAGTCTTATTTACTCTTCAGTATGGAATTGTATTTACTCTTATACAAAACTAATATTTTTATGTTAAAACACGATTAGAATGTTAAAATGATATCTTTTGTTATAGGCACAGATAAACTGTTTAGTTTAAATAATTTCCCCTTTTTAATTTTGTACATAAATAATAAACAAAAATAGCTTTGAAAATAGATTTCACAAATTCAATAAAACAGAGCATTTTAGTAATTCGGTTTATATAAAGTTTATGTTGAATTATTTAATAATATACATAAAAATTATAATCATTACTTAGCTTCTGTTATCTTTGAATTTTGTTTCACTACTTCAACTGACCGCTGCCCTTGCAATATTTTTAAAATACAAAACACCATAACCGCAAATTACTTTACTGTTTAAGTAGGAAATATGCAATACAACACGAGCTCCGGTCGCTCGACTAATACTCTTTAGAGCTGGCAACAGTGTCTGATCTCGCGTTGATCTGTAAATATCTAAAATTTCGTATATAAGTCTTCCCCTTCCCTTTTCAGCTACGGATCTCATTTTGTTGTAAATTTATCAAAAAAATTTAAGTTCAAAAATCTTTTCCCCTCTAAGTGTGCCATGATTAATATGTTAATTATAAAGATAGTTATGAACAATATACTCCATTAATAATTTTCCTATTGGTGGATCTCGGGTTGTCCTCGATTTAATCGGATCTCGCCTTGATATGAAGACGTATATATATATATATATATATATTATATATATATATATATATATATATATATACATATATATATATATATATAATATAATATATATATATATGTATATTTATATATATATATATATATGTCTTCATATCAAGGCGAGATCCGTTTGTATCATAAGCTATACAAGATGAGATCCGTTTTGCAAGGCGAGATCCGATTTTGGATCTCACCTTGTATTCACGTGTATATAGTGATATCTCGATGTAACAATGATGGGGGTACAAAGAAATCGATTTTTGTCTGGACCTCATTTTGCACCCCTTTTGGTGAATTTTATATTGCAGTAGTTCCACTAAATTCCGCTGTAGAGGGCAGCGCGAGCGATTCGTTGTGTATATGCTAAATATACATTTTGTAAACAACCCGAGATCCAGTACATTTGGCAACATCGCAAATGAATTTTACAGTCAGACCTCTCCCTCGCTTCGGCTTATTTCCGGTTTGAATAATATTATTTACATTAATAAAGAGCTCTGTCCAGAAAGGCGATTGTCAAATATCTCGAGAACTAGACGTCGTATCGAAGAAACTTAGGAATTTTTTTTTATGGTTTTTCAAAATCTATATACTTATGCAATACCAGGGTTCTTATTCTCCTTGCGAACGCGATGGGTGTAGCAACTTTGAATTTTCAACTGGAACCCTTTATTTTTATTTAAATAAACATTTTGAAATTATATTAGAACTATTATGGATATAGATATAAAATTAGAATAATTAATTAAATTAGAAATTTAGAGTTGAAAATACACAACTTTTGTGTGAATCTATAATAGCTTCTTTAACCAGTGGGAAGAGCTTCAAAATCGTCGTTTTGATGACATTTTTAGGAGTTAGATGATTTTAAGTAATTTTTTAGATAAAATTATGTAGAACACGTTGCTAAGTACTCGAAGTCTAAAAAATTTTGGAGACATTGTAAATTTGTAGTATTATTTTTTTACAATTTTTCTTCGCATATTTTCTCCACTGTTTGTTTTACAAAAAATGTCAAAAACTTATTTTAATCGCTTTTAAAAGACCTACAAAATAAAGCTTACCGCGTTCAATTTGAATGAGTTACAAATACAAATCTGTTTTACATATCATTTATAATTAAAGGACCAACTATGCTGTTCACGTACTATGTTAAGATTCCACGGGAATATTTTTCAATATATGTAGTTCATTTATGCTAAACTTGGACACTGTACATCAAATAGTTTACGAGCTATAGCTTTATAAACAAATTAACTTCATATTTCCTTTAAATTCGTTTACTGAAGAAAATCCAAATTTAGCTATACAGCTCGCACTCCCTCGTAGGGGAAAATTCACTCATCCCAGACACCCACCTTATCAAAGATTGACCTGTGGGACTCTTTCTGTGTTCGATTCCTTGGTACATCGGGGTTTGTCCCAAAAATTTTCTTACATTATTATCTAGTATTATATAAAGCTTATTAAGGACGTTGTAACGGCGTTAAAGTTCAAAAGCTTGTGATATATAAAACATCTAAATTTGCAACGGTTTTTCCCTGGCAGCAAATTTCACGTTCAAGAACAATAGATAGTAATAAAAACAATTAAATCTAGAGAGATCTATTTAGAAAAATACGCTACCTGACAAGAGACTTCAGAGCCACAACTTGGTCCATTGAAGATAACACTGGAACCCTGAGAACAAACAGAGAAGACATAGCAGAGACATGGAGATCGTATTGCAGGGACCTATATAAAGATGATCAACGCCAAGAGCTTGTTAGCCAAATCTCTGACGAGGTGGAAGAAGAACCTGATATACTCGAAAATGAAGTAAGACAGGCTATCAACAAGCTCAAATATAACAAAGCACCAGGTCCAGATATGATAACAGCAGAAATGCTTAAAGCCACAGAAGAAACCGGCGTAAAGTTACTTCATCTACTCTGTAACCAAATATGGCATTCCAAACAATGGCCTGAAGACTGGACAAAATCTACAATAACGACCATACATAAAAAAGGCAGCTTCCATAAATGCGACAATTATAGAACTATCTCTCTTATATCCCATGCCAGCAAGATAATGCTACATATAATCAATGAGAGACTGAAAACATTCCTTCAAAGAGAAATTCCACAAGAGCAAACTGGATTTACCAAAGGTAGAGGCACTCGAGAACACCTGCTGAATATAAGACAGATAATCGAGAAATCCAGGGAATTCAACATCCCACTATACATCTGTTTTATAGATTACCGTAAAGCGTTCGACAGGGTCAAGTGGAGACACTTATGGCGAATACTAAAAGAAGTAGGCGTACCACAACATCTAATTACGCTTATAACCGAACTATATGAACACACTACTGGATCAGTTAAAGTACTTGACACACTTTCGAACGAATTTCATCCAGAACGGGGTGTCAGACAAGGATGTATACTATCTCCACAATTATTCAACATATATGGGGAGTATATTATGCGAAGAGCACTTGAAGGATGGGAAAAGGGCATCTCAATAAATGGTCATAAACTAAACAACCTACGTTTCGCAGATGACACAGCCCTTCTTGCAAATAGTCAAGCAGCGCTGATAGAACTTATACGACTGATCGAAAACGAAAGTCAAATATTTGGTCTGCAATTAAACATATCAAAGACAAAGATCATGATAGTGGATAAACTACACAACAATCATCCACACATAACCACAATTGACCGGTTCGAGGTTGTGAGCTCATACTTATATCTGGGATCATTAATCACAAACACAGGGTCATTACAAGAAGAGATTAAACGTAGATCTGATCTAGCAAAAGTTGCCACAGCAAAAATGACCAAAATATGGAAGGACTGTCAAAATTCAAGAGCGATAAAGATGAGGTTGATCAACTGCTTAATATTCCCAATACTGACCTACGGATGTGAATCTTGAACTCTGAGACAATCGGAGAGAAGAAAGATAGACGCCACTAAAATGTTCTGTTGGAGACGAATGTTACGAATTCCTTGGACCGACCGCAGAACAAATAATTCAATTTTAAGAGAGCTAAAAGTTAGCCAACGACTCTCTAGTAAAGTCCATCTCCAACAATTAAAATATTTTGGGCATGTTATGAGAGCAAACACAGAAAACATGGACTCATATAACAAGGAAAGGTAGAAGGCCGAAGATCACGAGGAAGATCCCCAACAAGATGGATAGGTCAAATTACAGGAATATGCCAAAGACCTATGCATGAATTCAAAGAAATGACCAGAGACAGAGATCTCTGGAGACGGACAATACACGACATCACGTCGACCACTACACTCCCCCTGGGGGGTCAGGATTGAAGAGAGAGACCTATTTCCTAATTATTATCTTGTGTTAGTTATCTTATTCTATGTTAGACTTTTCATTACTATAAAAAGAAGTAACACTCTCTATGGTTAAAATTGTTCACGTTTATCACCTTTTTTGTAACATTTCACTTGGGCCATAATATATTTACAAGAACCAATGAATTTGATCTCGTTTCCGTTTACACGAGTATTTGAGCCCCCGTATAGTCTGATAATTTAAAAAAACCAATATAATAATTATTCGTCACAAAAAGGTAAAAATAAACTCATCTTTTACACCTATTAGGAGTAAAGTATATGTATGCATGTTTCTTCAACTTGGATTCCCTGCTTAAAACTGGTACCAGCTCTACATTTTCTTTACTCCAGCCAGTTAGCAGCAACAGATTCGGCAGTCACAATCTAGGTGTCAGGCTACATACTTATACCTTCGTTTGGATGAGTATGTACACGAATATTATATATTATACTGTCTGAAGTATGAGAAAGTTTATATGTTTATATGGACCAGTACAAAGATTGTTAGTACTGGTCAAATACAAAACCAATCCTTTTAGGGTTGTAGAGGTTCTTGAACACTATTGATTTTAAAATTCTTGCATAGTCGCCAAATGATTTGCAGTTTGCTCATACCTTCAAGAATGTGACACTTTTGTTACTTTATAATGGTAATGGTAGATATTTAGACATAACTGTAAACTGTCCTATTATAGAACCTAAGGCAGATTTATGTGTTAGTTTTAGTCAATCCCACGATTCCTCCTGCATCTTTTGAGTTGTATTTATATGTTTCAAGCTGGATCTACAAATAGTTGGTTAAAGTTGCTGTTCAAACTTTTCACAACAAAATTTCTTCTCATAAAGTCTTCATGTAATTCTGGAGCCTTATCAGCAAGTTTGTATATGTCCAACAAATATAATGTTCCCCAAAAAGAATAGTTCACATGGTCAAATGCAAAGAAATAGGGGTACATTTTTCTAAAACTAGAACAAAAATGTATTCTCCAGTTTCCGCTTCTTTCAGCAAACTAAAATGGAAATGGACTTTACGGCAAGAAATATGCCGTAATCTGATTTTTGATTCAAGTTCACTGTCATACCTGCTGCTGTTTATTAAAATAATTTGAAACTTCTAATATTAAAAATCTCAGCTCAGTGGATTTCGTGCTATTAGTAAAAAATAATGCACAATGATGCACTTTCGCAATCGAATATACAACACAACAGAATTTCAATGTAAAATCGACCCTAACAACATCGCCATCACTAGAGTCGATTTAAGGTTGACTTCAGATTATGAATCTCGCCCTTCCTCGCATCTCTGCGTTTGCCACTGTGCGTCGTGACATGCCGTTCAATTTATTTATTTTTTTTTAAACTATTTATCCAATCGACATTCTAAACAAACCGACATGTTCTCTGATGTTTGGTCTATAACTTTTATAGAAAGCCATTTTTTGCTAGACCCAATATTTTTCGGGCTAGAGCGAGGAGAAACGATTTTAAAAAATATGGGTTTTCAGACTCATTCTAAGTCATTTTGTATGAAGGCACTCCGTATACAACAATGGTTTGACGTATTTTTATAAATAAAATAAAATTATTTCTAATGTCCGGATCGATATGCAAATTTGAAAAATGAATTTTCGGATATCGTAGATCCGAAAAATGACGAAAAACAAATTAGAATTTTTTTTGTAAGGCTCTCCACCACTCCCCTCGCGCTACGATTTTTGGACGACCAAGTGATTTTGCATTAGAAAGATAGTAGAAACGAATAAAAATAGGTTTTGCATTTTAGCAACAAAGTGCCCACCAAAATCTATTCTAGAAGCCTTTTTCCAGTCTTATTTACTCTTCAGTATGGAATTGTTTTTACTCTTGTACAAAACTAATATTTTTATGTTAAAACACGATTAGAATGTTAAAATGATAGCTTTTGTTATACAGATAAACTGTTTAGTTTAAATAATTTCCCCTTTTAATTTTGTACATAAATAATAAACAAAAATAGCTTTGAGAATAGATTTCACAAATTCAATAAAACAGAGCATTTTAGTAATTCGGTTTATAAAGTTTATGTTGAATTATTTAATAATATACATAAAAATTATAATCATTACTTAGCTTCTGTTATTTTTGAATTTTGTTTCACTACTTTAACTGACCGCTGCCCTTGCAATATTTTTAAAATACAAAACACCATAACCGAAAATTACTTTACTGTTTGAGTAGGAAATATGCAATACAACACGAGCTCCGGTCGCTCGACTAATACTCTTTAGAGCTGGCAACAGTGTCTGATCTCGCGTTGATCTGTAAATATCTAAAATTTCGTATATAAGTCTTCCCCTTCCCTTTTCAGCTACGGAACTCATTTTGTTGTAAATTTATCAAAAAAATTTAAGTTCAAAAATCTTTTCCCGTCTAAGTGTGCCATGATTAATATGTTAATTATAAAGATAGTTATGAACAATATACTCCATTAATTAATTTCCTATTGGTGGATCTCGGGTTGTCCTCGATTTAATCGGATCTCGCCTTGATATGAAGACGTATATATATATATATATATATATATATATATATATATATATATATATATATATATATATAAAACTATTTAACGCGGAGTCAAACCCGGAAAACAACTGAAATCACATATAGCTCCCGCGGAAATCTCAAATCCAATATATATATATATATATAATATATATATATATATATATATATATATATATATATATATATATCCGTTCCATAAGGTTTAATGTGTTTTATATATTGTTGTATATGTTTTGTTAAACAATGGTTTATGGTTTTTTTACGTTTATTAATATTTTCTTAAATACATATTCCTGAATTTTTATCTTTCTTCTGTCTACTGCTATGTCTAACGTGACATACTAATGTTGTCAACTAACAATTAGGCTGGAGTTATACACCATATTTGACTATATTTTTTCAACTTATCACTCACTGGATAAGAGCAGAACATACTCAATACCCTGAACAGGTTAATGTTTGGGGAAGAATTTTTTAAACTTTTTATTGCTTGTGTGATATTTTAGTTTAAATAAAATATTATATAAAGTACTTTACGATTTTATTTACTCCATCTTTATTCTTTTGTGTAAATTAATTTTTATAAATATATTTCTATACATGAAAATTAACATTATTCACCGTTTGTTGTTTCTCACTTATTCGAAATATTTCATATGTTTACGATACTAAAAATAAAAGCAAGCAAAAGCAAAAGTCAAACCAATAGTCATTATTTATTCAAGTGAAAAAACTGTTTCAAATAACTTTCAAATATTGGAAGGTACGCCGCTGGCTTAAAAGGATATGTCACAGTCTATCACATCGTCTCTTTCCCGCGCCTATAAACTTTTTCGACTTCAAATTTAGGTGAACAGAGTACAGGGCATGCCTAGTCCATCTTTATTTATACGTCCATGGGTTCAACCCGGAAGACTGGTGAGATTGATATTAATTTTAGTAATAATATTAATCTTAGCTCTAAGTTACATATATATATATATATATATATATATATATCGTCTCTTTCCCCGCGCCTATAAACTTTTCGACTTCAAATTTAGGTGAACAGAGTGCAGGGCATGCCTAGTCCATCTTTATTTATACGTCCATGGGTTCAACCCGGAAGACTGGTGAGATTGATATTAATTTTAGTAATAATATTAATCTTAGCTCTAAGTTACATATATATAATATATATATATATATATATATATATATATACCTATATATATACATATATATATATATATATATATATATATATATATATTTATTTATTTATATATATATATATATATATATATATATATATATATATGTAACTTAGAGCTAAGATTAATATTATTACTAAAATTAATATCAATCTCACCAGTCTTCCGGGTTGAACCGCTTCGGTATCCATTTTGCCGAGCTTTCGGCATCCTCTCTGATGCCTTCCTCAGGGCTTCCGAGGTCTCAGTCTCTTGAGCCCCCAGACACTACTACACTGTTCACTGTTCACTACGCTGTCACTACTTACGCTGTCACAGTATATATCATAACGAGAGTTGTAAGAAGCTTATTACATGCGAGTAAAAAACACATACACATACCACTATATTTACACTGACAGATTAATAATTTTTAATCTGTCCAAATAACGTCTGTTAATTCGTTTCCATGGTAACTCGACCAATTGACTTACGAGGCTTATGTGATATTACACATTTTTATAAAATTGAAGCGTAATTTTTTTTATTACGTGCTAGTCATTACGTGTCAGTATCTGTAATAATGCATTTACTTAGCATCTAAATAGTAGGTAATATACAATTTACTAGTAAGAGAGTAGAAAATAGTATATTACATAACGAGAGTTGTAAGAAGCTTATTACATGCGAGTAAAAAAGTTGCGCGCGAGCCGCGTAGCGGCGAGCGCAGTAATTTTACAAGCATGTAATAAGCTTACAACTCAAGTTGCGTACTATACTTTTTCTACGATTATTTTCGTTTATAAAAATAAAAATAAATTACCACTATATTTACACTGACAGATTAATAATTTTTAATCTGTCAAAATAACGTCTGTTAATTCGTTTCCATGGTAACTCGACCAACTGACTTACGAGGCTTATGTGATATTACACATTTTTATATAACTGAAGCGTAATTTTTTTTATTACGTGCTAGTCATTACGTGTCAGTATCTGTTATGATGCATTTACTTAGCATCCAAATAGTAGGTAATATACAATTTACTAGTAAGAGAGTAGAAAAAATATATTTACAAATTAATTATAAAAAAAATCTTACAAACTCCTTCTGATGACGGGTAGACCCGGAAACACGTGTCAGGGAGTGGTAAGAGTCTCAAATTAAATCGAAACGCAACCGTCATTTATTTTGTTATTGTCCTTACTCGACGCAATGAGTACAAAAATGATAGTAGTTTCTATGGGTAAATTGTTGATGCATAGTGGAATTTTAACATTCTCAGCATCGCTCTGAATGGCTTGATTAAGCTTGGGTTATACAGTTTACTTTAATTGTTATCGATATTTAACTTCATGTTTCCTCACTAGAGGCCTCTAGTAGCATACTCTGGCAATTATTTTTACTATAATTGCCTTAGTAGTCGGTGCGTTTTGATTTGGTTTGAGTCTTCTTACAAACTCCTTCTGATGACGGGTAGACCCGGAAACACGTGTCAGGGAGTGGTAAGAGTCTCAAATTAAATCGAAACGCAACCGTCATTTATTTTGTTATTGTCCTTACTCGACGCAATGAGTACAAAAATGATAGTAGTTTCTATGGGTAAATTGTTGATGCATAGTGGAATTTTAACATTCTCAGCATCGCTCTGAATGGCTTGATTAAGCTTGGGTTATACAGTTTACTTTAATTGTTATCGATATTTAACTTCATGTTTCCTCACTAGAGGCCTCTAGTAGCATACTCTGGCAATTATTTTTACTATAATTGCCTAAGTAGTCGGTGCGTTTTGATTTGGTTTGAGTCTTCTTACAAACTCCTTCTGATGACGGGTAGACCCAGAAACACGTGTCAGGAAGTGGCAAGAGACTCAAATTAAATCGAAACGCAACCGTTATTTATTTTGTTATTGTCCTTACTCGAAGCAATGAGTACAAAAATGATAGTAGTTTATATGGGTAAATTGTTGATGCATAGTGGAATTGCTATCGATATTTAACTTCAATTAATTATAAGTTAAATATTTTGTACAAACAAATAGTTGTTAGCAAAAAAACAAAGATTGTAATTGTACCTATTCACTATAAAGAAGACAACAATTTGTGATAATACCCTCCTAAACGTAACCTACAAAATATTGATCTACATTCTTTACGATCAACTATCGGGATATTGTGAAAACATAATAGGCAAATACTAGTGTGAGTTTCGCAAAGAAAAATCCAACTATTCATCAAGTATTGTTTCTAAAATAAACTTACTGTAGTAACTTCATAATTCCATACTTCCATGGAATTAGTACTTACCATTTGTTTCTGGATTTTTAATGTACCCATAAGACTGTTTCCCTTCTTCTTCTTAACATGCCATACACCAAGATGCGTAGGCGACTATCTCATTACTAGAGTTCTGTTCTTGGCGGCGTGACACAGCTCGCCTGTTTGTGTATTCCTGTCCATTCTTTAATATACCTTAACCAGATCTTCTCCTACCACCGATTGTCCCTTGTAGAATTAACTGTGGTATTTCATATTTTGCTCCTCTCAATATTTGCCCAAGGTTACCAATCTTGCGTTTTTTAATTAATTCAAAGAGTTCTCTTTCCACGCCGGCTCTCTTAAGGACGTCATCGTTTCGAACTCTATCCACCCAAGGTATGCGCATCATTCTTCTTAATGACCACATTTCAAATGCTTCAAGTTTGTCGATAGATGTTTTTTTTAAAGTCCACGTTTCCATGCCATAAATCAAGATGGACCATATGTAACACTTGACCTTTCTGTAGCTTATTTCGAAATTTAGGTTTTGATTACATAGGAGCGGTCTGAATTTCACTAAAGCTTGTCTTGCCATTTGTATTCGGGTTTTTATCTCGTGTTGTGGATCCGATTGGTCATTGATTTTGGTGCCAACGCGTTTAAAAGTTTTCACGCGTTTAAAAGTTTTCACGCGTTTTATACGATCGTCTCCTATGCATATTATTGGGTTTTCTTGAGGGTTTCTGCTAATGACATTTCCCTAGACAAAAATATTGGAGAATCTAGAATAAAAACAAGAAGAACCATTATTAGAGGTGTGTACAAACACTAGCCAGAGGAGCAAAGATTATTCTCACATTTGCAGATGATGTAGATGCAGTAGCACAGACAACACTGGAAGTTAAGGATATAGTATCGAACTTTGAAGAAGCAACACTAAGCGTAGGCCTGAAAATAAACGACAGCGAATAAGACAAAACATTACCATAAACGATCATAATTTTGAGGTGGTCAAAGAATTCAACTACCTAGGAGCAACAATTACCAGTGAAAATACAGGAGAACGGGAGGTTGAGGTACGAATACTGGCGGGGAATAAATCATTCTTTGCCATTCAACATCTAATGAGGTCAAAGCTTCTCTCAAGGCGTGCCAAAATCCAAATGTACAAAATCATAATACGACCAGCAGTGACATATGGAAATGAAACATGGACATTTCGAAAGAAAGAAATCAATAAGGTATTAGTATGGGAACGCAAAATCATGCGAATTATATATGGTCCTTGCAGGGACAGCGTGACAAATGAATGGAGGAGCAGATACAACAATGAAATAGAGACTCTCTTCGGGAAAGGAAACGTTGTAAGATACATAAAAGCCAATAGATTAAAATGGGCAGGCCACGTTGTACGGAGTGATGACGACAGACTGATTAGCAATGTGTTTTGGGAAAGACCAGATGGTAAAAGATCGACAGGAAGGCCTAGAAAAAGGTGGAAAGACGCTGTCAGGGAAGACCTGGAGAAGATGGAAGTAAGGCCATGGGAAATAATAGCACATGATCGGAATCAATGGAAGGTAATAGTAAACGCGGCAAAAACTCACGAAGAGTTGTAAAAGCCAATGATGATGATGACAAACACTAGCGTATGTGGATGACATTGATATCATAGCAAAAAGGCGGAACTGGTCCAATCGTTCACTACATTGGGAGCAGCAGCAAAAAGAATGTAGCTACACGAGCAGCTTAAATTCAAATTTTTCTAAGAGAAATCATATGATTTCTTACCTGGCCAAAAGAGGCATTAGAGCAGTAGCAAATTCCGCTCTGATGAGACCTAAAGAGGTTGAAATACGTATAAGCGGCTTGCTGCCGCCATGTATCGAAATAAAAATCTAATACCGTCATTATGGTTCAAATTTTCTATTCAAGTGTCAATTTTTATACCTAGCTAAATACGTGTGATATTTTCCCTAATATTAGGCGAAATTAATTTTTTTTTTTGTATTTTAGAAAAGTTATAAATAATTTTTTAAAAATCGATTTTGGAAGCTATTTTTACGATAATTAAGCTACAACTTAACAAAAATAACTTTGCAATCTCATATTTTAAAGGATTTTCTATGCTTTTTCAGTAAAATTGTATCAGTTTTCTAGATAATTTACGGGTCTTCAACTTTAGTATTTTTTATTAAAATCAAATAGCGATCTTACATTGTTTAGAAATTAGATATAAGTAAAAATTTACGTTTAGTCTTTTGCATATTTTATTTATTACATATTCTTATCTCCAAATTTATCAAAAGCAGTTGTTAGACACCTGTGTCAAAAGTGTCATGAAAAAGCTTTTTATTTGCTAATTTCTCTGTTTTACTGATGGAATTCTAATTACTTATTTCCAAACTTATTTATTGTTATTAGTGTTGTCTATACAGAAGGTGAGAAATGATTAGCTACGTACGTTGAAAGTGGTTCTGATTAGTCAAGAGAAATATATTTAATATAAATATATTTTAATTTATCATCTGCTAATAGTCCGGCAGCAAAGGAACTTTTTGTGTATGCAGGGAAGGGTGAATAATTGATAAGTATGCTATTTTATGTAAAATTTTTCGCTGAATACGAATATGTAATCATCTTAAAAAGTGGTACCAATCTTTATAGACAGTTTTTTTTTAATTTTAAATTTGAATATTTTAATTTACAACTATAGTGAACTCTCCCTTAAATAGACAGAAGTCGTTCTGCATCATTTAAGGGAGGTGTCAGTTGAAGGGAAAAAATAAATATATAAACTTAAATTTTTAAAAGTAAGTGTATGTATATATACCTATCTTACAAGCCTCACAAAACCTGCAATGTCATCTGAACATACTCAGCAATTGTTATACAAAATGGAGAGCAAACTTAACTTAAATAACATTTACCAACGCCCACAACATATGCCTACCTGTAAGAATGTAAAAGGTTATAATACCAACAGATGCAGACCTTAGATACCTTGGCGTTCATTTTGACGAACGTCTTATAACATGGAAGAAACATGTCCAGAATAAAAGAAGAGAGCTCCACTAAAAATTCCGGCAAATGTATTGACTCCTTGAACATAAATCAAAACTAACCATCCAAAACAAAATTCTTCTATACAAAACCATACTCAAACCTATCTGGTTACCTATGGGGCTGTGGAAAGCCAACGTCCTTGAATATCGGCAAAAGATTCCAGTCTAAAGTCTAAGACCGATAGTGGATGCACTACGGTACCTAAGTAATCAAACACTTCACTACGACTTAACGATTCCTTTTGATCTAGTAAGGGAAATATTTAACAATGGTCCTGCCACAAGAGGACTAGATAGAACTTGACCCTTGGACCTACTTTAAAATTAAACCAAAATAAAATAAGATGAGATATCATTGCATGTCTCTCCTTCACGCTCAAAACCACTAACACATTTACTTAATACTCTGTAATGATTTAGATTGTAAGTAATTCTTTATTTGAACTTTTATCTGCATAACTGTGATAGTAAGGAGTTTGAAAGCTAAACGTCGTATCTGTCGTCTTTCTTAGAAAACTTTAAGAATTTTCTCTCTTTATATCATCTCTGTAATTGGAATCTCCTTTAGCCTGGACATCAATAAGTAATATATTAAATAATATACCAAATAAGTCCTTGGAATTCATACTTTGAAGCTGATTCAAATCCTGAAATACATATAAAGTTACCTAAATTTTATTTTATACGAATTTTTAACTTGAACTATTGAAGCTTAAACTCAAAGCTGAATTTAACTAGAAGATACTCCTTAGCATGGGCAGCATTTGGAAGATTACAAACATTATTTTAATCAAACTTAGCAAATATTTTAAAAGAAAACATTTTCGATCAGTACGTATTGCCGGTTCCGACACATGGAACGAACACATAAACTTTTAACAACAACATAGTTCATAAATTTTAAGTGACTCAGCGATCGCAAATCCAATAAAGACATACGAACACAATTAAAAGTAACAGATAAATCCAAAAGAATGCCATGTTAAGATGGAACCCGGCGGAACACAAAAGAAGAATGAAAGACAACCGTTAAACGAAGTGAATTGATGGATAGTGACCAAGAGCAAATAAGCGAAGTAGAGTCGAACCTCAAACCACAAGGACTGACGACATCAAGCGAATAGCTGGTTACGAATAGATGCAATAAACAACTAACAAAAATAAATGGACACATCTACGGAAGGCTTACATCCGACGATTGATGGAATAGAGGTTGATAATGGTGGTGGTGATGATGATGATATGGTTTAATAAGGAAGATCTTGCATGAAACCCTTTTTGAGGTTAGAAAATGAAAACTTTTTAAATTTCTTTATTATAATATCTTATCGATAGATTCTGTCTCCGGCTTCTATACAACATGTAGCTTCTCCTTAAATTTTAAGTGTTTGTTTGTCTTAGTGTATTGTATTTTATATTGTTATGTCCAAATTTTACATTTATGACATTCTACTATGTCAGATAGGCCACAACTGACGAATGCCCCTGAAGATGATCTATTGATCGAAAGTACTTGGGCAAGATTAAATTAATCACCGTGTTCGATAGTTGCCTTGTATACCCTCAAAGTTTAATTATTCGAACATTCAACCTTATATTGATGTAATATTTTATTATCTTCCCAAGTTTTTTTCCCAATGTTTAGCAGAACAGATACGAAAATACCTGATTTTTTCTAAAGTATATTTTAATAGACCAGGCAATATTGCTGATATAAAAGTTAGGATAACGGATAACGGTTAGGATAACGATATAATAATAAATTAACAAAATAACCCCCAAGGTTATACAAAATGTTGTATGAGAATTCCAAAATCGCCTCGGTTATTGTCAAGAAGTGAATAATAGTGGTCAAGCTGAACATTTAATTTAATTATGCAAAAATTAATTTTGTAAGTTATAATTGCACAAACTCAAAAAACTTTACATTGCTGAACAGAGGAGTAAAATCCCTTTCTAATAAGGTCCTACACGACCCCCTTTGCTATTAAAATTTTTTGAGGGGGTGCCTATAATTCAAAGGGGGTGCTGGAGGGGGATATTATTTTCATACTGTAAATTGTCAATTTAAGAATAAAAATCGACCTGTTTCAGGTTTTTTTCACATAGTACATAATAACGCTAAAAATGAATTTATTCCATGCATATAGACCACATGATATATACGCATATCGCACCCTCAGTGCAAGACTGCAGTAACTCAAAACTTTATGAAAATGAAGTAATCATGGAATTCGATGGTAAACATGCATATCTATCCCCTGTAAAACTTATGTAACTTTCAAATGCTTAACCGGTAAATATTACAACAACAACAGTTTAACTATTTTACGTTTTTGTACATAAGTTCCGTGTAAAACTGTAGTAACTCTAATATAAGCATTATATATAATAAGCATAAGAACATTGCAATGGTTTCGATAACAAGTAAAGAAAGGCACGAAAAAGGTAAGAAATTTGTTATTTTAATATTTATATATGGGGTGTTTAATTTTAATATACATTGTGTTTAGGTAATCCATTAACAACCGAGACAATAAACAAAGATTTACCATTTACCAATTTATTCATGCAAGTTTTATATCCTTTGTGTGACATTATATTTTCCATAAAATGTGTGCGATGTCATTTGACCATTTATTTATTAGATTGTATTAAAAACGTATAAATTAAGACTAATTATTTACAACCAAAAAGTATTTCTTCTTATTACAGGAAAAACAGTTATCTTAAAACTTGTGTATTAACAATACTGACAGGTTAAAAATATCTATTCTCAAAAAACTTGTTCTATAAAAACTAAATCTCAAATTGTATTAAATCTTCACGTAACCTCCCGGGGCGATTGTCTTATCATATTGTCCCCCCCCCCCTAACTTTTACTAAGGTAATGAAGTTTTATCCTCTTGTTAATCACTGTACTCAAGGTTTTTGCATCACTGATTTGCATATTTTTATTAGTCCCTTTGTTTTAAATTTAAATAAAAGTATTGAAAATTTTACAAATAATTTTTCTACCCTATTATGACATTGTCGTTACAAAGCCAAGGAATTGTGGCTATCAGAAACATGTGCAGATGTAGAAAGATTAAATTGCCCCTAGCGATAAGCCGTTTTATTAGGTATCTATTTATTAATTCTAGATCTAATTTCTTGAAATGTATCAAATGTAAAGTTTAATACCATACTAAACCCCGATTACTGTTGGGGATTATTTTTTTCTTTGCTTACCCGATGATTTATTGCCATTCAAGTATGATACCAGAAGCTACCAGAAGGCCCAATATGATATACGAAAGGGGACAACAACTAATAGGAAATGTGTCTACACTTTTTACAATTTTCTCCGTGCAAAAGTGTTGTAACTTTGAAATTCCTATTTTTTTTTAGCATTAATATTATTAATATAGGCTGAAAAGCATGCAAAATCATAAATAAATGTTAGTTTGTGTTAAAACTTGTGTCTTATTTGACCGATATTAGCACGAAAATAAACAAAATCGTCTTTATCTCTAAACTTACGTATTCTGACATACTGCAGTCTTGCACTGAGGGTGTGATATATATACAGCTTAACTGGCCCTAGAAACCCATGGCTTGGCATTTTTTCATTGTTTTCCTCCAGTTTCTTTTATCCACAGCCGCAGTTCTCCAATTTGTCATTCCGATTGTTTATAGGTCCTTCTTACACACTTTTAGCCACTTTTTCGTGGTCGTCCTCTTCTTCTCTTTTCTTCTCCTCTTAGTAGCGAGTTCTTTGCCCTCTTTTCTATCATCGACTTTACCTCTTGTAGATATTGTACTAAGGCGTAACCTAATGGCCTTAGCAATATTACATATTCTCTTCCACCTGTTGCCGTGGTAAAGGATAGGGAGTCCTACATGACTCGTGACGCTGACACCAGCGCAAGTTCGTCTACGGGGTTATTCTTCAATGATCTACATCTCCCTGAGCCTCAGGTCCTTTTTAATATTCAATCCTTGCCCAAGGATTTTGAGAATCTTTACATTATTTACATGATGGGGCGCCTGATAATGACGCTGCCGATATAACTTCGCGGGGAGCTAACCTCCATACACCTACTCGATCGAAATCTGGGCATTGTGAGCCAAAATTCTTGTCTTGCCAAATTTTGTGATCAAGATAATTTTAAAGAATCTATCAACTTAGATATTACGACCATAATTAGATCAAAAGTCCCTAAAGTGGCATTACACCCACCTCTGGGTTTAGCATTTGGATTACATATGTTCAAAATGTACCCTTATCTTTCTCGTTTGCACCAAGTAACGGTATTTGTGTCTTGTTTCATCAGAAACGTTCGTAAAAAGCACGCTGAATTGCTTATTGTTCGAGACATAAAAAGTCTCTCGATTCTTTGTAACTATATTGAAATCGTTGCCATCCGGTATTACCAATTCGTATAATTAGTTGTATTTAAATTTATTTTCAAAGGATATTGTTTCCGCATAAAAGTTAACGATATGTTGAATACAACAATCTGGTTATTTTAAAAATGTTCGAAACACACGTATTGTAAGGACATGTAAGTCCCAGATTTACGTCCAATTTTAGACATTATTTCAGACTTAGTTGTTGAACATTTTATAATGTTTAGAGTCCTATATATCATTGTGTTACCTGTTCGAGATTTCTTTTTATTGCCATAGATTATGGGACATATTTTTTTTTAATCGTATGTAGCTTCATTTGTTTATGTATTCGCGGTACGTTATATTAAAATAACAGTTTTAATGTTTGAATAGGTAATACTTTTTATTTTGTCATTGTACGAATTCTTTAAGGTACAAAGAATTCTTAGGAGCCGCACCATTTTTGTTTTTATTTGTTTCAAAACTGCCTTTTTGTATATATAAGCCTTCTTTATTGAATATTATAATGTTTGTATTTTATCTATTTCCTATTTATCGTAATTCTTCTTTATTCTAATTGTCCAAGTCTACTCCTAGCTTAGAATTGTCACTGCTTTTTACCGAGAGGGAGCTAAGTCTCAACCTGAGATATAATTTGCTTATTGCTGTGTAAATTATTATAATTATCTGTAATGAATAAAGCTTATGGAGGAATAGAGTTTCATGGTTTTACATTTTCTCATTTTCGTCGTGATTATATCTGTCCAGGTAGATCACTATTATCCAGGTACATTGTTACAGTTCATACGTTATTTTCTTTTGCCTTTGTCGCTTATTCGGCTCGAATATTGTAGTAGCCATTCGGGCTGCAATTATTATGTTTATTTGTCCTTAACTTAGTTGTTATTTCGGAGAACCATTTTATAAAATTTGTTAGCCAGGATATTCGTTTTCGCGCAAGTTTTCGCTTTTTGAATACTATAACAAAGTTATTTGTAGTATTTATATTGAGTGCCATTTCTCGTTATGTATCTGAGAGTGTGTGTGTCATCGAATTTCCTGACTGTGGACTTAATCCATTAGCCAGTTACGCCACTGGATTCCACAGAATCTGCACATTGTAGGACAATAGAAACTACGCAATACTATATTATAAATAGAGGAACATTTCAATTACGATAACTTCTGTTTTAACTTCTGTTCATAACTTTTGCTTCATAACTTTTGTTTAACTTTTGTTTAAGAACTTTTGTCTACATAATTTGTAAATTTGTATTTTCGAAATAAAATAATTTTTAAAAACTCGTTTTCGGAACTCAAAGTTATAATTGGCGCAGTCAGTAGGATACGTGCGGATCGGAAAAGAACATTTTACACATCAAGTGATAGAACTTTTTCGGTTTTTGGTGTTTCAACATCGTAGTGCGTATCCAAATCGAACCTCTACCCTACAGTGGTATTAACGAGAAGAAGCAGAGTTCCAGAGGAAGCAGAAGTTCGGAGAAGAGAAGCAGGTGCTCCAGATAAACTGTAAGTGCCTTTCCTTTTCGCCTTTCCTTTCATATATTTGTGAGGATAGATAGATTAATTTTTGAATTTTTTTGAATAAGAATACTGATACTTTTTAATTTTTTTGAATAAGAATACTTTGTAACTGAATAAGAATTTTTATCCATTTTTTTTATACATATTTATGCTATTGAAAATATTTATTTTTATTGAATAATTTATTTAAAATCTTTGACAAATATTTATATTGCATATATATTATTTTTATAAAACATATTTCTATATAATTTTGTGAGATATTTTGACAAATAATTTTATTTGAAAATATGGCTACTGCAACTCAAACTCAAACTCAAACACAAACTCAAACTCCCCTTAACTGGGATTTTCTCAAATCAAAACTAAAAAATATTAAACCCTATGACGGAGATTCCAATACTCTTAACAAATTTATTTTAAGATGCAACGAACTAATACAAACATATTCTGTATATAATGATGCAGATTTAAATAAACACATTTTGGAGTGCATACAAGACAAACTAGTTGGAAAAGCAGAAGCACTAGTAGGAAACCGCATGGAACTAACGACTTGGAATAGTATAAAGAGAGCATTAGAACAATGTTTCGCAGATAGACGTGATTTAGACTGCTTAATGCAAGAACTAACACGAACAAAACCCTTTAAAAATGAAACACTCCATAATTTTGGAACAAGAATACAACTATTAAGAAGCAATGTAGCCCAAAGAATAAGTAATGATACTAGTATAGAGCATGCAGATAAATTATGCCAAATTAACCATTGTGATAAAATCGCACTGAACACTTTTATTGCAGGATGTACAGGTGTTCTTAAAAATAATATGCACCTTAAGAAACCCAGTTCTCTTGAAGATGCCATTGCATATGTCGACGAGTTTCAAAATTTTGAAAATTTATATGGACATTCTAGTAATAATTTTCCAAAAAATAATCATAATTTTAAGTCATACAATTCCTTTAATCCATCTAACAGGCCAACTCAGCCTAGCAACAATTATCGACCCCAAAATTTTAATCCCACACATCAATATCAAACAAATCCTAATTTTACATATCGAAATCAAAACCCTTTCAATCCTAATTTTACATATCGAAATCAAGGTTATCAAAACCAAAATTCTTTAGCTACCCAACATTCTCAGAACCATTTTACATCTCAGAATCGTTCCGCAAACTTCCGACCAGAAAGTAATGTATTCAGGCCCAACCGAATTCCTAATGATCGGTTACCCAGGCCACAACCTATGTCAATAACATCTAGAAACACATTAAATTCAAACGCTAGATCAAATTCCAATAAATACAATAATTATCGGAGAAATGATTTCCCTAGACGAATTCCTGATACTATAGCCGAAGAGCTATACACAAATAATTATCAAAACGAAAATAATAATCCAAGAGAACCACAACACGAACAAGTAGCGATGTGAAATTACGTGTAATTTCAGAAATTGTAAGTTACACGTGTAAAATTACCCAAAAATTACAAACCAGATGTAATTTATGTAACTTATGTAATTTATGTTCATTGTATTAAAAAATCAATTGTTTGCATTCATATTGAATATAATAAACACAAAGTAACTACATACTTATGAAATAAAGAAAAGTGGATAAGAAATACATACAAATAATAAAGAAATGAAAACATAGGTTCTTTAGTTTTGTTTTAAGCGGCTTTTATAAATCACAACTTCCTTTTTCGCAGACAACTGGAGACCTTCTTGTTATAAAACGTCGAAGTTTCAATTGTTTGCTCTTCCAATGAGCCTTGTGTAATTTTTTTTATCTCCGGCAAATCCAGAACTGCATCCTGAAATTAAATAGGAAAGTGTAAACATAGAGAGTAAAAATAATGGGTTTATAATATAATATATACAGATCTAACTACCTTGTTTTCGGCATCTGAAGTATCCTTCTCGACTTCCGTTTTTTTTTGGGGTTGTTCTGTGCCTTTACCCTGAAATTGATAATTTTGGAATATAAACAATAAATATGTATGTGTTTACACTAATTTACCGATTTCATTAAGACGTTTTCTAAAATGTTCACTTTGCTTTGTCTCAAAATGCGTGCTGGTCTCTGTTCCCTAGTTTCCATTCTTTGATCAATTTCATCATCGGTCATTGCAAAGTCAGCAAAATTAAAATCATCGTCGGAATTTCCATTTCCTGTTGTATTTGAATGCCATGATGATATTGTCTGAAAACATAAGATTTATAATTTTTTATTCGAAAACGGTGGAATGCATTGGAAAATCGGAAAAGAAGCAAACTGCATATATCACATGCACATATCACATATCTAAAAAATGCCTAAATTTAAAATTACCTCGTCTAATTCTTCCTCTTCGGAAATATGGTTTTCAATTACTTCTATCTCCTTCTGTAAGTTTCTACCTTCTATCGAAACGTTGTTCTGTACAGTCTCTTCTATAGGATATTGACTTTGTATGTGATGTTGTCGTGAACGTTTCAGCAATTTTGAATTATATTGTATATAATTTAAATTTGCTGCCCTTTGAGTTGTTAGGCGATTTCTTCTCTTCGTATGAATGCTGCTCTGGGAGCTAAAGCTTCTCTCTGTTGCCGCAGAAGTGCACGGCATTGTCAATATCCTGACTGCAACTTTGGAGAGGCATGAATGTCCACAAAATCCTTTCCACCATGTAACCAAAGAGACATTATCGAGTATGTTCCATAAAAATGTTTCGCCAAAAAAGTCTGTTTTAGCTAAATAGTTTCCTAAATCCTCAGTAATCTTTGACACTCCTTCATCACCAATCTCTATCGTGGTCGTGGTTGACATAGTAGTAATGTATTTCATCGCTTCAATCCTTTCGGCTGATGATAAATTTGCACCAACAGACCGAGGGTTTAGTAAGTCTGCGGCAAAATGGATCGGTTGAAGGGCGTATTCCTTCCTTGATATAAATTTATCCATCGCTTCTGTTTTTTCGCAATCCGTTAGTTTCACGCATTCTAAATGAGTAGATATGTTACTACCGATTTTCGCGAAAGTTTCACAAACCAAATGAATTGACGAAGAATCTCCTTCAAGACGTGTTATTGCTTCAGTAATTGGCTTAAGCAATTCAACAAGAGCGCTAGAATTTATCCAGAATCCTTCATCAAGTAAATTTGCTTTTGCGCTGCGTATTCTATCTTGAATTGTTTTATCTGGAGATATTGCTAGACGTTGTAGGACGGACTTGCATTTAGTCAGATCTTGAAGACATTTTACATGTGAACCCCATCTTGTTTTTACAGGTAGGCTAAGAGACACTCCACACTTCATCTCATTTCTTATTTCTGTGAATTGAGCTCTCAGTACTTGACACTGGTTAATAGTTTTAACGATATGTATAATATGTGACAAATGTGTCTCTATTGAAGATAATTTCAAAATATCGCTGCACAATAAATGTAATGTGTGCGCTAAACAGCCGTATGATACAAGATGGGGATACATCTCTTCACATTGTCTCACAGCCTTCCTCATATTCTTTGCGTTATCAGTCACAATAGCGAAAAATTTTTTAGGTCCATACTCCTCCAGAACTTCAACCATTAATTTTGTTATATATTCTGCGGTATGCTTCTCTGCTTTTGTTAGTACTGATTTGACAAATAACGGTTCGGGTGTTGTAACAATGAAATTAATTACACTTTCATTTCGCAAGTTGGACCAACCATCGCATTGCAATGATAAATTGTCAGCTTGCTTAATTTTATCATTAACTTGAACTTCAACTCGCTCGTACTCTTCGGTCAGGAGACGATTTGATAACATATATCTCGATGGTAAGGTGTATGAAGGTCTAATTTTTTTAAAAAACAATTTCCAATCTTCATTCTCGGTAATTGAATGTGGTGCTGAACTGGTGTAAATAGCTCTAGCAAGCAAAATATTCAATTCGTTATTTTGTTCGTGTGTCATTCGATCACAAAATGATTGTATTCTGTTGATTTTTGTGCAAACAGGTGTTTCCACATGAATGTTATCAGAAGCAGATGTTGATGCTGTGGAAACCGTTGATGATGTACAAGCAGCATCAGTGTTATCGTTATCCAATTTTGCCGATGTGATCTTTTTCATGGATGTTTCAAATGGAAATTTAGAGTGATTCCCCTTTGACTTTGGAGTTAAAATATTGAATTTAAGTTTTATCATATGCGGCACATAAGTGCATTGTTGAAGATGAGATTTCATTCTTGTAGCATTTTTTGCATGTACACTCTTGCAAAATTTACACCTCACATTTATGGTCTTTTGATTAGAAGAACCCGCAGGTAACACTTCAAAATAAAGCCAGATATCTGTCTTACGTTTCACCATGTTTTATGACCTAAAAAAAATATTCAGGTAGACTTAAACATTAAGAAGGGAAAAAACATTATTTTTCAAAGTATTTGATGGGCACGAGGGCATAAAAAATTGTTAGGCATCCTTAAATAGAAGAAAGATTAAAATTGAATCTGTGTAACAATTTAATGAAATTCGAATAAGCAGAATACTGGATCGGACAACTACATTATTTTGCCCTCAACGTTATCAAAATTTTTTATTTAGTAAGTTATGTCAGTGTAATTCAATTACACATGCTACATGCACAAGTACCCCCCGTTGCTCCTATCATTCTTATAGTTATTGTACAGTAAACTAATCTAAAAAATCGAATAAAACTTGGTAAACCGAATTCAGAATTAAGTACTGTAGCCACATATAAAATGACGCGCGTTAGATTTAACGTACAGTCGATATGCGATAGGCCCGCCCCTGTGTTTCCCAATCTAAGGTTGCTATGGACATCACCGGCACGTGTTTTGCTGTTTGTAGAAATAATATATTTCTTACCTTATAGTTTCTGTGCTTCCTTATAAATAAATGTAAAGTAACCAACGCTGCGTGAATGAATAGAGAAAGAACAGTCGAAAACTAACTTATACATACACATTACACATACAATAACAGAAATGTAAACATAACCTGCCTGACTCAGACTAAGGAACGACTAACGAGCGACGAGCGTAATAGCACCCACTGGTTCGCGCGCGCCGGCACCGGCGCACCGCACTTACGACAATTGCGCGCGCATAAGTTGCCATAATATATGTAATTTTACCAGTAATTACATAAATTACGGTAATTTATGTAAATTTATCATAAGTTACGTTAAATTTCATAAATTACGTAAATTCCAAAAATTACATAAATTACATTAAGTTACGGGTATCATGTAATATTACCGTAAGTTACGTGTAATTTATGTAACGTAAGTTATGTAATTTTACAACTCACATCACTACGAACAAGTCAATAGCTATTTTAGAAATTCTGAGTATGATTTACCACAAAACGGTCAAGGAGACCAAAATTTTCAGATAGAAGCCTCGGAAAGGAAACAGTCAATATAGAAATAAATTCAAATAATCCCCTACCATATATCTGTACCTCAGAGCTAAACTGTATTAACTCACAAAATTGAAATTTTACAGGAGAGCAAATTAAAAGAAATATAAAGAGTAAATTTTAAATAGAATTTTTATTTCTTTTTCTTCAAGTATGTGACAAACACCCTTTGAGAGGTATAAATGATACTATATATTACTGTATTTGTTATTTTTATAGATCTTTAATTTTTTGAAAAACATGGAGTTAATACTGTTTAGCGTGGAAACAATTACCATATTCGGGAGATAATATAATGGTAAGTTAACACAGGTGAATAAATAATCTGGAGATAATACGATAAATGAAACAAAATTTAGTCAAGAACACTTTTTTTTATTTAATTAAATGAAATAAACAAGTCAACAAAATGATTAAACAAAATTAACGAAAAACGAAACTCAATGGATTGTTCACTTAACATTGTTTTGTAAAAATTTTATAAATCTTCATCTACTTTATCGGAGTGGGATAAATTTTTATAAAAATTATGAAATTCACTTGGAACCCAGGTGAGCAAACTTTGCAGATGTGTGTATTTTTTTGTAGATATTTCCTTTGGCTTATCGCGAATCACAGGCAGGACTGCAGGAAATACAACACGCCTAGTATTTCTGTTAAGATCAACAGATTGGAATGTTTCCGAATTAAAATTAGTTTTAAAAAAAAGTAATCCTAAATTATCGCTGCGTACTTGCAAGTGGACAACATCTGACATGCGAAAGTCTGTATTTTGCTGAGTTTTTTTCCTTATAACAAAAGGTGAACAGTTGTTGTTGTAAAGAGTCTTAAAATCCTTAAAGTCATTTAGTTCCATATTAATTACATTGAATGTTTTAGAACGACAGCAAAGTCGTGCTAGCTGCTGCCAGTCCCAGGGAGTCATGATTTTTAAAAAGGGTGTTTTCTTTCGTTCTCTCTCAATAAGAGAATGATCACTGTCCACTTCTAAATGGGTATGACCACGTAACAAAAACTTGTGATTTATAATTTTTATCTGTGGATACTTGTGAAGTATCCAAAAGTAAAGCATAACCATTATCATATTTCTGTTCTGGGATGGGCAGTTGTCGGACCATACAGTAATCTCTCTTATATTTTCATTTATAGCTTCAGTCCACCTCAAAAAGCCCGAAGCCATTTCGTTTGCGCCACGTCCAGACTTTGATTCATCCCACATCATGCAAGACGTAACATTACCTGAAGTGTCTGAAATCGTATAATTGTATGTCCATAACTTGAGCTTATAAAAACTCTGCTGGTTACTTAGAACAGGCGTTGGCAGACATTTCTGTAAATCCAGTGTCAATAATTTTATTGTTCCACCACTTGTTGCTGCTCTTTCCTTATCAAGTCTTTTTAATTCATACCTGTTACTAGCCTCCAAAAGATGTTGTTGATAATCTTGTTCAATATTTTCTTTTCCTTCTACCATCTGAATTTTGGCCAAATTTAATCTGTCACATTCATCACACGTGTCATTGTATGGAAGTTTAAATGAAAGATTAAATTCTGTGTTAAATATTTCAGAATACAGCCAAAGTTTAGCAATGTTTTCTTCGGGTGTATTGCTTTCCATTAACTCAGATCTGTATATCTCATACATTCTGGTAATATTTAGTTCACAACCAAGATATTTTTTCTGAGAACGCTCTCTAGAATAATGCGATTCAATAGTTGGGAACTTGCTAATATGATCCCGAATGCCTTGTTTGATGAATTCGGGAATTTTATTGACAGGCTCACGTTTACCCCTTTGGTCTGTATTAACTACTCCACATTCCTTTTTCTTCGCAAGAGCTGTTGTAACGAATGTCTCGGATATACTTAAGGTAGACAGAAAGAATTTCTGACAAACTTTATACCTTACATGATTAAAATATAATGAATAACGCCTGGTAAATTCCCTTATGCCAGAACGTGCTCCTGTGGTTTCCCGGATACGTCTCACAGGTACGCATTCTACCATTGCTGCTACAAATTGTCTTTTCATGTCGATGTTTTTATTAGGATCCCAAAATTCAGAATGTATGCAACGTCTTTGATCTTCAGTTATAGCTTTTGTGCACCCAACGCTACAGGTTTCTTTACATGGTGCTCCAATTTGCTTCGATTGCAAAACTGTATTCTTGGTTTGGCGTTTTTTACCACCGGCCACTTGTTTTTTACGAACATTCCGTTTCCAACGCAGAGGATTTGATTTCCTTTTTTTACCTGGGAGTTTTTGATTATCTGACTCACTTTCAGAATTATCTGTTTCGTTGTCAGTTGGTCCGTATGTTTTATCATTGATAGAGTCATCAGACTCCAAGCATAAATCCGCGTGATCTACCTCTTCTCTATCTTGCACTACAATTGCCATACTTTGAGGACTACAGGTAATGGGTAAAGCAGTCTGTAAAATGATTCCATTTTCTGAAACTAAACAAAAAAATATTATGATTCAAATAGGAAATTGTGAAGTATAAATAAATATACCTGTTGTTGAGACAAGTTCTACAACATTTTGTGTATTAAGACTTGTGGATCCATGATTCAGTGTTGATATTGTACCATTAGTGTAATTTCCATCTAAGGATATGGGCAAATTGATTTCTAAAAATTATAAAACATGTACATATTTTATTTATTTACAAAAACCGAAATAATTGTGTTATACCTTTGCTCGAAACAGATGGCGAAACATTGTCTATAACAACTTCGCAAGATACAGGTGAGGCAATTTTAACATTAGAAATAATTTTAATAGGCATATTTTGGTTTTTTGTACCTTCATCAAGATCGCCGACTTTTCCTAAAACATAATTACTGTTATCCTAATTTAATAACTACATTTAATATTTAAGTTATAAACCGAATTATGGAGTTAATACAGTCTGTCGGTCTTAAAGTAATTATTGTGTACTAAGTCCATTTTTAATACAAGGATTTTCGGTTAAAATACCACGTAAAATCGCCCAAATATCTAAATACGTATTAAGTTTTTATGTAATATTGAAGGCTAATAATTTTTTATTTTAAATAAATTTGTTAAGACGTACCTATTTTGAGGTTAGATTTATTTATCGCCGACGAAGAGGATAATGCTTGATTGTTTTCCACAGAATCAGTACTGCATTGCGTCGGAGAAGTAAAGCATACCTCTTGATGCTTTTCTAAAGCTTTTTTCACAATTTTATCTGCTCTGGTACACATTCTTTAGAATGTTATTAAACACACACCATCAATGTGAAATAGCATAAACACACTGACTACAGTGCCACACCGCGGTTTTACGTCGTTCCGTGGAGTTAATACATCTTAAATGTGCATGTGATATTAACTCCACTAATACTACTAATAATACTTACATTGCTGGGTATTAAGTGTAAACGACTGTTTAGCTCGGAACTACTGAGGGACTTAATACACTTTATGGTTGCTTATCTTTGAAACTACATTAAATAGGATTTAATATCGTATTGCATATGAAAGATGTGAAGTCTGTTATGTAGAAAGTGAAATAATACAATTTTTCAAAAAAATGGAGTTAATACAGTTTAGCTCTGAGGTACAGATATTGAAGTAGGAAATTCAAAAATAAAATTGCTGATTGATACCGGTAGTGCCAGGTCTTTGCTACGACCAAGTATCGCCGAAAAATATTTTCCTAATTGCATATACCAGTCAAATGTAGATATTATAACTGCTCTTTATACTAAGACTATTAAATATCAAGCCGAAATACCAGCATTTCCAGAATTTGGAAGTGACTTTTATATTCATTATATCTTATATGATTTTCACGAATATTTCGATGGAATCTTAGGATTAGAAGATATGATAAGAATGAACTTAGTTATAGATTTTACTAATAAACAACTGTATAATAACAATGTAACGATACCGATTAAATTTAGAGGACCAATGGATATTAAATTTGAATTTACTATAGGTGCACAGGGAAGAATGCTTTATCCTCTTCCTGTCAGTATACCTAATGGAGAAATAATAATCGAAGAAACATATTTAGAAAAAGTTTATATACCTGAAACATTAACAATAGCAAAAAATGGCTATGCTATAATGGAAATAATAAACCCGACAGACAAAGCTTTAAAAATAACTTTACTAAGACCAATAAACGTATACCCCTTTGAAAACGCAAATTATGAACTATTCAATTTCAATTATTTTAATAAAAAACCTAATGAGAAATGTAATAAGAAAAATAAAATAGACTTAGGAAACCTTATAAGAACAGACCACATGAATTCAGAAGAAAGAGAAAACATAATTAAGCTATGTAGAGAATTTTCAGATATATTCCTAAAAACAGGAGATCCCTTGACATTTACTTCCAATGTCAGACACACCATAAAAACTACAGACGAAGTTCCTATACATTGTAGATCTTATAGATATCCTTACTGCCACAAAGAAGAAGTTCGAAGGCAAATTCAAGAAATGTTAGATAAAGGAATCATAAGGTCATCATGTTCACCTTGGAGTTCACCCATATGGATAGTGAATAAGAAACTAGATGCATCAGGCAAGAAAAAATACCGTCTAGTTATAGATTATCGAAAGCTTAATGAGAAAACAATTTCTGATAGATATCCAATTCCACATATTACAGAAATTTTGGATAAGTTAGGAAGAGCCCAATATTTTAGCACATTAGATTTGGCCAGCGGATTTCACCAAATCGAAATGGATCCAAAATCTATAGAGAAAACAGCATTCAACGTAGATAACGGTCACTATGAATTTCTAAGAATGCCTTTTGGTCTCAAAAATTCGCCGTCAACATTCCAACGGGTAATGGACGAAGTACTAAAAGATTTGCAAAACAAAATATGCATGGTCTACATGGATGATATAATTATATTCAGTACTAGCCTCCAAGAACATATTCAAAACTTAAAACTAGTATTTCATAAACTACGAGAAGCACGTTTAAAAATTCAACTAGATAAATGTGAGTTTCTTCAGAAAGAAGTTGAATTTCTTGGTCACGTTGTTACACCAGAAGGAATTAAACCCAATAAAAACAAAATATTAGCCATACAGAATTTTCCAATTCCAAGAACACAAAAACAAATTAAATCATTTTTAGGTCTTTTAGGATATTATCGCAAATTTATAAAGAACTTCGCTAAAATAACAAAACCGTTAACAGTTTGCCTGAAGAAAGACCATAAAATAGAACATACAAAAGAATTTATCGATTGCTTTAATACTTGTAAAAATTTGTTAATATCAGAACCAATTCTGGCCTATCCAAATTTTAACAAAAAATTTGAAATAATGACAGACGCATCCAAATACGCCATTGGAGCAGTATTATCACAGGATGGACATCCTATTTCATATGCGTCAAGGACATTAAATTCAGCAGAGATAAACTATTCTACTATAGAAAAAGAGTTATTAGCTATAGTATGGAGTTGCAAATACTTTAGACCATACTTATTCGGAAGAGAATTTATAATTTTTACAGATCATAAACCACTACAATGGTTGTTTTCGTTAAAAGAACCTAATTCACGACTAGTGAGATGGCGGTTACAACTCGAAGAATTTGATTATAAAATTAAATACCAAAAAGGAACCCTTAATAAAGTTGCGGATTGTCTTTCACGAATAGACACCGATAATGAAATAAATGTACTAGAATCTGAATCTTTATGTGTAAATTTTGATGACATAAATGAAGTAATACAAAGAGAAATAGAAAACTTATCAGATCCAAATCAAGAAATTACAGATCAATTGTTTGATCTAAATGACTTTTATCTTCCTGAGTTAAGTAATGAAGAAATTTCTGAAACATTAGATGACAAGAATGAACAAGAAAAAAGAATAAACATAATATCAGATATACAGATTAGACCCCCAAATGTTAATACAAGCGGAAATAAAGATACTGATGGAAACACAGTACATACTTCAGCTGAAAATCCAATTCTAAGTATACCAATCACAGATCGAGCCTTGAATTTGTATAAAAATCAAATATTATTAACTTATGGAGAAATTAATGAAATAAAAACTAAAACACAAAAGATATTTGACAACACAAGACTTTTTGTTATCTTACCTCAAAGAGATCTGCAAAAAGGAATCATAAATTTTGTCAAAGATATAATTGACCACCTCAGTCATAGCAGTTATTCTAATTTTGATCATTCTATATATTATTAAACAAAGAAGATCAAAACAACGGAACGAGCATGAAATAGAATTACAAGAAGATTCCGGCATTGAAGAAGATTCCACAAACCAGCATCCCAAAAATAATTCCATTATTTTTCGGACTCAGTGAGGGAGGAGTTACGCCACTGGATTCCACAGAATCTGCACATTGTAGGACAATAGAAACTACGCAATACTATATTATAAATAGAGGAACATTTCAATTACGATAACTTCTGTTTTAACTTCTGTATAACTTTTGCTTCATAACTTTTGTTTAACTTTTGTTTAAGAACTTTTGTCTACATAATTTGTAAATCTGTATTTTCGAAATAAAATAATTTTTAAAAACTCGTTTTCGGAACTCAAAGTTATAATTAGCCGAACTTATTTTTGCTCTACAGATGTTTATGTCACATACTACTATTAAGATAAGATTTTGTATTTTAAAGATATACCTAGATTCTATAACAATAAATGCATAATTTAATCCTCAGTTACAATCATACATTATTACACATTTATATAGATATATCTATATCATAAAATATATTCTAGTATTACTCAACATTATTCTTTATTGTATGTTTTTTATTATTATTTTCTTTACTTATATATATATATATATATATATATATATATATATATAATATATATATATATATATATATATATATATATATATATGTATTTTTTTTATTTATTTGTTATTATTATTTATTTATTTTTTTTTTTTTTTAATTACATTATAAGGAATGTCAACAAGGAGTACTTCTGCTCAGGGGTCTTTCAGAGCAATGCACACACACACAAGACTAGACCACGGAAAGATAGGTAGACAAATGGGATAAACACAGGTATTAATAGTTGACAATTTTAATTTTATATTAAGTATGTGTTTGATTAGGATCTCATATACACGTTCGTCTAAACTAGATAATATTGTTTTTAGATTAAAAGGTCTTGTAATATTGGTTTCTCTATATACTTGATTCACGAATTGATTTATTTCTATTATCTTTAGTCTACAGTTTAGTATCATGTGTTCTGCAGATCCTAACTCACCACATTCACAAAGATTACTATCACTAAGATCTATTTTAAATTTGTGTTCGGGAACAAGGCAGTGTCCAAATCTAAGTCTGCATATGTATGAAACAACGATTTTTTCGCCGTGGTAATGATTAAACCAGGATTTAGCTGGAATATTTAATTGTATGTTTTTGTAGAATAGCCCTTTAGTTAAGTTGTTATACCATTGCTGCCAGGTTTTGGTTTTATTGCTGGTAATATTTGCGTAAACATCATTTAATGTTATTTTATATTCATAATATTATTTTATATTATATTTCATTTTCTTGTTCGGTGGCCTTCTTAGCTAAAGTATCTACTATTTCATTGTGTTTAAGATTAGAGTGAGCTTTTACCCAACAAAATGATATTTAATTTTTGATAGTATACAAGGCAACTATCGAACACGGTGATTAATTGAATCTTGCCTAAGTACTTTAGATCAATAGATCATCTTCAGGGGCATTTCAATCTCCAGCTTCTATACAACATGTAGCTTCTCCTTTTTAAAATAATTTTAAAGTGTTTGTTTCTCTTTATGTATTGTATTGTTATGTCCAAATTTACATGTATGACATTCTACTCATGTCGGATAGGCCACAACTGACCAAATGCCCCTAAAGATGATCTATTGATCGAAAGTACTTGGGCAAGATTCAATTAATCACTGTGTTCGATAGTTGCCTTGTATACTATCAAAGTTTAATTATTCAAAAATTCAACCTTATATTGACAAAATGATATTTATTTGTCCTTAGCCTTAAGTGCGATATATGCTTTAATAATGTCAATACATATGTACTTTGATATGTCCTTCAAACTTTCCAGTTTAAGTAAAGCACTTTTGCTGTCTGTAAGGATTAGAAATTTCTCTCCGTTATTGTTTGTACTGCTTATATACTGCATTCCTCTTAGTATTGCAATAAGTTCTACTGAAAATGTTGTAAAATTTTCATTAAGTCGTATACCCTCTTTATACCTTGTCCTAGGGTCCCACACGGCAGCGGCCACTCTCGAATTCATTTTTGAGGCATCGGTATAAATTTGGTAATGTTCCATAAATAAAGTTTCTATATCCACATTTAACATGGTGTTTCTTAAGTAAACTGGAAATTTCGAGTAATCTCTCATGTAGGTTGGTTGTATGTTTGGTATATTGTTTAGATTTATCTGATGCATGGATGACAGAGTTGATGTGAATAGTTTATTTTTAAATTGTCTTATTCTATTGTAACTTTCGGCAAGTAGTAATGTTGGCTTTTTCCTCCAGTATTCAGTGGTTAGGTCATTTATATAAAGTTTGTGGCAGTTGTTACATATTATGCTCTCCTTAGTTATCATTTTGGTTATAAATTTTTCACATGTAGTTTTTCTTCTTAACCATAGTGGTTGTTCATTACATTCTACGCTTAGATTTGATATTGGAGTACTCATCAAAGCTCCTATACATAATCTGAGGCATTTATTTGAAAGTATGTCTATTTTTTGAAGATGGGTTTTGGCGGATTGATTGTAAAAGTAACTCCTGTAGTCTAATATTGATCTTATATATGATCTGTACATTAGTAATGCTATGTTGGGATCTGCTCCCCAGGTTGTATAGTTTACTGCTCGTAACGCATTGTACCCTTTGTCAGCTCTTGCTACGATGTACTCAATATGATCTTTCCAGCAGATCATTTTCCTATCCAGTATAATACCCAAATATTTAACTTTAGGTTGAACTTTATACAAGACATTTTGCAACTCCACGACTTCTGGAATGTTTCGTTTTCGGGAGAATATGCAAGCTTGTGTTTTTTTGGTTGATATGTTTAATGCTATTTGATTTAGGTCTTCTTGTAGATGTTTAAATACTGTATTTATTTTTCTACTGCCTTGTCCGATTTTCAATTGATCTACATATATGCATATATGATCTGCGAGTTGTAATATTTTACCTTGTTTGCTAGTATTATGTTTTGAGCTATATGAGCTGTGTAAATAGTGTATAATATTGGACTTAAGATGCTCCCTTGAGATAACCCGATGTTTGAAACTCTCGGTCCTATTAGTTTATTATTAATTTGAAGATAAAGAGTTCTATTGATGTAAAGTTGATGAAGTTTCCAGCAGAGTATATCTGGCAGTCCGATTTCTTTCATTTTGTGGTATAGAAGTTGTAGGTTCACATTGTCATATGCATTTTCTATATCTATGAATGTAGCAAATACCGACTTATTGACGGAATATGAGTTATATATATATCTAGTATTAAGTGCGTTAAATTTTCCATCGTAGAACATGATTTTCTAAAGCCGAATTGTGTTGCAGGTATTTTAGACTTTTTTTCTAACCAGAATTCTAGTCTACATTTAATTATTCTTTCCATTGTCTTTAACACACATAATGATAGTGAAATGCCTCTATACGAATCCGGAAAGTTTGGTGATTTGTGTGGCTTAAGAATTGGAACTATGATGTACTTTTTCCATGCACGTGGTATATCCATACTCATCTAGATATTGTTTATTACATTTAGTAGTTGAACTTTTTTATGTTTGGGTAAATTATACAACATACTATAGTGTATACCATCTAATCCTGGAGCTGAATTATTATGTCTTTTGAGGCAGTTCTTTAATTCTTCCAGACTAAATGCTTATGTGAGAAATATGTTGTCTTTGTTTGCTTCGTCATTGTCATGTCTATTATCCGTAGGGTTCCTGTGATTAATTTCTTCTTCTATAACCCAAGGTCTAGCAATTTTATTAAAAATATATATGTCCACTCATTTACAACTATCGGATTATTGGGAGGATTTTAAACGTTTTTTAATTTTCTTATTTCATTCCATATTTTGCTAATTGGTATATTTTTATTTAAACTATTACAAAAGTTTCTCCAAGAAGCCCATTTGCAGCCTAAAATATTTTTTTTTATAAGCTTCTGCTTGTTGATATTTTAAATAATTATCGTAATTAGATAGTCTTTTAAACTGCAAAAAAGCTTCTTTTTGTTGTTTTATAGCGTCTTTACAATCATCATTTCACCATGGTTTATTAAATTTTACATTGGGCCCCCTTTCTTCTCTGGAATAGAGCATTTAATAGCTAAATTGATAGAGTCACAAAATGTGGAATATTCTTGCTCTGAATCATCTGATATAATAATATTCTTTTCATTGTTTAAGAGATAGGTAAACAAAGCCCAGTCTGCCTTTTTAAAATTCCATGTAATTCTAGATCTAGATATATCATTAGTTTCAATGACACCATTATTATTAGTAACGTTATTATCAGTATTATGGTTAAATTATATTACTATTGGGTAGTGATCAGAACCCAGACTCAAAGTTTCTGTGTGCCAATTAAATTTGTAATAAATATCCCTAGAGCAAATTGTTAAGTCTATAGCAGATCTATTTAAATTCATAGGTCTACGAATTAATGTTTCTGACCCATCATTTAGGAAATTAAGTCCATATTCCTCCATAGTCTCAAAAAGATAAAAAATACCTTCTTGATCGGTGACATCACAGTCCCACATTTTATTATGGCAGTTGAAATCTCCCCCTATTAAAAATTGTTTTTGTAAACTATTAAAAAATTTAACCCATTCGTTTTTTGACACACATAATTTGGGTTTTGCATAAATGGAATATAAATTTAAGTTTTTATTATTTATTTTAATCTGTACTGCAACGCACATGACATTATCTATTTTATAAAAATTTAAATTGTTCTGAAAATTTATATTTTTTCTTAATAATATCGCTACTCCTGCATAACCATCTGATCTATCTTCACGAAAGATGTTATATTGGGAGAAGCTTATCTTTGAATTCGGTTTTAACCAAGTTTCACTTAAAAGAATAGCTAAGAATTTATTTTCGAAAATGTACTTTTCAAAATGGCCTTTATTGTTCACTATTGATCGTGAATTCCATTGTAAAATCTTATTATTTACTAGGCCCATTTAAAACTTTTTCTATATTACTTTTAATGTCGTCTAAAATTTGTTTGTTTGTTATTGGAATTAAGTTTTTGTCTAAGAAATTTTTAAATATTGTTACTATATTATCAGTAATTTGTTTACTAGTTAGTGAGTTTTGTTGGACTATTTTGGTTTGATTTTGATTTAATGGGTTGTTTATAATTGGTAGCGACGGGTAAGCAGAAGCGCTTGCAGTGTCCAGTATATTTTCGTGTTCTTTTAAATAAGGATAAACTGATTTATTTTGAGCTCCTTCGCTCCATTTTCTCTTGGTTGTCACTGTGTACCTATTTCCTGTGTTTGTTGAATTCAGGACTGTCCTATAGCTACTGCTGTATTTTAATTTGCTTCTTTAAAAGGTAAATTTTGATTTGCCATTATATATTTAATGCCCTTTTGTTTTTCAAACTCAGCGCACTTGTTTCGATCTAATGCTGAATGGTTTCCGACACATAATATACAAGTGGGATCTGTTAAATCGCATACATCTGAATCATGTTCCTGTCCGCACTTGCTGCATCTTTTCTTACCTCGACATTGTGACGTAACGTGTCCGTATCTAATGCAATTAAGGCATTGTGTTACTCTCGGAACGTAAAGTTCCACTTGGTATATCATTCGTTCAATGATTACTTGTTTGGGAATCATTTGGCCTCTGAAAGACACCACTATCGTACCCGTCTCCACCAGTTGATCATTTTCTTTTCGCTTTATTCTTTTAACGTTTATTACTTTAAAATTGCCGTATCTTGGAACAATAATACCTTTTAATTCGTGTTCTGAAATATTTTTGTCTACCCCTTTAATTACCCCACTCTTCTGAGTAGAAAAATTTGGAATATATAAATCGTAATTTTTTTCTATTAACTTTTTACATTCCACTAAAATATTAGCGCTTTTATATGTGTTACATTCAATTTTAAATTTATTTTTTCCTATAATATTAATATTAACAATATTATCTTTAATTGCAGGTACTGCACCTAAAATTAATCGTGCTGTCGCTATGCGATGCAATCGGCCAATGTTACCTTCCTTATTCTGCATAAAAACAAAATAAGGTCCTGGTTACCTTGACTGTATTATTTTTCACCTCTGACATTATGGACTGGCCTATATTAATATTTGTTTTATTGCTTACCTGATAATCTGGTAAAAAGTTTTTTGAATTTGTTATCGGTACCTGTTTTGATTGTGTATTAATATCAATATTTATAATTTCCTCAGACTGCTTTTGTTTTTCATTAACTTCATAATCCATATTACTAGCAATATCGTCAATCCTTTCTCTGTCAGGTGGATTTCCTCTGCCATCTAAATTTAATTCCATTTTTTTGGTAAAAACAACAACTCTATTAATTTGCACTTCGATCACACATAGAACTATTCGCTTCCGCTGCTACAATCGAACTGTGATGTATCTGAGACATTCTGATTGTTACGTTTTAATCATATACATCACTTTTTTTTCTTTAGTCGTTTTTTTTTCATACGGTCCCGTTGGTTAACTGGTCCGTCCATAATATCCCGAGGATTCGCTTATGTAGCCATATCTCGACGGCGTCAAGTTCATGTATTTTATCCTAGGATGATAGAGGAATTCGCTTTCTATTAGAGGGGATACCTCTTTTGGTTATAGTACTGACAGTCGTATAATGTATTATAGTGAGGTATATTTATTATGTAGTTATGTATTTGTAATCTATTATCGTTTGTAAGTTTATTGTTCTTTGTGCTTTTTGTAAATGTACAACTTTTTGTAGTCTTGTTTGGTTTCGGGATTTTTGCAGTGCGTCGTGATAACTAAGTAAAGTTATGTTTTACTGGCTCGTATGCCAACGCGGGGAGAATGTTGCAGTTTCGCAACTGTATATAAACATTTATAAAATATTAACAGATTTTGTGTTAGTTTTAATTCCCCCCGTATATTTCGCCAAGATTCCGCATACAAAAACATAAACGATATAGAACAATGAACGGTTGTTACATGCTTTAAAGCAGACACAAGAGTGTTTTTCCGTACATTGTATATTAACAAAGGATGATGAAGGGCTTTTGTTAAAAGTGCAGATCACTGGGTATTTATCACCCATACCTAGTGTTTGCTTGGACAAAACAACTCTAGGCCCAACGGCCGCAGAATTCAGTTACTACCAAGCATTCAGTCATTATTAGTAGTTCCATCCAGTAGGGGTGGAGGCTGCTCAGCCAACAGAGACGTGTGTTGAAGTTCTGGGGTACAGTTCCCTATCTCAAAATGCTTTTGTTCCTGACCTTCCAAGAACGTCTTCGCTACATGGTAGCATTTCGTTGGTAAAATGTATATTTTATTATATACACATTGCATTGTTTGCTGTTTCATGACAAGTATGGGTTAATTTATTAGTATTGTTGGTATCTACTAAAAGTCACAATAGATTGGATACCTGGCAAAAGAACGAATTTATATTTTAATGAATTTAAGATATGGTGGTATGCCTAGATTAGAAGTCAACCAGAATCGTGTAATATCTTTAATAATTTACGATATTTAAGATCTACTGTCAATAATGTAGTAAAAAAGTTTAACAAAACTAGTTCCCTAAAATATTTACCGCAATAGAGCATAAAAAATATTGCATCAACTGAAAATAAATATTTAAGTGTTTGTGTCCTGTTAGAAGGCGATCATTACATCCCTTTTAGGTCTGATTTCTTATTTTTTAAAATCAAGATTTTTAACTACTGCAGATCTTTTATTACTGTATATGGTACTCAACAAAAATATTTAAAAAAATCCTCCTCGCCCCCCTTAGCGGGAGGGTCACTGCACGCTCGTGACGTTCAGGCTTAAATTACTTTAACGCACGATCGTGACGGTTTTAGACGTTCAGTGTAAAATAATACACACAAGGAAATATTTTTCGTAGAAACATATACGTAAAATCCAAAAGTGCTAAAAAATTATTTCTACTTTGTATGATAAGCGGAAAAACAGTTTTGTTTCCTAGACAAACAAAGATAAACCCCACATTTGGTACATAAAATCTTTGATCTACCTTTACAACCTTCCATCCTGCATGCTCTTGGGCTGTCTATTTCATGGAATGACGGAAGATGGTCATATCCATCATATATTTTGGCCGCGAAAGGTTGATTAGCTCGACGGAATTTAGATGTATTAGTGCATATACTATCATCTTCATCAGTGTCTATTCTTCTTTTACGTTCTAGTGTGCTGATTAGACCATCTGCCACTTGCATTCGAAATTCCAGTAAATCCATTATTTTACATTTGGGTATTTCCATTGATGTTGAATCTAATACGCACAATGGCCAAGCATTTGTCATCATGTCGTTTTCACGAAGATTCTGTAATATTCTATGGACTGATCAAGAATATCCACTCCTACCACATTCTTATTGTAATTTGCAATGACCTTTGGACAAGTGACTTCAGTAAATGCTGCCAGATTTTTATTCCATCGCTTTATGAGATAAGAGTCATCTCCAGATGTACAAGTAGATGCTACTAAGACAGATTTATTATCCATCCATTTTACAGTATTACCCTCATTGTTAACAATTTGTTGGCACTCGCGACGGTTCATTTTGCTGTCTTGCATGAATTTATTCTCTCTGGAATTCGATTCATCATAATTGTGCCGGACATATGAAGTCCTATAGCACTTAATCTTTCAAGTAAAGGTATAGATGAGAAAAACCGGTCGAAATATACACAACTGCCACGTGGAATAGATTTAGAGAAGTGAAGAATGACAGAAGCTCCAACACCTAGCGATCTGTCTCCTAAGTTTGTTTTAGCACCCTGGTAAACTTCGAAGTCGATCATTAATCCTTCGTGTGTACTCGCAATGAAAGCATTTAGCCCTTGTGGGCGTGGTTTTGTTTTTATAACTTGTCTCAAACCACGTCGACAAGCCCCACAGAACGGAACTATTTGCTCGTCTATGGAATAAAATCCTTGTTGGCGTTCCAATCTGTCGCAAGCATTCCTTGACTTCAAGGAATGTCCTTCAATCCTTGACAGGTTGTACCTTCCAGGAAACATGGAAAGCCATACGCAGCACTTTGAAACGATCTCTAGAAATCTGGTCAGCAACTAGAGATAATCGCATTTCTGTCCGCCAGTACATGTGAATGCGTGGATATCGAAAACATTCCATGATGAAATGAATTCCAATAAATTTTTTCTACTGTGTTGCTTTGGTGTTTAGCACGTTTCCCGTTTTTCACATGTAATAATTATTGGTGCAAACTTAAGCATGTTCAAAAAACTTATCGTCAAAATAGTCCTCAAAGTAGGCCAATGGGGACTTAATTACTGCTTGTGGTCGCTGTGGATAGGAGTGTTCCTTCTGATTGAATGGTATTTGCTGCCATATTCTTCTGCGAGTATCTGGGCATTTGGTCGACTTCTCACGAGCTCTCGATGCACTTGAAGAAGATGGATCTGGAGTCGGAGGTAATTCAAGCTCATAAGCATATATCAAAGGCAAAACCGAGTCTTCTAAATCACTTTCGTCATCTTTCAAGTACCAGTTAACTCGACAGTTCCGTTACTTGACAAAATAAATAGAACATTTTTAATTAAAAATATAATAAACTTATTTTAAACTTTATTGTGGCTTCTTTTCCTCTAAAATAATGATTGCATTTTTAATTAAAAGCGAAAAAAGAATGGTTTATTACCATACAAAGTGAGACACCGAAAGTTGAGTTTTAGTCTGAACGTCACGATCGTCCAAACAAATTTTTGGTAGCTTACAGCATCTAATATACAGTAAATAACACTAAAAATATTTTTTGCTGAACTTAATTATTCACCATACAGAATATTGGGGAAAGAATTACAGGAAAATACTCAAAAATTAGCTAATTATCAAATACCCCTACCGCTAGGATCAACAAAATAGGTCGCCATCTTTCAAGGAAGTTCCACCAACACTGAGTGATATAATTACTCACTCCTCTGCTCGTATTTTATAAACAAACTGACACACGATCGTTTGCTACCATCCTGGGCCCGAAAAGTTAAGTTAAAAATATAATTAGAAAACTCAAACATAGAAGCGTAACACTTCTGTTGTAATTAATATAAGTTAATTAAAAATTCAAAAGAATGAAGTTTAGAACGTTTTTGGACTAATCAGTCCATCTTTAGAGAACTTTATAGTATTTGCAAAATAACCCCAAAACCAAACAGTTACTCCAATCGCCAGAGACGAAAATGCCACTTAACCTCTAAAAATCATAAAAACAAGCTAAATTTTACCGAAAATAATAATTTTTGGGCCTTAAAAAAATGCAAAAAGTTTACCACTTTTACCCCCTGGCTTCCTCCTAGAACCACCCTTGCAGGGGAGTAAAAACACAAAAAAATCGATTTACCAAGAATGTCTACATCGTAGAAAAAATGTTTTAAATAAAAAATATGAGATATTTTAAACAAAAATATTAATAGGCATTTTTTGAATGAACCGTTCTCTTAGAAACAACGCTTGAAGCGACCGTCGATTAATTTTGCATGCTAGTTACGCGCGTGAAATCAATATTAAATAAAATTTGTATCAGCTCGCCGGTAAAAATTTGATATCTTTTGATTCAACTGACCTATTGACAAAAATCAAGATGCGTTTTAAAGGTAAAGAGTTCAGCTTTCGTATGCGGTTTTTGTGTTTTACCGCAAATAAACTCAGATTTTAAACAGGTGTTAAATAAATAAATGTGGCGCGATTTCTAAAATTTTTTGTGATTCTTAAGAGATCAATACAATACCTTTTATTGAATGAAACAATCTATACATTTGAAATATGCTTAAAAAACGCTGGATTTAAACTTTCACACAACAAACGATTTAAAACATTTAATTTTTATTTTTTAATTTGACTAGTACGTTTTTTGAATGAACAAAACTTCTGCAATAACTACATTCAAAAGGGTCTACTTAAATGCATTTCCCGTGACGTGTGATCGTTTGTAATGTATAACATAAAATTCTGCATTTTTTATTCATATTTCAAATGCATCATATTGGTTACCACAACTCAAAATTGAAATTTCATTTCATAAGCTTTAAAAATTGATCTCTAAAAATGAAAATTTTACTACAACTGGTCAATGAAAGTGATCAATTTTATTGATCTCTCGAGAATCTTAAAAAAGGGGAAAATGGTGACACTTTAACTTATTTAACACCTTTATAATAACTGAGTTTATTATCGGCATTATACAAAAACTGCATACGAAAGCTGCACTCTTTGCTTTTAAAACGCATCTTGATTTTTGTCGATAAGACATTTGGATCAAAAGATATCAAATTTTTACAGTGCCGCTGATACAAATTTTATTGAACATTCATTTCGCGCGCGTAACTGACATGCAAAATCGACGGACACTAAGCGGTGTTTCTAAGAGAACGGTTCACGCCACACCAAAAATGCTTTTTTGTGTACCATGTTCAATCCTTGTTTAAAATTATCTCAGCTATATTTTTTATTTGAATAATTTTTTCTTAGTTGTACAGATTCTTGGTAAATCGATGTTTTTTGCGTTTTTCCCCCCTCCGCGGGGGGTTTTAGGGGGAAGCCTGGGAGTAAATGTGGTAAACTTTTTTGTATCTTTTTGGGGTCCCAAAATTAATATTCTCTGCAAAATTCAGCTTGTTCATATGATTTTTAGGGGTCAACTCTCTTACGACTGGACTAAGTGGTTGGGTTTAAATCGATTAAATCATACTTAAAATTGTTAAATTATCTGGCTATATGCCGATGGACTTGGATTCTTCTTAATGATGATTTCATGCATAATTAGATACTATGGTCTGTTTTTAAACCAGGAGGAGTAATTGGTCGAAGCGCAGGCAAGTTTACTCCACTAAATAATGACATATTGACACTAATGACATTTGTGAAATTTTAATATTCAAAATTTATATCGACAATTTTTTGTATTTTCTGTGTTATTTCTTACATCTTTAGATTTTTCGTTTGCATTTATATAAAAAACAGTTCTTTTCAGAACTATTTAGCGACATATTAGTGTTATTAAGGTAAAAATATGAATTCAATGCCAAGTACTAGTGGTAATTATTCTTCTCCACCTTAAAAACGCCAAGTAGATTTAGATCATTTATCATCAAATGAGAAATAATGTACTATAAACATGTACAAAGATGAAAATTGATAATTCTGGAATAAAAATAACAGCCACGGTAGTAAAAATAAAACAGGCAGCAGGTTAGTTTTACAGAATAGTTATTATTAAAGTCAAGACTTATTAAAGTAATGTGCTAATTTTAGGTGTTAGACGAGTCAAGGTAGTAGAAAATAAGCGTTTTTTCGTCACAACTGTATAGACGGGTTTGACAGTTGAAATGGATAGTATGAGATATTACAAAAAGACTCTCATCTAGGGATTCATGAATTTTTTAGTGGAACTATTTTTAAATAAACAATTAATACGTCAATATCATTATTTTGCTCATAACTTATAAACTTGTCTATTTAGAGATTTGACGTCCACAGACGAGTTGTTGAGAAAGAAAAAATACACAAAATGAGATATACTAAATTAAAATCGGTTAATAAACAAAAAAGTTATTGCATAATAACCAAGTAAAACGGCTGTTTTTGATTATTGTTAATAACTATTTTAGTAATCAATAAAATTTATTTAAATGTATCTGAACTTAAAGATCTCATCGTGTTCGAAGTGTGTGCGAAAAATAGGCTAGATCCGTCAAATAGTTTTTGCACAATTTAATTTGTTTATAAGATTTTTTGAAAAATGCACAAATTTCTAAGGCCGGTCCAGATAATTTGACTGAATGGATCTTAAAAATCCGGGGCTTATTTTCTTCGATGAGACATATATTATTATCCTGTGGAAAAAAAATTAAAAAAAAATACGTTTATGTACACAAAATGATTTATTAATAAATAGCGCATTTTAAGTTTATAAACATTTACAATAACTCCGTACTATTTAGTTTAAATTAAATGGCAATAAAATATTCGGAAGGCGGGTTTAAAAAACAACAACTTTAAAAAAAAAGGTCGTGCGACCATTAGGAGCCGAGTTAGTCCTTTTTCTTTAAAAAATCACTGTTACGTCAATTAACAACATTAAGGGCTGAAATTTACCAATCTTTTAGAAGACAAGTCAAAGTTATTCTCAAAATGTTTAGCAAAAAAAATAATTGAAAATTGTTTAAACAGGAGTGTTGTAAACGAAGAGTACTTTGCGTTCCGACTAGAATGGAAGGAGTGGGGATTGCCGATTGCACACAAGCCGCGCTCTCCAAAAAAGTCGAGCGCACGTTTTCAAAATAGATTGCTTGGAAAAAAATGACATATCTCGGGTTCTAGTGGACCAAATTTGTTCTTTTTTTTTTAACTGGGGTACAACGTTAAAATAATAACATTTAACGTACTTTCATTGCAAAATTATTCAAAACAAAGCAGCTAATGACTACGGAATGTACAAACTTTTTCTTGAGTCGTCTTTTTATTGTTATTTTTCTATTTATTTATTTTAAATATGATTATATTAAATAACTGTTATAAGTAAATGAACATTTTGAATAATGTTTACTAAAAATTTATTGATGAAATAATAAATTAATTTTATGTTATTACAGAAGTTGAAATTTTGTGTAGCGATTTTTTAAAATAATTTAATTTACTGTAATTTTCTACGCTTAATTTCTATATCGTCACTGCTACTACTATGTAAACATTCATCTTTACTTTCATCTTCAATTTCACTTGTATTATAACTTTCATAAATCATTTCATTTTCATTGTCGCTATTCTCATCAAACCCAGTTAAATACACTTCATCAATTATCTCTTGTTCATCTGTTGTATCGTTTTCTTCTTCATTAATAATTTCATAAATATTAGTACATTATAATAGTAAAATAATATTATATTCAAAGTTAACCGTATATTATTCAGACAACGTGGTACAACCATGTGTTTATATTAATATATATCAGAACACGTAGTTTTTTTTAATATTCAGATGAATTTTACGTACCATTAATTATTTGTAACAATTATTAAATAAAACAAAACACTAAATATTTCAATACAACAAACCGGTTGTATAGTCGCAGGAAAATGAGTTGTACCGCTTTCGCCGTGCGCTCGACGCTCGACTTTTTTTAGAGCGCGGCTTAAGTGCAATTGGCAATCCCCACTGCTTCCATTTGAGTCGGAACGCAAAGTACTCTTGGTTTACAACACTCCTGTTTAATCAATTTTCAATTATTTTGTTTGCTAAATATTTTGTTAAAAACTTTGACTTTTCTTCTAAAAGATTGGTTAATTTCAGCCCTTAATGTTGTTAATTGATGTAACAGTGATTTTTAAAAAAAAAAAGGACTAACTCAGCTCCTAATGGTCGCAGGACCTTTTTCTTTTTTTTTTAAGTTGTGTTTTTTAACCAGCTTTCCGAATATTTTATTGCCATTTAATTTAAACTAAATAGTACGAAGTTATTGTAAATGTTTATAAGCTTAAAAAGTGCTATTTATTGTTAAATAGCACTTTAACACACATTTAAATGATTTTGTGTACATAAACGTAATTTTTTTTAACTTTTTTTCCATAGGATATTAATATATGTCTCAACAAAGAAAATAAGCCCCGGATTTTTAAGATCCATTGAGTCAAATTATCTGGACCGACCTTAGAAATTTGTGCATTTTTCAAAAAATCTTATAAACAAATTAAATTGTGCAAAAACTATTTGACGGATCTAGCCTATTTTTCGCACACACTTCGAACACGATGAGATCTTTAAGTTCAGATACATTTAAATAAATTTTATTGATTAATAAAAGAGTAATTAACAATAATCAAAAACAGTGGTTTTGCTTGGTTATTATGCAATAACTTTTTTGTTTATTAACCGATTTTATTTTAGTATATCTCATTTTGTGTATTTTGTGTATTTTTTTTTTCTCAACAACTTGTCTGTAGACGTCAAATCTCTAAATAGACAAGTTTATAAGTTATGAGCAAAATAATGATATTGACATTTTAATTGTTTATTTAAAAATATTTCCACTAAAAAATTCATGAATCCCTAGATGAGAGTCTTTTTGTAATATCTCATACTACTTATTTCAACTGTCAAACCCGTCTATACACTTGTGATGAGTAAAAACCTAACTTGATTGGCCTATGTTACGAATTCAACTATTTACAACAATAGAATTTAGAACAATTAAAGAATATAAGCAGACTGGAGCACTAAAATGTCCTAAAAATATTGAAGGTCGACCTTATATTCGTGCAACATAGGGTGAAAGAGTTAAAACATCTATACGACCGATATTACACAGCTTCTTTTTCAAGAATGAAATGCTCACTTTAGGTAAAATTTTAAGTGAAATTAACAACCGCTCAGATCTTCCAAAATATGTGTCGTTCATTATTATATAAATTCTTGAAGCAAATCAATTTAAAGTAAGTACAAATATCGGTATGTAAATATGGGTTAGCTACAATTATATAGTAAAATTAACAAACATTTTATAGATTTCATTTTTATAATCAGGTATATTATTGTTACTATTAAATATTAAGTTTTAAGTTTTTTTGTATACTCTACTGGAATGTTGTCAAGTATTTTGGTTCAACAGATATAAGAACATGGAAAGGGAAGAAAAGGAAAAAAAGGTTATTTTTATTTTACATATGCAGATTCAATGCAGCAAATATTACAAAGCATAACTATAGATTGTTTATCTTACTGTTTATAAGATGATTGATTTATTGTCTATATTATGAATGTCTTACCATAGTTATTTTTTAGGAGAAATTATTCAAACAATATTTTATACATTGGGCTACTGACCAAAAACAAAACTTTATTGCTCAAATATCTGAAATAGATTCAGTTTTTGTTGAAAAAATAAATCAAGAAATTCAAAATGTTGTAGTCGTTCAATAATCTCAACAATTTAATTTCACAATTAATTTTTATTTTTACATTCATTCCGAATATATATTATGCACAGAATATTATATAAATAGATTTCTGACTCTTTAAGTTGTTTTTGTAATAACTTGGACTTGGTTATATGCGATAATAGTATTTAATAATTTAATTAAAAATCCTTTGTAAAAGGTATATTTTAGGCCCAAACGGGCTAAGTTAAAAAGACAAAACGTTTTCGGAAACCATGTTCCATCATCAGTGTCCTAGAAAATAGTTAACCACTTAATTAAAAAGAACATAGGTTAAAATTTTGACTAAGGTTAAAGAACAATGTGGTTAATACTTACTAGGAGTACATGAATGAAGCCACCAAGATTAAATATGTGGGTAAAAACCCGATTACATATGTTTAATTACATTTGGTTTTAAATTAATGTTGAAATGATATAAGATTACAGAGTTACCGATGGATTTGGTAACATGGCGACATATGACTCCACGTTGAAGTTGCTAGTCCTGAGACGGTATGTCTTCGAGGACTATATGAGTGCAACTGATTGGCAATGACATTTGATGACAATATTGTTAAGTTATGACGGAAATAATCACAGAGCAGTCAATGTAGCTGTATGTTTCTACTTAAGACAAAAGCCAACGTTATTTAAAATTGTGAAAATTAAGTGAATTAATATAACAGTATCAACCATCAAAGTTGTAGTTTTTAATTTATGAAATTGAGATGACATAAGGGGGCAAAATTTTTATGGTTGTAGTTAGGCAACCAACTATGCATGTATGTAGTAATGAAATATAGAAAAAAAATTTTTTTTAATTATATGGCCCTTTATGTTACTTAAACATTTGGTACCCAGAAAATATAAACTAGACACATGTGGAAGGTTGAATTATAGAAAATATTGATGTTAATGGTTGGATCTAAATATATTTATTTATAATTGGAGGTGTTCTTGTTTGAATAAAATAAAACTGTTTTAGTAAATGTTCACATGTTATTTAACTTTCAACTCAAATATAGAGGACCTGTATGTCAGAAGCAACATTTGGTACCTAGCAAATGTGAAAATTTATTTGAGTAATAAGTTCATGAAGTATTTAATGTGATATTTTTCTAGCTGATATTTATAATAAATCGAGTTTAGAGTGTTTTTAAATTAATAAATATATGGTATTTATATCTAATTATCATAAGAAAAACGGCAACTATCTTTTAAATTTAGTGTATACTTGTTAAGAAGCATTTTCATTTTGTTTTCATCACAATAAAAGAACATTAGTAATGTTGTATTTTACTTTGCTGGTATTGATACAGTTGGTTTTGTGATTCCTGTTGTAGATCATCACAAGAAAACTGCAAAATTATACTAGAATGTAACATAATAGATTGAATTAGTTGATTATCTCATAGAAATCCAGTATTTTTTAGTAAATTTTATTTATTGATAACAAATGCGACAAACTCACTGTCAAAATTAAACAAGAATCCAGCATTAAAGAAATTGCAAGTACACACTTATTTATACAAATTTATTGTTTTGCATTTTAGTGCTTCAAATAGATCCATAAGATATTGATACATAAGTTAAATCTATCTAATGAGGTAACTGATTACCATGCATGAAAAATAGGACCACACCTATATTTGAACCATAATTTATTCTGTAATATGAAACATGAAAAAGTCAATTCTAAAGCAGTGAATGGGAAGGAATATGTAAAACAAACTGGCTGAAGCAATTCAGGAGATTGGATTATTCAGGTTAAAAATAATGATCAAAGTCAAAGTTAATTCTTCTGGTAAGAAAAAAAACCTAGATTCATGAAAATAATCACACCAGAAAAAGAATATGGTCTACGCAGTTTAAAAGAATAGTATTTCAGAAATCTTTGAACTCTCTCTAACTTTTTGATACATGCATTTGCATACCTTTGTTGCATATAAGATTTATTTGCAAATTAAAAGACAAATTTCTGAGAAAAACCATACTTAGATCTGTAACATTATTGACTCTCTGGATCCAAATATTCTCTAAATTAAGTACCATCGACTCAAAAGATCTATAAAACTGGATCACCTGATATTGAAATATATATACATGAGACCAAATGTGAAAAACGTCCTTTTTTATTGTAATAATTGTAATATATATTGGAAGTGAATTAAAAAAAATATTCAAACATAAAGTTAGGTTAGAATTGACGTGTAAGCATCGCTTGTAAGGTTGTCCGATATTGATTATTCTATGACCGCAAGGCCGAGATATACAACAAAAAAAGAAGATGTATTTGGTGACTTTTCTAGTAACTTTCTTGGGTGTGAATCTGTCTTTTTGGTTTACTCCTTCTGGTTAAAAAACAGAGTATAGATACAGACAATAGAGCATCAAAAAATCCCCTTCTCTCATTTTATCCCATTTCTAGCTTCAATTGGATCAGTTAATTTTCCTTCTACTTTTACTTTGATTGTATTGTTGTGGTATATATTTACGATCGTTCTGATTATTCCAAAAAGGTTTCTTTCTTGCGTGAATTAGGTGAATAACGTACTTTAACTTGATCCTGTCAAATGCCTTTTTAAGGTCCTCGAAACATACTAGACTATAGGCCTTTAAAACTGATTTAAATTTTTATCGACAAGACACTTTGCTCAAAAGATTTCTACCGTCGAGTTGATACAAATTTTATCTAAAAAATTGATTCCACAGACACAGAAGAATAAGACAGTATCCATCATTATAATTTACCTTATTGCCCTATCAAAATAAAAGATTACATCGATATTAGGACTAGGGACCTATCAAGGCATTGATTTATATAAGACACAACAACACTAGTTCACGGAGAGGAGGAAGTTATGAAAATGGTTTAAAACAAAGGTAACAAGATTAACTAAATACTTTTTAGAGAATTATAATGATAATTTGCTGTCCTTTAAAAATTTAATTAAGTATGTTTCAAGGAGCTGCTATATATATATATATATATATATATATATATATATATATATATATATATATATATATATATATATAAAAGAAAGACAAGGTAGTCCAAAATTTTTTGACTAGTTTGGAAAAAATATGTAAATACTTTTTTCTTTTTGGGTGTGGTAGTCAATAAAAAATAGAGCTTTGCTAAGGCGTACTATTTATTCTGAAATCCGAGCTTTCGGTGGTTATTTGGTGAAACTGGAAGAAATCTGTCTAGTCGTATCATTTCTCATAAGAGTGACTGTAGACTAAATAAACCCACTTGTGCTTTGGCAGAACACACTATCGATCTAGACCATAAGATAGATTTCAACAATGTTAAAATATTAGCCAGAGAGAAAAATAAATTTAAGAGAACATTCTTAGAAATGGTACATATCAGCAGGAGTGATAACAACAATCTGAATAAAAGATCTGAGATCCAGAATCTTAGCAAAATTTACAATTTTATTTTGACTTTTGACTAGGGTTTTCTGTATCTCAGAGTGCTTCATGTTTCGTAAATTCCATTATTAATTGCTATAATTATCATGATTAACTTCAGTTATTATTCAGATGTTCATTTTGTTTTGGTTGTTTGTTTTTTCAAACCTACTTACTAAATACTATTTTCTTTTTATTTTTTGACATAATAAAACCTTTTTTTAAATTTCCCTCTCAATTCTAAGTTGGTAACATGGTTGGTAGTACTTAAAATCACAAACGGCATTTTGTTAGACATCAGTTTGAAAGTTTGTTTTTTGTAGTTACATCGAACTATTTAAACAACAATAGTTCCTCCTACGACCTCTTTCTGTTCGTGAGATGTGACTGAATTCAAACCTGCGAAGACGACTGTTTTTTGTCAAACATGTCGTCTTATTTTTTACTTTTTAAACTTTGTAACATGTTCTTTAATTTTTAAGTATTTTAAAGTTTTTAAAATTTTTAATGCCTTTAATAATTCAGATCACATTATGTTATTTAACGTTGTGTTTTATTTGCTATGAATCTTACTTTCTGGTAAGTTTTTATAACTTTTATATTACATCAGCCTAATGTTATAACACAGTAATTTTCATTGTAGACCTTGATAAAGGTGGCAAATAACCACCGAAAGCTCGGATTTCAGAATAAATAGTACGCCTTAGCAAAGCTCTATTTTTTATTGACTACCACACCCAAAAAGAAAAAAGTATGTATTTACATATATATATATATATATATATATATATATATATATATATATATATATATATATATATATATATATATATATATATATTGTAAAAACTACGACCGTCAATTTATATTAATAAAGTATTCAACTAGTGAATTCAGAGGTTTATTCGGTCAGTCAGGTTAACAAAATAAAAAACAGAAGTCAACTACTTCATAAGTTTATCGAAGACGTTTCGCTTTATATTTCTAAAGCTTCATCAGTTCTCTAAAATACAAAGATGACATAGAGTTTATAAGAAATACAGATCTAATAATTTATTACTTACAACTCAATATGTAGTATTAAAGATGTTATCGTATATGTACTTAAGTTTACTCATAAATTTAGAACTAACTTAAAAAAAAATTTAAACAGAAATATGCAAAAAATAACATTCGCAGAAACGAAGATTTACAAAAACTTTAAACGTACATTTGGCTTCATTTAGAGATGGTTCTCCAATGAAGACAAACAAAACACTGATTTATTGCAATCTACGCAAAACGACGTGGCGCGATACCGAAAATGTTTTTCAAGGGCCATATGTTCAACAAATTCCAAGGTTTGAGACAATTATGAACTTCTACGGGGGTCATTGAAAGAATAGTTGGACGGGTGGATTTGTAACGGAAAAATTTGATATGATTTTTTTTGTAATTTATGTTTTAATGAAGTTTTCTAAACTAAAAACGAAGGACGTGAAGGTGTTTAGAGGGCCAGAATGTGGAAGTGACCACCATATGATTATTGCAAAAGTAATGGTGACATTTAAGAGAGAACAATCAAGTCACAAAAATGATGAAGTAACAGACATAGGAACAACCATAGAAAACATAAAATATAACCTGGAAAGTTTTAAACAAGATTCGACAAAGTTCTTATATAAAATTAGAATAGCTCAGAAAATAAAAAATATAGAAACAAAGGACTTAGACCCCGAAAGTCTGTATGAGGTAATTAAAAAATATATTCATGAAGCGGCAAATGAAGCACTGGGAAAAGTTGAAAATCGGAAAAAAGGAAAACCTGAATGGTTGTCAACGGAACTAGAAGAGAAAGTTCTCAAGAAAAAACAAGCATATCACATATGGCTTCAATCCAAAGATCCTCAAGACAGAGAAATATACGCTAAATGGAATAGAGAAGTTAAAAAAGACGTGGATAAGGCGAAAAATATAAACTGGGAGGCTAAGTGTGATGAACTGGACAGATTTATGGGTGGAACAAAAGTGGCGCAAGCTTGGAAAACATTAAAACAGTTTAGGAAAAATGAGAAAAATGAAGACAACATTTCTCTCATAAAGTTAAATGAATGGGAAGAATATTATACGAAACTGCTGAAAGAAGATAGAGTAGATAGAGAGTAGGGTAGAGTAGATGGGAAAAGATAAGGGAATTAATAGACAACAGAGACGAAAGACAGGAAATCCCTATAATAACATTATCTGAATTGACGGAAACCTTAAAAGAGGTTAAAAACGGAAAAGCCGCAGGGCCTGGAGACATTCCCATAGAGCTGGTTAAATATGGGCCGACTGCACTTTTAGAATTAATAGTAGACCTTTTCAATAAATGTATGTGTGGAGACCAGGAAATTCCTAAAGATTGGAATAAATCTTATATAAGCTCCATATATAAGAGAGGGAATAAAAGAGACTGTTCCAATTATAGAGGTATTAGTGTGACGAGCTCTGTGGGCCGGTTGTACGGCAGAATATTAAAGAAGAGGGTTGAAAGACAGATACAAGATATTGAAGAACAAAGCGGCTTTCGTATCGTGCCTTGATAATATATTCTGCCTTGATAATATATTTATCCTACGACAAATAATTGAAAAGCGTGTCGAAAGAAGTAGAGAGACCCATTTGGTATTTATAGACCTTGAGAAAGCATATGATAGTGTCCCGTTAAAGAAAATGTTTGAGGTCCTCAAAAGGTCCGGATTGGATTCGACGTATATCCGAGCGATATATAAATTGTACGAAAATGCAGTTAGTTGTGTAAAAATTGGAACCAGAACCTCAAATGAATTTAAAGTCACTAAAGGCCTAAAGCAAGGATGCTGTTTGTCACCGACACTCTTTAAAATATACGTCCAAGAAGCATTGAGGAATTGGAGAAATAAATGTAGATTTATGGGCAACGAAGTGGGACAAGAAACTCTGTATACATTGTTGTTTGCAGATGATCAGGTGGTGGTTGCAACCGATGAGGAAGATATAAATTATATGAATCGAAAATTATTTGAGGAATATGCCAAATGGAAGCTTACTGTAAACATAAGCAAAACAGAATATTTAAAAATTGGAAGAAATACCACAGATCTGAGGCTTGAAAACGCAGTCATAAAAGGCTGCAACCAGTATAAATATCTAGGAAGCATCATATCAGCAGATAGCAGAGTTAAGATAGATGTACAAAACCGAATAACCCAAGGCAAAAAATGCATCCGAATACTGAATTCATTACTGTGGTCTAATAAAATAAAGATGCATACTAAACTTCGCGTATACAGAGCAATTGTAGAACCAATTACCACATATGGCGCCGAATGTTGGACGATGACAAAGAATGAACGAGATAAAGTAGACGTTGTGGAAATGGATTATCTTAGAAGGTCATGTCGAGTATCGAGAATGGAAAGAATCAGGAATGAGGAAATACGAAACCGTACAGGAATTAGAGATACTCTTTCAGATAGAATACAAGGAAGGCAATTACAATGGTATGGTCACGTGATGAGAATGGAGGAGGAGCGGTGGCCAAAGAAAGCCTTAATGTATGTTCCGCCAGAAAGAAGGAAAAGGGGAAGACCACCAAATTCCTGGAGAAGAGAAATTACAAAAACAATGCAATCTAGAGGCTTAGAAGAGGGAGATTGGGGAGATAGGAAAAGATGGAGGCTGAAATGCGGGAAGCGGCAATCGCCGTAGGACCCCCGTTATATGATGATGATGATGTTTTAATGAAACTTAGAGCTTTGGAATGATTATGTTATTGTTTTGAATGGAAAATCCGGCTATTTTAAATTATGAATATTGGTATTATTTATTTCGTAAGATGAGAGAGTGGTAAACCTGGCTCAAATTGTCAATGTCGGTTCTTTTGTTTATTGCAGATGGGTTTTTTAGGATCTCACACATTTCAATAAAGGAGCGTTTTTGTTGGTTATTTTGTTTGGCCAGTATTTTAGTATTTGAGAAGTCAATGTGATGTTTGGTGGAAATGGCGTGTTGTGCAAGGGCACAAGAGGGTTTGGAAAGTCTAATGTCGCTTTTATGTGAAGTTATACTCCCTAGAAGTGAACGACTGATTTGGCCAATGTAGCAGGAATTGCATTCAGAACAGGGGATTTGATAGACAACATTAGTGTGCTCTAACGGGCTTAGTGGAGTTTTGGACTTGGAGAATAACTTTCCAATAGTTTTGGTGTTTTTTAGAGATATTTTGACGGGTAAGTTTTTGAATAGTTTAGTAAGCTTGTTCGTAACTTGTGGGAAATATGGAAGAGAAGCATATTTTGTGGCTGGTTTCGGGGTTAGCGGGGAATTGTCAGTCTGTAAGCTATTGGATATGGAGGCTAGTATTGCACCGTTAGGTGCTTCAGAAATAGAATGACCGTAGCTTTTAGAGAAAAGATATCTGTTGATGATGGATATGGGGTAAGAGTTATCAATGAGGATGGATTTGAGTAAATCCAAAGTTTCCCTCTTGTACCGCGTATAGGTCAACGTGTGTACTTTAAAGCTAAGAGCTTGTACAAGGTTAAGTTTGTATCTCATCGGGTGTGTAGAGTGGTAGTTTAAGAACCGGTTACTCGCCATTTCTTTCCTGTACCACGTAGTGCCCAATATGTTGCTATGTGTGCGTATGATTCGCATGTCCAAAAACGGTATGCTGTTATCAACCTCCAATTCACCTGTAAATTGAAGGTGAGGATCAACGCTGTTGAAGACTGATAAGGTGCTTAAAATCTTATCAGGTGGTGTTGCTAGGATCAGGTTGTCGACATAACCACACAGTCCAATATCGTGGGAAACATTCTCGGAATTATTAAAACCGACGTTTGACACCAATTTTTTAATTTTTAATGAAAAATACTATCGTCAAATTTTTGGAACTCCCATGGGATCGTCCATCTCCCCCATTCTAGTTAATTTCGTACTCGACGACCTTATCAATGAGAGTATCAGTAAGTTGGATTTCCAGGTTCCCTTTGTAAAGCGTTATGTCGACGACCTGATCCTAGCAACACCACCTGATAAGATTTTAAGCACCTTATCAGTCTTCAACAGCGTTGATCCTCACCTTCAATTTACAGGTGAATTGGAGGTTGATAACAGCATACCGTTTTTGGACATGCGAATCATACGCACACATAGCAACATATTGGGCACTACGTGGTACAGGAAAGAAATGGCGAGTAACCGGTTCTTAAACTACCACTCTACACACCCGATGAGATACAAACTTAACCTTGTACAAGCTCTTAGCTTTAGAGTACACACGTTGACCCATACGCGGTACAAGAGGAATCTTTGGATTTACTCAAATCCATCCTCATTGATAACTCTTACCCCATATCCATCATCAACAGATATCTTTTCTCTAAAAGCTACGGTCATTCTATTTCTGAAGCACCTAACGGTGCAATACTAGCCTCCATATCCAATAGCTTACAGACTGACAATTCCCCGCTAACCCCGAAACCAGCCACAAAATATGCTTCTCTTCCATATTTCCCACAAGTTACGAACAATCTTACTAAACTATTCAAAAACTTACCCGTCAAAATATTCCTAAAAAACACCAAAACTATTGGAAAGTTATTCTCCAAGTCCAAAACTCCACTAAGCTCGTTAGAGCACACTAATGTTGTCTATCAAATCCCCTGTTCTGAATGCAATTCCTGCTACATTGGCCAAACCAGTCGTTCACTTCTAGGGCGTATAACTTCACATAAAAGCGACATTTGACTTTCCAAACCCTCTAGTGCCCTTGCACAACACGCCATTTCCATCAAACATCACATTGACTTCTCAAATACTAAAATACTGGCCAAACAAAATAACCATCAAAAAACGCTCCTTTATTGAAATGTGTGAGATCCTAAAAAACCCATCTGCAATAAACAAAAGAACCGACATTAACAATTTGAGCCAGGTTTACCACTCTCTCATCTTACGAAATAAATAATACCAATATTCATAATTTAAAATAGCCGGATTTTCCATTCAAAACAATAACATAATCATCCCAAAGCTCTAAGTTTCATTAAAACATAAATTACAAAAAAAAATCATATCAAATTTTTCCGTTACAAATCCACCCGTCCAACTATTCTTTCAATGACCCCCGAAGAAGTTCATAATTGTCTCAAACCTTGGAATTTGTTGAACATATGGCCCTTGAAAAACATTTTCGGTATCGCGCCACGTCGTTTTGCGTAGATTGCAATAAATCAGTGTTTTGTTTGTCTTCATTGGAGAACCATCTCTAAATGAAGCCAAATGTACGTTTAAAGTTTTTGTAAATCTTCGTTTCTGCGAATGTTATTTTTTGCATATTTCTGTTTAAATTTTTTTTTAAGTTAGTTCTAAATTTATGAGTAAACTTAAGTACATATACGATAACATCTTTAATACTACATATTGAGTTGTAAGTAATAAATTATTAGATCTGTATTTCTTATAAACTCTATGTCATCTTTGTATTTTAGAGAACTGATGAAGCTTTAGAAATATAAAGCGAAACGTCTTCGATAAACTTATGAAGTAGTTGACTTCTGTTTTTTATTTTGCCAACCTGACTGACCGAATAAACCTCTGAATTCACTAGTTGAATACTTTATTAAATATATATATATATATATATATATATATATATATATATATATATATATATATATATATATATATATATATATATATATATATATATATATATATATGTAAAAAATAAATATATGTAAAAAAAGCTGCTATCGCTTTGTTGTATTAAATTGGCCAAATATATGGCCTAGGTGGACAAATTCGTTAAACTTCCCGTGCTCGAATCGGTATCACTAAAGTGTTATGATCATTTCGGCCTATCCCAGCCATCGTCAGACACTTGGGCTGATACAAATTCAAACACGAAAAGTAGAACGAATGTCTTCTAAAGCTTCACCACTGCAGTGGTTTGCGAGCAGAGGCGCCACCTGCTTTGGCGGCCGTGAACGAAAACGATATAATCACATCGTTTTCTACCTCTGGGCTATGCGAAATGTGTAAAGAATAAATCTTTTAGCAAAAAGCTGCTATCACTTTGTTGTATTAAATTGGCCAAATATATGGATTAGGAATGTTTGACCACATAAGAAATGAAAACATAAGAGAGAGAATGAAAGTAAAGAACACAATAATGGATACGATAGCCGAAAAACAATTAAAATGGTATGGACACCTGAGACGGATGAACGAAGAAAGGATACCACGAAAGGTTTGGAACTGGAGACCTACACAGAGAAATAAAAGGGGAAGGCCAAGAAAGAAATGGATATCCAATATTCATATAGAAATGGAAAATAGAGGTCTTCAAGAAGGAGACTGGGCCGATAAGAAATTATGGCGATTGGGATGCGAGAAGCGACAAAATTAAAGTTGCAAACACTCGCTATATATATATATATATATATATATATATATATATATATATATATATATATATATATAATTCGTTATATATATAATTTATATATATATATAATTTATATATAGGGATTAGGAGGCAAATTATTATAAATTAAATATTTATCGAATTTATATATATATATATTTATATATATATATATATATATATATATATATATATATATATATATATATATATATATATATATATATATATATATGTATATATGAAAGGGGTTCCTATAGCTGTCGCTGTCTCCCTTCTCTCAACGATTTTCTCCATTCTTCTTTGTTTTCCCATTCTCCGTCTTACAATCCTCTTCTTTCCATGGCTTCATCTACCTCATCTCTGAAAGATCTTCTTAGTCTGCCTCTTTTGCGTTTTCCTATGGGGCTCCACTCTGTTATTTTTGCTATCCATCGGTTTGGGTCTGTTCGTCTGACATATCCGTACCACGTTAATCTTTTTTCCTCAATGTAATTTAAGGTGTCTTTTTTTATCTCCATTCGTCTTTTGACTTTGATTTCGTCGTTAGTTATTTTGTCTATTCTGGAAACTCTGCAGCTTCTTCTCCAGTAGTCAATTTTTGTGGCGTTTATTTTGTTTCTGCTGCTTTTGTTTAAGACCTAATTTTCTGCTCCATATGTTAAAATTCTGCGAATCATCGTGTTATAAATTCTTCTTTTGTTATTTTTTGTTATGTGTCTGTCCTATAGGATTGGAATCAGTTGTAATTTCTGGTTTCCCACTCGATTTTTAATTTCTTCTTCTGTAGTACCTATATTTGATATAATGAACCCCAGGTATTTAAATTTATCGGTCCCCTTTATTTCACGCCCGTAATCCACTTCCAGGTTTCTTGTTGGTTCTTGTATTGTGTTCAGATATTCTGTTTTGTTAATGTTTATTTTCAGGCCATTTATATTATATTCTTCTTATAGTTTATGATCTATTTAACTTAGACCTTCCTTGTCTAATGCTATTATGATCTGATCGTCGGCGAAACTAAGGGTATACAGATGGTCGTTCCTTATGGGTACTCCCATTCCCTAACATTTCCTTTTCCATGGCTTTAGGGCGTATTGAACAAATATTTTAAAAAGTGTAGGTGAAGTCGAGCAGCTGTGTAGGAAACCTTTCGTGGTTTTAAATGGTTTTCCAAACTTGTTACCTACCTTTACTGTAACAATATTATGTGTGTACATGGACTTCACTACATGGATCAGCTTATCTTCTACTACTATTTGTTGCATGGCTTCCCACAGTCGTTGTCTGGGCACAGAGTCGTATGCCATTTTTAGGTCAATAGAGGCTAGATGGACTGGTCTGTTCTTTCCATCTTCTTCTCTATTAGCTGTTGTATAGTATAGATGTGGTCAACACGTGATTTCCCAGCTAAAAAACCTGCCTGGTCGTCCTTTATTTAATTTTGGAATTGTTTTTCTATTTTTCCCTTTAATAATTTTTTTCAATATAATCTTCCTATAGATGGTAAAGTGCTTAAGCCTCTATAATTGTCACATTTTCTTTAATCCCCATTTTGAAAATAGAGATAATATGGGCTGTCGACCATTCTTCGGCTTGTTGTTCGGTGTCCAAGGCTATCTGAAACATGGTAGGTATGTATCATACGGAACAATTTTTCAGAGCCGTATTTAATTAGCTCGGGTGCTATCCCTCCGGGGCCTACAGACTTATTATTTTTTATTTGTTTTATGTTCTTTTTTACTTCTTCCAATGATAAATTCAGTTGTTCCTTTGTATTTGTTTTTTGTTGTTCTTTTTTTCATGAATTTTGTTCGCTTTTCTGTCAGGAGTTCTTGGTAGTAATCATTCCGTTTTTAGCTTATGAAAAAAATGTGTTTTTCCTGTGTGTTTTCTTTCAGACTCTTTATCACTTTCCAGGATTCTCAGTTCTTTGTAACTTCTATGTATTGTTCGATGTTATATATATATATATATATATATATATATATATATATATATATATATATATATATATATATATATATATATATATATATCGACTGGTCCAACGAAGACTGTAGTAACTCAAATTTTCCACTTTTTGAGTTACGAGCACAAAACAATAAAACATAATGATATCTTCCCCAGGAAAGAATCGTATCTCAGTAAACGTAGTTATGCAACCAATATTACGTGTAAGAGTTTTATAGTATCTCCGATTTATGAAAAACAACCGTAGAAAATCATCGTATCTTGAGTTACAATAGTCTTCGTTGTTATCTGAGGCGATAGCATAGGTATCGTAACATGAGTTACTACGGTATTCTGCGTTAGTTTAAGGTTATGTTCAAAAGTTTAGTTTTGTTATAATTGCCATATATATATATATATATATATATATATATATTATATATATATATATATATATATATATATATATATATAATTCTTTGGAGGGTAACTTTCGGGAAAGCGTCAAAACAAGGATCAGCTAGAGATGGTATAAGCCAGTTTGGTGTAGAACTTTATTCTAAATGTGAAATTTTCGGTGATATGTTGTCACCTTCATCAGCACCTAAATGGGAAACCTATTTTAGTACAAGTGGTGGAAATCAACATTTAAACCTACATTGAAAATGTTCAGTTGGTCCTAGTGGTGAAGAACACTGTCACAAACATGTTAAAAATATTAAAAAATACATTTAAAACTTTGCATAAAAACATTACAACACAACAGGGTATTATTTCAAATACAAACACAACAAAAAATCTAAAATTTAAAACCTACAAAAACTGCAACTTCATGTTAAAGGTAGAAAAGAAGAATTATTTTTCTTTTTTGATGACATATTTCTGATTTCTGTCAATATCGGGGTGTCATATGTAACGAGGTTATAATTTTCACGTTTGCACCTCATGGATATGTAAAGAAAGAACCCAAGGAAACATAATCAGCAGAGAAATGAAGTCTTTTCTCAAGTACAGGTAGGTAATCTATGCATGTTATGATAAGTTCCCTACATTCTCCAGTTTGTTACATCTTGTCAAGTCCTGTTGAAGTAGAAAGGAATAAATACAACTTAAGTTTTCAACATCTTTTTCACAGTTCATAGAAGAGCTGCTGTTATGGATGTAGCACATTTCTATGAAGTTTCTCTTAAATTGGTTGTCAACCCTCTTTAGTACTTGCACATTTTCATAGTTAGCAATGTGTCCAGTATTCTTAATATGTTGACTCAAGGCTGTGCAGGTGGACTTCCTCACTACATCACTCTTGTGCAAAGCTATTCTTTTTGAGAGTTTCTGGCTGGTTTGACCGACATACACTTCTGAACAAGAACCACATGGAATAGAATACACTACATTAAAGTTATCCAGTTTTTTAACTCTTTCTGTCAGGTGAGTAAAGTATGTCCCTAATCTTTTGTACACTGAATTTGCTATCACTATGTTGAACTGTCTAAAACTGTCTGAACCAATTTAAGAGAAACTTCATAGAAATGTGCTACATCCATAACTGCAGCTCTTCTATGAACTGTAAGAAAGATGTTGAAAACTTAAGTTGTATTTATTCCTTTCTACTTCAACAGGACTTGACAAGATGTAACAAACTGGAGAATGTAGGGAACTCATCATATCATGCATAGATTACCTACCTGTACTTGAGAAAAGACTTCACTTCTCTGCTGATTATGTTTCCTTGGGTTCTTTCTTTCCATATTCATGAGGTGCAAACGTGAAAATTATAACCTCGTTACATATGACACCCGAATATTAACAGAAATCAGAAATATGCCATCAAAAAAGAAAAATAATTCTTCTTTTCTACCTTTAAGATGAAGTTGCAGTTTTTGTAGGTTTTAAATTTTAGATTTTTTTGTTGTGTTTGTATTTGAAATAATACCCTGTTGTGTTGTAATGTTTTTATTCAAAGTTTTTAATGTATTTTTAAATATTTTTAACATGTTTGTGACAGTGTTCTTCACCACTAGGACCAACTGAACATTTTCAATGTAGGTTTAAATGTTGATTTCCACCACTTGTACTAAAATAGGTTTTCCATTTAGGTGCTGATGAAGGTGACAACATATCACCGAAAATTTCACATTTAGAATAAAGTTCTACACCAAACTGGCTTATACCATCTCTAGCTGATCCTTGTTTTGACGCTTTCCCGAAAGTTACCCTCCAAAGAATTGTATTCTTAGCGTCGTTATACACACACTCTATATATACCTATATATATATATATATATATATATATATATATATATATATATATATTATATATATATATATATATATATATATATATATATATATATATATATATATATATATATATATATATATATATATATATATATATATTGTATAAACATGTATAAATATTGTTCTATATTTATACATGTTGATTCCAGTTATTATTTTTATCCTTTGTAATTAGTCTTTTTACCTCTCTGTTCTTCTCTCTGTATTTTTCTAGATCCACTTGTGTTTTTTAGCTTAACTATTTATGATATAACTGTTTCTTCTACTTAATACATTCTTCCGTGCTTTCTGATAGACGTTGTCGATATCTATTTGTTCTTCTCTTCGCAACCTAAGGCTTCCGCTGCTGCTTCCTTTATGTAGGATTTTATATGTTTATATGTTTCGTCTATGTTTTCAAAAGGAAACTCCTCCAGTTTTTGATCTAACCTTCGTCTGTACAAGTCTTTCACGGATTCTTCCCTTAGCAACTGTAGTTTGTACTTCGTTTTGGCCTGCGTTTGAGTTTCATTTACCACTGTTCTTTTTTATTGATTTGTGGTTTTCCAAGGGAATCGCATGTTTGCTATCAGTAATTTGTGGTCAGAACCATATTTCGCACCCTTTTTAACTTTGACATCTTTCACTCTAATCGATGTTTCGATGTTCATTATGAAGTAGTCAATTATAGCTCGAAGATTTCTTCTTTCTTGGGTCCAGGTGAACTTGTAGATATCCTTGTGGCGGTAGAATCCGTTCGTAATTTTCAGTCTGTTTATTTAACACGTTTGGATTATTTTTTCTCCTTTTCCATTTGTCGCTTCTTCTCCATATGTTCCTACTGTTTGACTTTTTTATTGTTTTCCTGTTCTACCGTTCAGATCCCCTGTCAGAATAAGTTCTTGGTCTTGTTTGACCTTTTCTATTTAATCCTGTAGGGCTTCCATGAACTGTTCTTTTTCTGTTTCAGGTCTATATATATATATATATATATATATATATATATATATATATATATATATATATATATATATATATATCCTTTTTTTCCCCATAGTTCCAACTCAATTTATATAATTCTTTCATTGATGGGTTCCCAAGACTTTATGGATTTTCTCCATTTATTTTTGATTAAAATGGCTACTCCTTCTTTTGCTCTCGGGGGAGGCACCGAGATTTTATATTTTAATAATATAAAAAGGGAAGCTATTTTATATTTTAATAAATCATTTAAAAGTTTGGATAAGTAGACTGTATTTTTAGAACAACCAAAAAATATATGATCTAAATCTCTTTCCTCTCCACAATGCTCACATTTATCATCATCCAAAATCTGTATATTAAACAAGTGTTTTGGATAACATGCGTGCCCGAATTGTATTCTAATAATGGAAGTTATGTACCTCCTGGAAGCTCTACAAGACTTGTACTAAGGAAGTTTGGGAATATCTGGCTAAATTAACGAGTATCTATTTTGATTCACAAAGGAGTATTTCTTCCACTTTAAAACTCGAGATTTAAAATAGTTGGTTGCTTTAAGGGTTATTTCTAAGAAAAACGGGTTATTCTATAGAAAAAGAGGTAATAAATATTTTTGTTAAAAATTTTCTCAATTACCTTTCTTGTTTAAAACATTTTTTTTAACCACATTTTTTAATCAACAGATTCTTGGTAAATAGATATTTTCCCCCTACGATGGGGGCTTTCAGAGAAAGCTTGGGGATATAAGTGGCGAACTGTTTGCAACATTTATATGGTCCCAAAATTGATATTCTTAGCAAAGTTCAGCTTGTTCAGTTGCAGAAGTTCAGTGGCATTTTTGTCTCTGACGACTGGAGTAATATGTCTGGAGTATATAAAGAAGAGTGACAAGAAGAAAAAGATATTATTTTTATTAGAAAAATTTGAAATTATTGATAGGATAAATTGTTAATAGTCACAATTAATTTGTTATTTTAAAGCCCACATAATTTTATGAAATAATGATTGACATCAAGGGACAACTTAATCATATCATGCATCTATCAAAACAGTTGAGGAAAAAAAATATTTAAATTAAATGAATTTAGTATGTGTCGTTTCCTGCTGCAAATGTATAAATATTGTATAAGTATTTTAAAATAACCGCAAGAAACGGAGAAAATCAGTTGAAAAATTATTGTTTATTCCACAAATCCTAACCAGATAAGCCAGCGGCTTAGTTGGTTTGATAAAATATACCTACTTCCGTGTCGGCCGATATAAAATTGAAAATAGGTTTTGCTAACAATTCACTAGTTTATTTGAGTGTTAAAATATGGCAGGGACGGGAAGTTATACTGTCAATAGGAGAAAAGATGCCTCCTACAAAAATTTCATCTGTGCTCTTATGGCCTTTTTGGCCATGTTGATTTTAATCTCAATTCTACTTTGGGCTTTAAGAAACCGAGGAAGTGGAAGTGAGAGTCTAGTAAGTATTTAGTGTTAGATTACTATTTATACTTTTTTTTATATTAAAAAAGCACTAGTTACTTTACAAACGGATTTATTCTGCTTCAGTTTTTTACATTTATCCAAAGACACCTTCTGTCATTTTTAATTGTTTTAATATTATGTATTTGCGGCTTGGTTCACGAACTACCAATGCCAAAAAACGAGTTTTTGGTAATAAAAAAGGTAAAATTTTGTAAAAAAGGCTGCAATTTCTTTTAGTCAGTGTTCTTCTACTTTTCTCATTTGGTTGATATTTTGGTAATAAAGTAATTAGATAATTATTATTTTGGCCTATTATTTTCATTTTTTCTTAAATAACCATTTCCAAATTTGGAGTGACGTTGGTACTTCTTGTAGAAATTGAAAACACCAAGAACATCGGCTTAACTTCAATGTGATGTTCAGCAATATTACTATAATAATTACACATTTAAAAGTAAGTTTTTTATAATTTTGTTAAACATAAAACTGTAGGTATAAAAGTAATGTCAGAGTTTCTAATTGCTGACAAATTTTAAACAAAACCAAATTAGAAATGAAATTTAACAAAAAAGTAATATTATCCATTTATGTCCATTCGTCAGTCTCTATCAATTTCACTCTCTTCATCCAGTTGGTATTCATCTTCATTTGTAGTATTAGCAGCTAAATCTAAATAAAACTGATGGTTAGTAGGATCAATACGTTTTCTTCTTCTTCTTTTGCTTCCTCTTTATAAGCAATTCTGCTTGTTCATTAGCGGATTAATACCTTTATGGAAGGTTATCACTCCATCTTGTGCGTGGTCGTCCGATACTTCTTCTGTCTATTGGTAACTTATCTCTTACCATTTTGACGACACGGGTCTTCTCCATTCTGCTTCTGTGGTTATTCTATTCTTTTTTTTCTATTATGGGTCCATTCATTTAGATACGGAAGAGAAGATGGAGTAGACCAAAGCTGAGGTGGATGGACGGGGGACCACAAGATGCGGAGAAGATCGGAGTCGGCAACTGGAAAATGCAAGCAAGGGACAGAATAGACTGACGTAGAAAGCTTGAGAAGGTCGAGGCCCTCTAAGGGCTGTAGCACTAAGATGATGATGTCCATTCATTTATACACTGTACGTTACATTTTCTTCTAATGTGTCTACTTCTCATTCAATCTCTCAGCGTATTTCCTGTAATTCTTCTCAGTACTCTCATCTCTTCCGTTTCCAGTAGCCTTTGAGTTGTGGCTGTGTCGGATTTTTCTTCTGAGGCATATGTCATTATTGGTCTTACACTGGCTTTATAAATTCTTGTCTTCATATTAGTGTTAATGTGTCTGTTCCACCATATAGTAATATTAAGGCATCCTGTTAGTCTGTTTGCTTTTTGTACCTAATTTCTCATTTCTTTGAGGGATCTAGGGTGAATACAGTTCACCAAATATTATGAGTCTTTTAATTTAGCTTCTGAGGGTTATAATACTTTCTAATAGATCAGTGATAAAGTTTTTAACAGGTTATTATTACTTGTACTGCGTTTGGTTAAATCAAGTACTTTGAAACTTTTTTGTTCTTTAAATGAGTATTTCTCCAAAATTTTAAATAGGGAGTCTGATTGGTAAAGAATCCACTTTATTTTTATTTATTGCACCCTGCGTGTTATGTTTCTAATTAACAAAGTTACTAAACAAGTTTCTTAAACTAAAAATGATTTTGACTCTTTTGTACTATTTTTGGCTGTTGGGTTTTTCGTAAATTTTTTAATGGAGGCATGAATTATGTCAGCTTCCATATAAGTATGACCTGGCTCAAAAAAATTTTAATTTATTAGGAACAAGAATCACTAAACATGATCACTTTTATGCATTTATTGAGAAAACTCAACCAATGTTGTCTTATGCAGGAAGCAATTTCTTGTCTTCTCCTTCGTGCAACAACTTGATTTCACGGAAAGCACACTGGTTTTTTATTGTTATTTATATTATTTATAGTAAGGTATAGACTCTATAGAGATCTTCTGTTAAAAGCAAATCAGTTGGGGTAAAGATTATTTACAAGAAATTGTGTAAATCAAATGATAAAAATGATACATTTGGATTTTCTACACTTTCTTTACTATCTTTGTTTTTCATACTGCTGTATAATATATACAAAACATTATGTATAATCTATAGATTACAGAAAAGCTGAAAATTTAAATTGAATATTTTTTGTCGGAATGTGACCTAGAATATTGGCTGTTATAAGAAGAACTCACAGAATCAGTTCAAACTCTTTTATGCTTAACCTCCTTCTCATCATCTAGACATATGCCGCTGCTACTTTTCAAGTGTCAAGCCTATTGTTTTAATGTGTTTTGTATTATATTTTGGCTGAATTTGTCATACATTTTTTTCTACATGTATAAACAAGCATCTTGCAACTTTTTGCCAGGCATCTTTCTTCCGATCATGGATCATATTCCTTACCTCCTGCTCTAGATATTGTACGAAGATAACGAATAAAGTTAGAAGGACTTCTTTTTCAATTTACCGATTTTTTCTAACGACTGTTGTCTGGGACCCCATTCTGCTAGATGTCTCGGCATTTTTGTGGCTTACTTGTTACATAAATTATGATTACATAATTGATTTTCATTTGACAGTTCTTGGTTATCATCGTGTTGTTGCTTGCTTATTTCAACATTATTGTTTGTTTAAAGTTTTTCTTTTTATTATTATTTAAAGACAATGTCTTGATTTTTTAAAGTTGTAGCCCAAATTAAGAGTTTGGAGAATCAGGAGAAACGACGAGGTTAATGAGTTAACTGAAGTTTATGACATTGTAAGATTTGTGAAAAGTCAAAGACTGTCATGGCTGGTACATGTGCAGAGACAAAACGATGCAAAAACAACAAAGAAAATGTTACAATGGAAGCCCATAGGAAGGCGAAAAAAAGGAAGGCCCAGAACGAGATAAGAATGAAAATGAACATAAGACAATGGAGAAAAAGGGCACAAGAGAGATCTGCATGGAAGAACATAGCCAGACAGGCATCCAGGGTTATGATGCCAAAAGAAGAAGAAGAGGAAGTCCAAATTAAGACTCCGATGACCAACTTTTATACCAGCATTTGGGAGTCTTTCGGGTGGTATGCTAGTGTTCGGTTTCTGTTTTTGCAACTTTGCAATTTTCAATTTTTACACGTACGTTACCACGCATTTTATCAACGTGGTCTTTTACCCCATTATACTTTAAACATACTACATAAAATATTAGGGTATTTATATCATATTTGACTACAGGGTTTCCCATTAAGCTGGAACGTATGTATATAACAACTTATCATCATCGTCATTCAGCCTTTATTTATAACGTCCACTGCTGGACATAGGATTCCTGTAAACTTCTTTATTCTTTGCGATTTTGTATTCTTTGTTGCCAATTTTTCGTGATACGCCTGATGTGTGCCACCAATGTGTAGGTGGTCTTCCACTACTACGTTTATCTGCTCTTGACCTTCAATGGGTAATTTTGCTCGTCCATCGTGAGTCATTCATTCTCGCTAAATGGCCTGCCCAATTCCATTTAAGTTGCGCTATGCGTTCTACAACATCAGCAATACTCGTCCTTCTTCGTAGATATTCGTTTCTTATTCGGTTCCGCAACATTACTCCCATATAACAACTTAATAGTATACTAGTATACTATTTCAAAATAGTATACTAGTATACAAATTTTGAATATAAATTTATTTCACTTATAACCATTCTATTACTAATAATGTAAACTATTACTGAGAGAAAAGTATTTTGTTCCTTGTTACTTGGCTACGTCTCTAGCGACAGAAGATATGAGTTTATACAACTTAGAATTTTAGGAAAGATAGTTAGACGAAGAAACGTCGAACTTGTTGACTTTAAAATCTTCTTAACTGGTTCAGAACGATATGATAGTAAATGCAAGAAGAAAAAGAAGATATGTTTCATGTACAGGTTGGCCTTGATCTTAGGGTTACTTTTGAATGAGTTAGATGCCCTTTATAAGAAAACTTAAATAATTAGAATGAATTTCTTACTGGATAATAGCTTTCTATATATCTGGTATAATGACTAATAACCAAATTTGATCTTATATGACATATTTTGTTATTTTTAAAGTATAAATGTTGCATCCTTGATATATCGTTACTAAACCAATGTTAATATGTTCTTACATACTCTGGACGAGTTTGCTATGCATCTTTAAGTTAGCTTAGTAGCGTTGCCTTTGTTTGTCTATTTTATTTTCCATTTTCCGTTGTACATTTTATTTACTGAGCATGATGCGCCTTATTTCTTCCTGTACCACACTTCACTTGCCTTTACTCTTTAGTATTTGCTCAATTATATTGTATGGTGATAATTCCTTTTACCAAAGCAGGTTGACTCCTGCTACTTTTTGTACTATCTTGCGCAGACAAAGACTATGTATATTACAGTGTCACGTTTATTGCAAAACATGCAGGAGTTAGTGGTGTTCATGCCCAGTTAGTAGTTGTGCCAGCTAATTATCCATAAATTTTTGTTTGTATTTTTTTCAAGAGTCAAGATCAGGTATAAACTGCTCTATTCATTGTGCATTTTTCTATTTTGCATCCTATCGTTTTTGCCATTTGATAAAACTTGTTTGGGGTACTGTCTTTATTATAAATTTAGGAACGTCGTGCTCTGCCCTTTTCAATATTAATCCTTTCTCTAGTTAGTTATTATATAAAAACTATTCCAGTGATATCTTCTAGTGCAGCCGTTGATGCCTTACGGTAACCAGAGCCATTTTCAGAAGAGCTTTTCATTATACGCTGTCAAGCATCTACCTACATTTTTGTTGCTGAACTGGTGACTCTGTATGGAACTGAAAACATAGTTAGACATATAAAGGCAAACCTAATAAAATGGGCAGGTTACGTAGTACGATCAGAGGATGGCAGAGTGTTAAAGACAGTGTTTTTTGAAACACCAAATGGTAGAAGATCAGGATTAGGCCGACCGAGAAAAAGATGGAAGGATGGTGTTAAAGCCGATTTATCTAGAACTGGTGTACAACAATCGGAAATATAAGCGCAAGATCGTGTAGGATGGAGGGCGGTAGTGGATGCGGCGAAGACTCATTCCGAGTTGTAAAGACAGTGAAGAAGAAGAAACAGAAGAAATAGTACATTGTTTACCGGGTAGGAAAAGCTTAACATTCCTGGACGACTGTGAAGATTGCTAAGTCGAGGCGCAAGCCGAGACTTAGCAACACAGAGTCCAGGAATATGGCTGTTCCTACGAGGTAAACATACTATTTTTCCGCAAATCGTTTAAAATTCGACAGATATTGATTGATTTAAAAAAAACGCGATAATTTTATTCCCAAATAAATGGTGCTTTGAAATTCCTAATAAAATTACTTGGGTTACTATGGAAACGTATTGAGGTTGAATTGTCAAACTTATGTACCATTTATGTAGAACACTAACAACTGTACGGAAATATCATTTCCTTACAGTAAGGAAATGACATTTGCTTACATTAAGGAAGTCCTGACTTTTTCTTCAAGAAATTTTGACAGAAATGACTGAAATGTTATCTGGTTAACTTTAAAAATTACTGTATTTTAAACTAATGAACCTATGAAAACTTATTCAGGATTGAGGTCTAATTGAATTGTTTTCTAGTCATCTACAAAACAGGTTGTATGTATATAGGAAAGATATATTTGAAGGGGCTTAGGTGTATATTATTAGTAGATCAGAGTTTTCTTATACGTCAACTAAAGAAAATATATTAAAAATATATACAGACTGAGTTAAAAATAGATTCGCAAAATGACGGGAATATAATAGAAAAAATACAAGGCTAAAATGGAGATTAACAGGACATGTAGTATGGCTCAGCAATGAGAGATGACTAGAGTGCCCAAGAGATTGTTGGAAAGGATACCTCGTGAAGATAAGAGAAGCTGGGAAAGACCGCCGACGTAATGGGCAGACGACATACGAAGAATAGAGCATAACTGAAAAAATAGAGTATAACTTGCGAAAAATATCCTAGAGGCGTATGGAGGAGGCTTACGTTGACAGTGAAAGTGAGAAGTTAGATAATGATGCTGATTTTACCTATAAAAAATAATTAAGACATTATTATCTTTACGAACAACTGTTCTCTGACGCCCCACTTTGCTAGATGTCCCGGTATTTTCGTGACTTATTTGTTATATCAATTTTTATTACATAGTTGATTTTCATTTGGCAGTGCTTTCATCGTTTTTGTTTTTCAGAGTTTTCATCCTGTTGTTGCTTGTTTATTTCAACAGTATTGTTTGCTAAAGTTGGTTCTTCTTATTATTATTTAAAGGCAATCTCTTGTTTTATGGTGCTTCATCATCTCTTAGTTCATTACTTCTGGAATGTTATATCAAAACTAAGCAAATTATTAGATAACAAGTTGTTAAAGAAGTAGAAAATATGTGTAACACTACTCACCTCTGGACATCTGGAGTAACTGAGAGTTACATCGCATTAACAGGACAATATTTAACCGAAAATTTAGAGTTTAAAACCATTTTATTAGGCTGCTGCCATTTTTCTGGAAACCATAATTCAGAAAACATCGCTTCTGAAATTAGTGAAATTGTAAATCAGTGGGGTCTAAAATGAAAAGTAAATTTTGCAGTAACTGATAATGCCTCAAATATGGTCAAAGCTATTAAAGATGTTTGCTTGGCAGGGTCATATATCAGATCAATTTACGGTTGCAAAAGGCTTGAGACAGGGAGATCCTTTATCCACTACATTATTCAACTTAGTGTTAGAAACTGTAATCAGAAAATGCAGCATGAAGGTGGAAGAAACGATCATGAAAAATGAGTACCAGTGCTTGGTATTTGCTGACGATCTAACAATCCTAGCAAAAACCGAGAAAGAATTAAGAAGAGTTGTGAAGAAAATCATCGAAGAAGCACACATATTCGGATTAAAACTAAATGAAGACAAAACCAAATAAATGATCATGGGAGGGACAAAAGGGAATAAATAAGTCTTTAGTGTGAGGTCAGTTAGTGGTAAAAGCTATAGTTTTAAAAGGGTGGACAAATTTGCACACCTGGGTGTAGTTTTAGATGAAAATGGAAAAGATAAATGAGAGCTCTAAGCCAGAATAGCAAAAGGGAATAAAAAATTAGGTAGTTTAAGAGCCCTACTGAACTCAAAATACGTTTTTAAACAAGATAAACTTAGAATATATAAAACAGCAATTCGACCCACAGTAATGCCGGTGAGACATGGACATTAAATAAGAAGGTAGAGGATACTCCGGAAAGAAGGGAAATTAAACTATTGAGACGCATATTCGGAGGACGGAAGACAGAAAATGATTGAGAGAGAAGAACCAACAATGAATTAATGGCTTTATACAAAGAGCTTACCATTACCAAGTTCGTCAAGGCACAAAGAATCAGATGGTTGGGACATGTGGAAATAATGGCAGCAAACAGAATGCCTACACTAGTAATAACCAGAAAATAATTCGGCCCCAAAAGAAGAGGTAGAGCCAGAACAAGGTGGATTAGTAAAGCAGAGGAAGACCTCAAACACGTGAAGTGAGGGACTGGACAATAAAAGCACAAAATGGAAGCAAATGGAGAAATATTGTACACCAGGTCCTTCAGAGTAGTTAAGAATGTTATATATACATATTTAAGTTAAAGTTGTGTTTAAAATAATTGTAATTAGATAATATTAGGATTGTCTTGTAAAAAAATGCACTAGGCCTTAACGGCCTGTTGTGTGTAAAAATAAATAAATAAATAAATATCCTGTTTTTTTAAAGTTGCAGTCCAAGTTAAGATTCCAATGACCAACATTTATACCAGCATTTGGGGGGCTTTGGTGGATATTATTAGTAGATCGGAACTTTCTTATGCGGTAACTGAAGAAAATATACTAAAAATATATATATAAACTGTAGTAGATTTGCAAAATGACGGAAATTTAAGACATCATAGAAAAAATACAAGGCTAAAATGGAAATTTACAGGATATGTAGTACGGGTCAGCAATGAAAGATGACTAGAGAGCCCAAGATAATTTTGGAATGGATACCTCGTGAAGATTAAAGAAACCAGGAAAGACTGCCGACGTAATGGGCGGACGACATACGAAGAATAAAGCACAACTGGAAAAATAGAGTATAACTTTGCGCTAAATAGCCTGGAGACGTATGGAGGACGCTTATGTCGATAGTGCAAGCGAGAAATAGGATAATGATTTTTACCTATAGAAAATATTATCTTTACGAACTTCAAAAATAGATTTAAACAGTTATTTTACAGATCCGTTTATTACTAAAATAGGTAAGGGTTGCAATGAATATATCAATATTTATATATTAAAGAAATTTTGATAAAAATAAAAAAAAGATTTCGTATTGCTAATAATGCATAATATATTAACCCTTTTTAATATAAAAAAACAAAACATGAACGAATTTAATCTTTATCATTTAACCTAAATATTTTATTTGTGATATCTACTATATACTCTAAATTACCGAAAGTATTTATAGGCCAGGAAATAACGCATATTGACTCGCAATTTTTATGTGTGGATTTACACTCAGCGTGGATATCTATATCATGCCGCTGCATGCTAAAACCTTGGAGGTGGTTGCCACCTCTTGTCGGACGTGGGAATTTTTCATTACATTTTAACCATGAAAATCGATGAAAACAGTAATTCTAAGAAAAAAATGTTTGCTGCGTTTTCTTCGTAAAACACCTTTTGAGTTATTCGCGGTTGAAAGTAACAGTTTTTCGTCGAAAATAATTAACTTTTTTAGATGGTTTTTTGATAAAACACGAAAAATATGCATTTAATAAAAAAAATTGTAAGTATTAAAATTTTATCTTTAGAAACAGAAACCAAATCAGTTTTTTATAATTCTTCTACGCCAAATGCAAACTGAGATACGGCATGTTAAAGGTTAGCTTTTATCGTCAAATACATATTTTAAAATATTTAAAGCCAAGTAACGCTAAAACTTTATCATTTTTCGAGAAAAACAGATTTTTTTTAAGTATACAATTAGATATTTCAAAAAGAAAGTTCGTAGCACAAAAATTGAGCGACTTATGATCAACTTATAAGGTCGGTACCTACTTTTTTCTACGAAAAAATCAGTGAAAACAACCCCTGAAGAACATAGGGGGATTTTATTTCTCCCCCTGAATATGTTGCTAACTGCTTATTGAAGCAGTACCTTCGATTTTGGTTCTATGTAGTTATAATAAAATAAAATTGGTTACCTTATATTTTGGCGATCACACTCTCGTAATTACTTTAAATTACACTTAATAATTAAAACTATATTTTTTTTATATAACACAAAATCTTTTGTGGAGAAAATGAGCGATTTATTTTAAAAGTGACAAATATTTTAGAGTTATTAAAATTGACAAATATTAGAGTAATGTCAGAAATTATAGAATGACTGTTGTCGACGTCATAAAAGGTTAAGAAGGGAATTTCTCGCAATTATGTGCAGCAAATAGAAACAGCATCTGTCTTGCATTATCGGCAATTCGACCTATGAATTTTTTAGGTTGCGATATGCAACATAGTCCCCCCCTTGATGTGAACGCATCAAAAAGAAAAAAAAAAAAATGTTTATGTACAATTTGAAGAAAGGTATAACTAAAACTAACAAACTATTAATATTCTTGAAGGTGAGTCATAGGAAGAGGACACAGTTTAGCAATAGAGCGAACATATAAGCCTTCAGGAGTTCTGACCTTAACAACTCTTACCTTGTTGTCCTTTCCCGGATATGTCTCAACTACCCGTGCTATAGGCCATTTGAGAGGAGGCGAGTTTTCGTCCTTAAGCAAGACGAGATCACCAGGCTTTATGCCTACCTGAGGAGTGAACCATTTAGGTCTATTTTGCAGCCTATTAAGATAATCGCGGGTCCAAACCTTCCACATATGCTGCTGAATTCTTGTGCATTTATTCCACAAAGACAATTTATTTTCTTGAATATCAGAAAGATCTGATTCAGGATAAGACATTAAATTAGATCCAATAAGGAAGTGTCCGGGAGTAAGAAAGGAAAAATCGGAAGGGTCATCTGAGAGCGCACAGATAGGGCGTGAATTGAGCACTGCCTCGATCTGCGAAAGTACAGTGGATAGTTCTTCGAAAGTAAAATTGGAGTTACCCATTATTCTTACGAGATGGTATTTGAAGCTCTTTATGGCAGCTTCCCAAATACCACCGTGGTGTGGTGAGCGTGGAGGGATAAACTTCCATTGAATTTGACACGAAGTAGCGAAAGAGCGAATAGATTCAGAGGTATCACCTTTAAGAAGCAACTCATAAAGTTCTTTCAATTGGTTTTTCGCACCTAGAAAGTTTGTGCCATTATCGCTGAAAATGATATTCGGATTACCCCTTCGGGCGATAAACCTTTTCAGAGTCAATAAGAACGCTTCAGTAGAAAGACTGGAAATTAATTCCACATGCACGGCGCGAGTAGCTAAACATACAAACACTGCCATATAGGCCTTAGTAAGGGGAGCTCTCTTGAGTTTAGAGGTCTTGATGGGAAACGGACCACCAAAATCAACTCCAACATTTATAAATGGACGTGCAATTTGAACTCTTTCCCTCGGGAGATTAGCCATGATTTGAGACGCGACTTGTGCGTTAAAACGGTAACAAGTGAGACAATTTTGTATTATACGTTTGATTTGTCGAAGACCATCAAGAGGCCAGAATTTCAATCTAACATTAGACAGTGTATTTTGAGGGCCTGAATGTAGAAGTCTTCGATGTTCTCGGGTAAGTAATAAATTGACAATATGTGATTTTGAGGGTAACAGTAGAGGAAATTTCTGATCATAAGGAACATCTGAAAGGAGAAGACGACCGCCTACTCGTATCATTTGAGACGAATCTAGAAAGGGATTCAATTTACAAATAGACTTATCTTTAAGCAGACGATTATCCATTAAAAATTGGATTTCCGAACTGAAGAAATGTGACTGGGTCAATTTGATGATCATTAACTCAGAACTAGAGAGTTCATGTGGAGTGAGAGGACCTGTACGTCTATGAGACTTAGCTCTTACATTGTGAATAAAACGAAGGCAGTATGCAAAAACTCTCTGAAGTCGAGTGAAACATGAAAATTTGCAGAGGGCATCATATACTTGTGAATCTGGTTTTCTGATCAGATGAGTAACCCTTTTGAGTTCAGGCAGTTCATCAACATTAATACTCGAAGGACCATTAGATACAAAGAGGTTGAAATCAAAGTGTGGATCTGACAAAAATTGAGGACCATTAAACCAAAAATCACAATCAAGCAACTGCAAGGGTGTAGCACCACGAGATAATATATCCGCGGGATTGTCTTTCGATCGTACATGTCTCCATGTATGGTTGGAAGTGAGTTCTTGAATTTGAGTTACTCTATTGGATACAAAGGTAGACCAACGAGAAGGGTGTGATTTAATCCATGCGAGGACGATTTCTGAATCTGTCCATAAATTGACAGAATTTATCTGAGATTGGGATGGAATCAAGACAGAAAGAATCTTCGTAACAAGATTAGAGAGTAATAATGCTCCTAGAAGTTCTAATCGAGGAAGAGTCACAACCTTTACAGGACTAACACGACTCTTTGAGGAGATTAGATTGCAAGATATAAAGCCATTTTCATGTGACGTTCTTAAATAAACACAAGCACCATACGCGCTAAGACTTGCATCCGAAAACCCATGTATTTGAGTACTTGTTACATTGCTAGAATTTTGCAGCAACCTAGGAATCTTGAGATTGGAGATGTGAGGAAGTGTTTGTAAAAATAGATTCCATTCGGTAAGCAATTTTGGACTGAGAGGGTCATCCCAATTCGACCTTTCTAACCAAATCTTTCTCATAATTAATTTGGCAGATACCACTAAAGGGTTAATCAATCCTATAGGGTCATAAATGGAAGCGATTAAAGAGAGAACTTCTCTTTTTGTATATGTATCCTTAACGGTAACCTTTGGCACAAGAACTGAAAAATGATCGGAGTGAAAATTCCAACATAGGCCGAGAATTTTGTTCGTGTGATTTTCAGGATTGATTACATAACTAGCTTCATTAGAGATATGAGAAATACCTGCGAGAAATTCAGGTGAGTTTGCACACCATTTATGAAGCGAGAAGCAAGCGAGGTTTAAACATTCCGTTAATTGACGATGAATTTCGAAGAGTGTTTCGAAATCGTTACAGCCATAAAGCACATCATCGATATAACAGCAATTTAAAAGAGCTTCACTAGCCAAAGGAAATTTGTCGGAATTGTTTTGAGCTAATTCCTTAAGACACTAGTGCTAAGAAACCCGGAGTTATTTAATCCATAAGTGATAGTTTCGAGTTGAAGACATTTCAAATCCTCTTGAGGTGAATCACGCCACAAAATGTTCAACAGAAAAACCTGTTCGGGATTTACTCGAATTTGTCTGTACATATGACGTAGATCTGCTACAATACAGTATTTAAATAATCTAAAATTTATCAAAATATCGAATAATTCGCGTTGTACCGTATAACCAGGAAGCATTATGTCATTAAGACTTAGATTTGAGGTAGTTTTCATACTGCCATCAAAGACGACACGCAACTTATTTGTTACGCTATCCTTTAAAACGCAATGGTGAGGAATAAAATATTTTAAATCAGAGTGAATATTTCGAGTGGAGAGAGGCACATATCTGCAATGTCCAAGTGCAATATATTCATGAATAAATTGTTTATACTGTACATATAATTGATCTGACTTGATCAGTTTCTGTTCGAGGTTTAGGAATCGCTTCTTTGCGAGGAAAAACGATTCGCCCAATTTTTTATATTCGTTGGGAGATTTGAAAGGGAGATCTACTTGGAATCTACCAGATGATAATATTTTAAGTGACGATTTAAAAATGTCTTCGGCCTGTTGCTCCGAAGGAGTTAGGATTTTTGGAGTACAAGTAAAAGACGAGATTTCTTCTACTTCCCAAAACGACCGTACGAGTGAATCGGTATTTTGAGCTTGAACGAACAAGGATACTTCATTTCGAGGTTGAGTATTTTCTTGAATGTTAAGTATGGAATATGAGTCAATTAACCCAGAGGATTGAGGTACATTTCCACCTACAAGATATCCGAGATGAGTATTTGTTAAGGTAGGAAGATTAGGGCCTAATTTTATTAACCCATAAGTGAGTAAGTCGAAATAAACATCTGCTCCAAGCAACATTTGAACTTCGGCAGGAGTACAAAATTCTGGATCAGCCAGGTGAATGTTTGGTGGAATTTTGAGGGCATTAAAATCCAATGTAATTTGAGGGTGCTTACAAGTGATGGTTGGGAGAATCGCACAAGAGAGTGTAAAATGTTTTGTGGGATTGACATTTGAGAAAATATTTAAATCCACCATTTTATTCGACGTCGAACAGATTTCGGATATCCCAGAAATGTGAAGACTTTTTGTGTAAGGAATACATTTCAAGCGACTTGCTAATTTCTCAGTGATAAACGAAAGCTGACTAGCTGAGTCTGTAAGGCAGCGAACCTTAACGGGATTATTATGAGAATCATAAATTGTAACACATGCTGTTTGGAGTAGAACCTCCTTTTTGCCTGAGAGTGCAGAGAGAGATGATGCTCGGTAGACATCATTAGACTGACATTGATTTGCTATTCGTGGAATTGCAGGAGAACTTGAAGTTTCGCCTTGAGTATTGGGATCACGAGATACATTAGAGTGAGTACGAGAATTTGAAGTATCATGTATATTGTGAGTCTGGCGAGTATTTTGAGAATTACGATTTCCTTGTGAGTCTTGAGAGTGACGAGTATTTTGGAAGTGAGTGTTTCTAGTGGGTAGACTACAAGAATCTTGATTTGTTCTTGAAATGAACCGAGAACTATTTGAGTTATGATTAGAAGCGTTAGAGAAATGGAGCAATGTGTGATGTCTCCTGTTACATTTGGCGCAATTCGACGAAGAGGTACATGAGCTTGCTGAATGACCACTAGCCAAGCAGTTGAGACACGCTTTCTTTGCCTTGACCGTTTGAAAACGGTCATCTTCAGACATATTTAAGAATTCCTGGCAAGTGTATATTTTATGAGAGTTATTTTGACATAAGAAACATTTAAAATACTGATTATTACTACTATACTGCAAATTATTGCTAACTGTGTTAAGAGAAGTAAAACGAGAAAGTTGTTTTTGTTTCGGAGAATGGGAGTACTCAGGAGCAAGATTTTCGAGAATTTTGCATTTTCTTTCAATAAATTCAAGGAACTCCAATAAACTTGGGAGTTTGTTTATATTACGATCGGTTTCAAATGATCTTTTAGTATTATAGTCTAATTTTTGAGTAAAGAGATTGATGAGAATTAAATCAGTGAGTTGATTCGAGATGTTGAGGTTTTCTAAGGCGGCGAGATGGCTTTTAATTTGAGTTAAGAAATCCCTTAGAACATGTGCATTGGGTTTTGTAATGAGTGGAGCATTTAATAAACTGTTCAAATGGCTGTTTACTATTAAATATTTATTTTCAAATCTATCGCATAAATTTTTTATTGCAATTTCGAAATTGGAATCAATTATTTCTAGATTGTCAATTAACTTTAACGGTTCATTCCTTAACACTGATTTGAGATAAATAAGTTTTTGAGCATTAGATAACTGTTTATCATTTGTTATTAATTTGGTAAAAACTTCAAAAAAACTGGGCCATTCTGATATTTCGCCCGAGAAAAAAGGTATTTTTAATTCTGGCAACTTTACATTTTGAATTGTGCTGACAGATGGTGTTACATTTGTTACAATAGGTTGAGTTTCAACTGGTTTTGCAGATAATTGCGTGATTTTCTCGTGCAAATATGAGTCTAAATTATAATACTGTTCTTCAACTATGTCCCTATCTGAACAATATTTATCAAAATCTTCTAATTCAAGTTCCTCTTGTAAGTTGAGATACTTGCGATAAGTTTCATTTAATACATTTTTGCGTGCAATATATTGACCGCAATCTAAAACTACATTTTGGTTTTTTGAGACAAATGTTTGAATTCTAGTAATACAAGCTTTAGTATGCCCTCTTAACTTTATAATTTTTGCAACATCAGTCATTTTGAGCGTGAGAAAAAATAATACAAATTTTAAATATAACAAGAGATACTTAGTATTAAGAACTAAATAATATTACCATAAAAATCTACTTATAAGCACTGCGAATCTAAAAATAAAATAAAATAACATGCGACGATACAAAAAACCAATTCGTAAAAGTTACAATAAGTGACCAAACCGCACAGTCCAACCGCGACCGAAACATAAAACTTCTTATCCCTTCAAAGTGACGAAACCAAACCTTCCGGACGGCGCCAATACGAAGAACCTTGGATCGTGGAACCGCCAAAACTGCGATGTGTGAATATGAAAGAATAAAAACTATGTCTTTTCTTTGCGAAGAAATGAGGAAACGAGTGATTTTTACGAATAATGTGAGAGAATCTTGAGAATTCTTGCGTGAAAGCGTCTTTGTAGAGACGAGAAATGATCGCCTTCGTGGTTTATCAATGAAAAATCCAGCTTCCAGCTTTACAAAGACGGGAACAGCTGCTGTATCCGGCTCGTTAGGACCATGAAGAACATAGGGGGATTTTATTTCTCCCCCTGAATATGTTGCTAACTGCTTATTGAAGCAGTACCTTCGATTTTGGTTCTATGTAGTTATAATAAAATAAAATTGGTTACCTTATATTTTGGCGATCACACTCTCGTAATTACTTTAAATTACACTTAATAATTAAAACTATATTTTTTTTATATAACACAAAATCTTTTGTGGAGAAAATGAGCGATTTATTTTAAAAGTGACAAATATTTTAGAGTTATTAAAATTGACAAATATTAGAGTAATGTCAGAAATTATAGAATGACTGTTGTCGACGTCATAAAAGGTTAAGAAGGGAATTTCTCGCAATTATGTGCAGCAAATAGAAACAGCATCTGTCTTGCATTATCGGCAATTCGACCTATGAATTTTTTAGGTTGCGATATGCAACAACCCCAACTATCCTTCTAATTAAAATTGAATATCGTTCTTTTATAATTCTTTATATAAATGTATTATCAATACAATCAAGAAGCTTTTACCTATTTAAAAGATCTAAATTTAGAAAAGATAAGTTTAAAGATGTATTGATATTTTGCAATTTAGTATTTTTCTTCAAAATATATCCGAAAATACTGGAAATACAAAAAAATTATATTGTATCTAATTGTAGCTTTTTTAATAACTAAAATTTCATTGCACATGGATTTTCTTTACAGTGTATATTAAGCGGGGTATAGCTGTTAAATTACGATAGAAGGGAGATGAGTACAGAGAAGTCTTAAGAAAAGAATTTGTAGAATATTATCAACAAGAATATTCCGATATGAGCACAATTGATAAAGAAATGGATAACACTGCAAAGAAAGACGTTAAGATAAAGATAACGAATTTCAACTCAGAAATACTCCCCAACATAGAATCCTTCGAAATAAAACAAGCTATGTCACAACTAAAGAACTCCGGGTCCAGATGGAATACTTGTAGAAATGTCGAAGGAGGGAATACAATTATTCTCGAAAAAATGAAAAAACTTTTCAACGAATGTCTTGTCAACAGAGGAGAAGTCCCAGATGATTGGATTCAAAGTTTGTCAATACTTCTCTTTAAAAAGGGAGACAGGGCAGATCTTAAGAACTATAGGATAATCTCCTTGCTGTCCCAAATGTACAAATTGTTTATGAGAGTAATAACTAACAGGTTAAAGTCGAAGCTCGATAGCTATCAACCGGTAGAGCAGACAGGATTCCGAAAAGGTACAGTACAGCGGATCATCTTCTTACAGTCAGAACTCCAATGAATATCACTTGAACTTATATATTGGCTTCGTTGATTATGAAAAGGCATTCGACTCTATAAAACTTTGGGCAATAGAGAAAGCTACGAACAACTGCAGGATAGACTCCCGATACAGAATGCTCATACACAATATTTACAAGAAAGCTACAATAAAAATACAAATTAATACGAAAACCAAAGCTATACCAATCAATAAATGAGTTCGCCAGGAAGACGTTATCTCACCAAAGCTATTCACACTTGGACTTGAAGACGTGTTCAAAGACATTAACTAAGGGAGTAAATGTTATTGGAAGAAAACTCAGTCATTTAAGATACACTGATGACATTGTAATATTCGCTACAAGCTTCGAAGAACTACAGACCATGATGACGCAACTATTCAACTATTAGAAATTCAAGCTTCGAAAAAAGTAGGTCTTAAGATGAACTTAAGATGAAAATACACCGAACATTACACAAATAACGTTGAACGACATCAATTTAGAAACAGTGCGCGAATATATACTTGGGACAGATAATGAAAATTAGCAAAAGAAAATTATACTGCCGAAATTACCAGAAGAATAAGGTTAGCGTGGGCAGGATTTGGAAAACTGAGTTGGATCTTGAAAAGCACTAAAATAGAACAGTATTTGAGAACCAGAATTTACAATCTGTTTATCCTCCCTATACTCATGTACGGTTCACAGACGTGGACACTCACCAAGTCCAATATGGATAAAATGGTAAAAGCACAAAAGAGCGGTGGAAACATCTATGCTCGGGGTGCGACTTATAGACAAAAAAAAAACAAACAAATTGATTAGAAACAAAACTAAAGTAAAAGACACAGGAGAACATGCCAAATTAAAATGGAGCTTCGCAGGACATAATGCCGACTGAAGGATAAGAGATAGATACGAAATACAACAATGGAGAGATTCGGGCGACGTGTCCGGCCCAGTTCAATTTCAGTGTGGCAATTCGGGAAATTACATCGGTAACTCCTATTTTTCCTCTTACTTCTTCATTTATAACTCGGTCACGAAGAGATATACTCAGCATTGACCTGTTCATTTTCCTTTGAGCTATTTGCGGCGTTTTAGAACTTGTAGCTATCAATGTCAAAGTTTCGGTATCATAGGTCATCACAGGCAACACACATTGGTCAAATGTTTTACGTTTTAAATCAATGAGTATATCGTTTTTGAGTTTTGGTGTCTTGGAGTTTTCCATAGGCTACCCATGCTAGGTTTATTCTTGTTCTTAGTTCGCATGTTTGGTTGTCTCTTGTGATCTTTATTTCGTGTCCAAGATATATGTATTTTTGACCAGCTCTACATGGCTGTCTCCAATATTGATATTTTTGCTAGGTACTAGGTTTGTCATGAATTTTGTTTTGGAGATGTTTATTTTAAGACTCTCATTGGCACAGACTAACTAAAATTCATGGAGCATTGTACATATCTCCTTGAAGTTGTCCGAGAACAAAACTATGTTTAACAAATCTATGTTTAACAAACAAGAACAAAAATATTTTTTTTATGCATTTGCTCCAACTAGGGAGGTTTTAAAAGTTGGAATATTATGATCTTATATCATACAGACAAAACAATCATTATTTAACTAATAAAAACCAAATGTTGACCATATGAATGTCTAAAATGGTATTTTATAATTCTTTACAATTAGGGGTAGTTTTCACCCTCAAAAAACTAGAGGGTGAAATGAGCCTAATTCCAAATTTTTGTACAAATCGATGCTTAACGAAAAAATTGTGAGGACTTGCCATTTTTTCAGCTTCATTACCAGGCCTATTATATGAATGTCGTCACAATATTATCAGAATTACGTGTGTAGGTTTCTTCGTTGTAACATTGACAATATCCTTTTATATTGGTGTAGGTATTATCAGGCCTTTGGTTTTTTCTTATCTTATACAAGTATTAATAAAATTTTAGTGAATATTAATGTAGTAGGTAGTCAATAACCCCACGTCACGGGAAGAAATACTAAACGATTCATGTAGACCAGACAAGGTGATTTTGGTTTTTGAGTAGAATTTAAGTACATAAATAAGATGCAGTTTGGTTTGATACTTCTCTAATTCTTTTCTATTATTTTATTATTAAGTTAATATAATAAAATATTATCTTGAGTATCCCATTTTTATGTTTAGTATTTAGTTTATTAAATTTATTGGTATAACCAATGTAAACTTATGTCATTTGCTAAGTTACAGAAATTGATATCCCTTGCATGTTTGGGAACTAAAAGAGCAGTGTTAACATGTCCAAAGCAGCTCTAGAATCCATAAAAAGGATTTACAATTGTCAGTATTGTCTGAAGAGGCAAGCAGCAACGAGTGGATTAAGACTATATCAGATACAAATTTGTTTGTTCACTAGGATCTAAAGAAAGTCTCAATGGAATTTTTAGCCGAACAAGGGACACCATTGTATTCAAGCTATGACTTTACACGTCATTTAAAGTGATTGTAGAAAATATAAAATGACTATTGAAGCTTAACCAGAGCTAGAGATGGAATCATATGTTACCGACTAGTCCAGTGGTAAATATTGAAAGGTACTTTTCAAAATTATACAGCCAAAAACTTCTTCTTCTTCCCAAACCTCGTGTTTCTTGTACTTTTCCTTGCAATGTTGGTATTAGCTAAGTATTGATTATTCATTGTTTTGTCAGTGTATGGATTTTAATACAAACCATACACTTTATATTTTTAGTGTTACAGTTAAGGCGCTATTTAAAACCTTAGTGGGAGCGCCCACCAAAATGGCGTGGCACGTAGCAAGTGGCAAGTAGCACACGTCTAGCATGTTTCTTAAAATGTAACCAATGAAAACGAACGATTCAGCGCACACCAAAATGACAGTGACGTCATTCATTCTAATCATTCGTTTTCATTGGTTACATTTTAAGAAACATGCTAGACGCGTGCTACTTGCTACGTGCTACTTGCCACGCCACTTTGGTGGGCGCTCGCCCTTACACACTATCTGCCTAGATTATTGTGTCTGACCAACGGCAACGCCTACTTATACAACTCTACGGAAAGCCAGTAAATTAACATCATTCAGACGTATGCCCTCACGGCCGCTAAACTTATGAAGGAGCTAGAAGCTTGATACACTGAGTTAGAAAAACTTTAATCTTAGGTAATTTTAGCGTTATGTTGGGTAGACAAAAGGTTTCTGGATTTATTTGGACTTGGAGTAAAAAACGACAGAGGGAACGATCGAATTCTCTCAACAACATAATAACTAAATTTTTGATTGTTTGAAAGTTTAAATGTAAGGTTCTGTTTTATTAGAATGCATGCGCTGACAATTCAAGTAGTACTTTTGAATCTTTATGTCGTTAAGGTTCATTGGTAAAACAGAATGAAGTTAAATCTCAGTTTAGGGAAATATTATTATTTTAGATTTTCTTAATTGAAAAATTTTTGTATTATATTATATTGTTCATGTATTATTACTATAATATCTTATTGAGATGTATCTAAGAAAAGCAAGGGAATGTTATCTTTATATATATATATATATATATATATATATATATATATATATATATATATATATATATATAAATTGCTATGATGTTTGTTTGTTTGTTAGCAATGAGTGTTTTAAAATAAAATATTTAAGTATACGGTTTTTGTCGCGGTTCTCAAAGAATTAGTTTGTAAGTACTTTTTAAATTATCTTTATTATAACTATTATGAAACTCACATATATCTCTAATATAGACAATATAAATTTAGAACAACCTATCTTAAATTTGAAAATTCTTACAATAATTAAAATATATTAACAAAATTTGGTACCTTTCTATCACTGAATGCCTAAATGAAATTGTTTTCCAATATAAAAGGTTCAATCACCACTAAATATCTTCTTATCAGCCTCGGTTATCCTTGTTTTTGTTAAATTACTTTTTCCAAATATATAAACATGTGTTAATTATCAGATTCCAATAATTTAAATATTTTTTTTCTTTAAAAAAAAACAGCATTTAGAAATGGGCAAAATATTCTTCTTTATACTCTCCAATTACCATATAGATATTTTAATTTTAAATCCTTCTAATCTCCATATAATATATTTTCAAATACACTGTATACTATCTGCTTGTACTATATAATTATTACTTTAATACTGACCACTGTATATTATCTGCTTCTACTATTTATTGACTGACCAACTTCTTAATTAATTTACTAATTAACAGTGGAACTGTCTCCTGTTTATCTTCTTAATTAAATAACTCCATACTGTCACTGTAATTATTTAATTTACTATTATACTAACTTTACTAACTTTATGAATCAACTGTAACTGACTTACAGCCGGTTTCCGAAAGGCTGATCATTATCAAAATTAGGTAATCTACTGTTAACAGTCGATTAAATGCATTTTGAGTTGCAGAAACATCGATCAAACTTCAATCACATAACACACATTAACTAATCTAACAAACAAATAATCGATGATTAACAGCCTGTCAGAAGTATTTTGGGTTTCCGAAACGCTAATTATCGTTTTATCTATGTCAAACAACTGTCATACTAGCTTGTCAGGTAATCTGAGATTTTTGGACGATTAATCTTATAATTTTTGGTTATGTATCAATGGTTGTAAGTAAATAAAATAAAATCTTTGGTTACGTTGTAAATACATAAACCTAAGGTGTTTTATAAAAAGCTGTTGTTTAGAAAGAACTCAAAAATATTGTTACAAAGGTAAACAATTTACTAATATTTAATATTAAATATGATGATGATTGATAAATGACAAATTGGCAAACATTAACAAACGACACAAAATTAATAGTTAGGTTATGTTTGTTTGTTGATTTTCAGAATGCAGATTACACATAAACAGAAATGACGGTAGAGTGAAACAGCAACATTACTTTCTTAATTTAGAGCAAGATAAAGAACAATTCGTACAGAAATAATAAACGATTATAATCGATTCTACAGTTTCCATGTAAAATCGTATGTCAAATAATCTATAATCGGTGATCACCTAATTTTACCATAATTTTCGTTTCGGAAACCTGTCGCTTGTTAACAGTTGATCAAATTTGACACTTGATTACATGATTGGAGATTTGAATAACGTTTCGGAAACCGGCCGTTAATAATGAATTGAATGCCTCCTTGCTCCAAATTACGTCGTATTTATATCTTTTTATGATTCCAGAATCTTCTAGCAACAAATCATGTTCGAAACTGATCCATTTGATCAATATTAAACATTCTCGAATCTTCGACTATGCAAATAGGGTTAACTGCCTTCTATATTGACGTTTTCCAGAAAATTCTTTGAGAATTTTATGGACATTTAGGCTTTTTCAGATCAGAATATATAATTATATATAAACTAAACATCCTAAATCAACACATAACACTATTTTACATCCATAATTATTTGTAAATTAAACATCTTAAATTAATAAATCACCCCACTTCACATCTGATTCTGCAACCATCCCAATGTCAATTATTTAGTGTATATTTGGTTGCCTATGCACATGGCTTATTTAAATATATTTATTAATAAAATAAAATAAAAAAAAAATTTAAACCTATTCTTATGCTAAATTCTTAAAAATACCCTCATATAATTATTTTTTTATAATATCCGCTAGTCTATACCTTATAAATTATTTCTTTAATCACTATTTAAGTTTATTAAGTAAAAATCATAATATTACTATGCTAATTTCTTAAATATCTATTATTATCTCAATATATATTATATATATATATTATATATATATATATATATATATATATTATATATATATAGATATTTATAATATATTTATAACTATATATATATATATATATATTATATATATATATATATTATATATATATATATATGTATTTATATAATATATATATATATATATATATATATTATATATATTATATATTATATAATACATTTTTTCTATATTATATACGTAATTGTTTATACATTTAAATACGTTTATACATTCTTCTATAAATATTAACCAGTTGAATAAATGAAACCAAAGATATTTGATTTTGTTTTGCAAATACATAATATTTGTCTACCTTTTCTATCTATTATCTCATCGACCATATCCTACAGAAAACTGTACTTAAAAACTATAGAATGAAAAATTCTTTATGTCTACAATTAAATTTATGTTTTTGTCTACTACCTTTATAATATAATATAAGCACCACGGAAGACAAAGATTTTTTAAAGTTTAACAAAATATTCATTAACTTGTTTTTTTTTATTTCAACTTTAACGTGCTCGGCTACTGTGGCCATTTACACAGGTACTATAACATGAGTTTTCAGTACACAAACATTAAGTAGGACATTGAGAATATGTTACAAAAATACGGAATGATAATAATATGTTACACGATGTCTAAATTAAAATCTTATTATATTTTTTGATATAAGTGTTCATCTCTAAGGAATTGCAGCACAGCTTTTATTTGGTCAGGGTAGTTTAGGATATTTCGTACTTCACTTTTGAGTTTGTATTGTAATCTTCTGGCCGAATGTTAATGTCATTCAGTGAGAATATGTTTGATTGTCAAATATGATTGGCAGCTTTGACAGGAGGGACGGATGCTAGAGGATATTGGTAGCCGTGTGTGAGTTTTGAATGTCCTATCCGAGGTCGTCTTAACACAAGGAGATCTTGTCTTGAGAGGACTGAATAGTCAAATGTAGGCTAACTGGTTATTGGTGTTTGTATTTCGTCAATAACATTTCGTTATTTTTGTAAGATTGAACGGTTAGAGTTCCAACGATGCTGCCAAAGGAGTCTGGTTCTTCTTTTAGTATATGATTTTAGCTCCTTACAAATTTGAATTTTATTGGTGATTTCAGGTGATATATTTCATTATCTTTATTTTAATATGTTTAAGCATAGTTTATTAACCTATTTTACTGTTACAGGTATCCAGTACAGCCGCTCCAACAAATGCCACGGGGTGAGTAAATATCAAGATTTTATTATGTTGCCAATTTTTAGAGTATATTCAATATATATATATATATATATATTATATATATATATATATATAATATATATATATATATATATATATATATACTGCAGAAGGTACTAGGGTTTTTTTCTCTGGTGGTGGAAATACTAATTTCAGGGCTTTCTTGTGTAGTTTTTGATTTAACATTTTATTAATTGTTTGTTCGTTTTATCCGTTGTTTACTGCTATTTGCTTGATCATATTTAATTCTGTCTCAAAGTTCTATTTTGACATCGGAATTTATGTTAATCTATGTAACATATTATGATAGGCTGCCAGTTTATGTTGTGTTGGATGGGATGATGAATTGTGTATTATCGTGTCAGAATGGGTAGGTTTATGAAATATAGAGAAGTCATACTGGTTTTTAATACTGAAAATTTTAAAATCTAAAAAAATTATGGATTGATTTTGTTCTGTTTCTATTGTAAATTCAATATGACTATGAAGTGAATTATTATACGATAAACATTGATCAAGTTGCCTGTTAGATTCTGTGAAACATACCAGTACGTCGTTTACGTATCTCCACCAATATAAAAACTGTTTAAATATGGGATGTTTTGAAATCTTTGTCTCTAGATGATCCATAAAAAAATCTGATAGGAATGGGCTTAGAGGATTGCCCATTATAAGTCCTGCACTGTTTTTGATTGCACTTGTATTTATTTGATTATTAAATTCAAAGTAGTCCTGGTTTATGCAAACTTCAAGAAGATGTAAAAGTTTCAGATGTAATTATTGGATTTGTATTATTTTGGTCTAGAAGGTTTTTTAGTAGAATAAAAGTTTCTGTAGGAGGGATACTAGAAAAAAGATTTTTTACGTTAAACGAAATTAATCTGGAGTTGTTAGGTAATTGAATCTGTTGTATTTTATTAACTAGTTCTGTTGTATTTTTTTATGGTAAAAAACCACAGATATAATTCTAAATGACCAACTTGAGACAAACAGTTCTCACCTCCTCAACCTATTTCATTAGAGACTATAAAGTGTAAACGCATGACAAAAATAGATCACTTGAAAAAGGCAATCAGCCGAAACAGCTGTAGTGGTAAGAGGATAAAATAAATTTTGAGGAAGTTTGAAAACAAAGTTTTCGGTGTTTTATTGTTACTGATATATATGACTCTATATCTCTTAAAGTCTCCTCTGTTTCCTTTCTTGTGGAATTACAATTATTGCATTTCACCATTCTCTAGGCAACGTTTTTTTCTTTTATATTAGTTTTGGGATGTACAATAATTTTATCTGCTTTCTTTTCTATATATTTCAACATTTTTAAACTATATTGCTTTCAGAAGCATTTATGATCTTTATATATCCTATTGTTTTCTTTAGTTCTTCTTCTGGTACAGCTTTTGATTTGTAAACCATGTCTACATAATTTTCGTGCAACTTCAAACATTTTGAAGATCGGTGTCTATCAATATATGGCAACGTTATAAACGAATCATTTTGATCTACGGTTGCACATCTTTTATATTTGAATGTAATCTTTAGACACACACCAAAGTTCTGAAATTACAAGAATAAATTTTTTTTGGCCAGTCCAGATAATACAACTGTCTGAATTTTGAAGGTATTTTAAGTTACCCCATTTTATATTAATAGTTTTGGTGCATTTATTATGGCATTGTTTAATTTTTTTCATTTTTTTCGACTTTTTTTGTCATTTCTCCTTTTTTGTCCATTTCCTTCTCTAACTCCTTCTTGTATCTAATTTGCATTGTTTCTTCCCTTAGTTTATATATTTTAAATATTTCCTTGTATTTGTTATCTTGTCTTCTGTGCTTTTAATTTCCATTCCTTTTTTGTTAAATGGATTTCCAGTAAGTATTAATTACTGCCCATTTCATAACTTTTACCCAAGTTTACGTCTATTATGCAGCTCCTCCCTGTGTTCTGCACTACAGTGTAGTAGTCAGTAATTGATGGTTCGTTTCTTGATGTGATTTCTCTAATGTTCGTATCTATCTTCATATGATGGAAATGGATATTCATGATTATCAGGTTATTATCTAATTAGAATTCAAGTAATAGTTCTTAACTACTGTTGATTTTATCCTCTCTGTATGGTCCTATTTTTCCAACTCTAGCATTCATATATTCTGTGATCACTATTTGCCCTGCACAATCAATGACTACTTCTTGCAGTTTATTCCAGAACTTATTATTTACGTTTTTTGTTTCATTTTCATCAGGTACATAGCATATGATTAGGTTGATATTTTTCTTTAGCATACACGCTACCCCTGCTTGAGCTCTCTTTTTCTCTTCTACCCCACTATATGTTAATAAGTTACCATTTTCCAATATCAAGGTTCCTGCTCCTTTTTTTTGTTTCTTTTATAGCTGCTACTTTAATCTTATATTTGATTTCTTTTCCCAGTTATATTTCTTTCCCGTTTATGCCTTTTACATTTTATGTTGTCATTTTTAAAATGGCCTTCTCAGTGGTTGTCATTATGTTGCTCCTTACATATGGTTTCTTTCTACCTGCGTTATCATCTTTATCTACTTATGTCAAACACTTATTCAGTGCTTTTTTCATTTCCCGGCCGGACAGGTATTATCTTTAACTAGCCGGAATATATTGTTAGAAGCTTTTTGCCTTTACTCTGTGATTTTCCACAATGCACAATGTGCAATGGTACAAACATCTGTTTACATATATTTTCTGATGTTCCAAACTTTCCAAGCATGCATTTTCGATTTCATCTTGAATGTTCTGAAACTACTTCCTTATGTTTTTTCAAGGGACTTTTTTATGTGGGGGCAAATCTTACAGAAATTTCATAACAATGCTCCCTCCTTTATAGTTATTCGCCTCGAATAACTGGACTCTCATGAAATAACTGAAGCCAACATGGTGAATCAGTTACAGGATATGGAGCTAGCCTCCCTATATAAAATGGGTTTTACTGGTAAGTAGTACCTTGGGTTTACTGCTAGCTGAAAACTGGATGAGGTAGATTAGAACGTTTATTTTCTGCAGGATGGTGTACTGGGTTTTTAAGCTTTGTTGAAGTTTCGGACAAAGGCCTTTCTTACGCGTGGGATTGTATAACTATACTGGGTCACCTCTTTTAAAAGTTGTACTTGTAGCGTGCATATCAAGCTTAGCCTTTGCTTTATCACTGTAGAGTTTCAAACATTTACAAGCAAATTCGTAAACTTTTTCCAAATTTTTCTTTCAAATTTTCAATGTACGTCAGGAATGAATATTCTTCTTAGGAAGGAGGCAATCTATCAAAAATAAGATCTGAAGAAAGCTTTTTATTTTTCCAATGATCATTATCGATGGAGAATAATCAGTTGCTTTATGTTTGAAACTTCTATAGATTAACAGGAATAGAGGAATTAAACTATCATAATCTTTTGGATTATCAGCGACGAACATTAAAAAGTATTGACAAGCAGTTCTATTATGGGTTTCGACCATTCCATCTAATTGAGGATGGACAGGCTTAGTAGGAGTTTTCTTAATACCCAAGATTTTCATTAAATTTTGCCATAATTCTGATTCAAAATTTCGTCCTTGATCAGAATGTAACTCTAAAAGAACTCCTATCATCGGACTGAGAATATCCACTGTAAGTCGTTTAAAAGGCTCAGTGGTAAGATATTGTGCCATTTTACCACGACTTCTTGCACTAGGATCTTTTCTACCCTTACATAAATCACATCTACATCTACATCATTTCTACATCTTGTCGGCAATTGATACAGTAAAATCATTAAATTCTATCAGTAAAATACTTTTTCTAAGTGGGATAAATCTTACGAAACTTTTTTAACAATAATCTCGAACGTAAATAATAATTGATGTAGTAATATACTAATTTACAGTAGTTAATTAAATAAGTTTCATCAGAAAGAGAAAAATCTGATAAACTGTAGTCTTTCTCGAAGTTAATAGTAACCAGTTAAACGTTTATTAGACCTTTTTAAAAATGTTCGTACGGTATCATAGATATTATAGTTTTCAATATTTTGTTCTAAAAATGCTTTATATACTCGTGTTTTAACAGGTTGACTGCCGGGCGGACGTATACGACCGACAGTTCAATAAGTACTTCATGCCACGGCGGGTCATATACGACCGTTTTAATACGGTCTGTGATATAGTTCCTGTTTTGTCAGAGGTCGTATAGAGAAGCGGAGTTATTGCAGTATTCAACCGCCGCGTCGGTGGCATACAGTCGTCGCATATCCATATCAATTTTTATTTTGGCTGAATAGGGGAGACTGAAATGATATCGAATTTTTAACATATCTTTATTTCGAGTAAAAAATATAACACTGTTAAAAATATCCATGATAAACTAAAAGACATACAAAAGTTAAATAAGAACATGAAAGAAATTAAAACTTATTGGTTATTTGGAGTGTTTGTTGAAACAATCTAAAAAAAGGTGTGGTTGACCTTCACAAGTGCCACAGTAAGTTTCTACTATTTGAGTCGATTTTTTGTAAGAGTAAGCCCGGAAGAGATGGGCCATCGGTATAGACGGGCCATTCGTCATATTGAAGATCCTCTATTTATTGTGCAGTGCGGCAACGTTGATTTGTAACATTTAGTCAACGACAGATCTTGTGAACGTGGTCATTGCGACATGTATGCATAAACAAGAGAGATTTTTACTTAATTATATTTTGTTGGTAAAATTTTTCCTTGGTGAATTTTCAAGTTGTGTAAGTTTTGACAAAAGGTAAGTTTTTTTTTATTAATTATGTATTCAACTAGTATATTGAGAATAAACAACTGAACCTAACCTAAAATACCCTTATAAAATTTAAACTGTGTGTTCGATGGCGTGGCCCATCTCTACCGAACCTTTGGGATAGATGGGCCACAGTGTATCGGTATAGATGGGCTAATAATAACTATTGGGTTTGTATTATTCAACAATATTTTTTAATAATATGTATTATTAATTAATTTCTATATTGTTACAGGTTACAATATGCCTTCATATTATAAGCGGAAATCTACTGTTAAAAGAGGTAAATGGAGCGAAGAAGCACTACAAAATGCAGTTGCAGCTATCAGAGAAAATCGCATGGGACTAAATGGAGCTGCATTTGCTTATGGCATACCTCGAAGTAGCATACAGAGAAGAATGAAAAATAATGATCTAAAAAAACACAATCGTCTTGGACCTTCTTCAACTCTTGGGGATGAGATCGAGATGAAATTAATGCTGCATATTAAGAAATTGCAAAAGTATGGTTTTGCACCCACTCGTGACCATGTACGAACTGTGGCGTTTGAGTTAGCAGAAAAATTTAATGTAAGTCACAAATTCAATAAAAACAACAATAAACCTGGTTTTGACTGGTTGCAGTCTTTTTTACGTCGCCATCCAGATATATCAGTGCAAACAGGTGAAGGAGTTTCTTTGGACAGGGCAAAAGGATTAAACCACGAGGTAGTTACACAGTACTTCGATCTGCTGCTAAGTATTTTAACTAATAGTCAACTAATAAATAAGCCGGAGCATATTTTCAACGTAGACGAGAGGGGTTTGCAGTTAAATAACAAGCCTGGACATGTACTCGCGTGTAAAGGATCCAAGAATGTCCCTGTTATTACATCAGGAGAGAAAAGAGAAACGATTTCTGTGATAAGCTGCTGCAATGCTGAGGGCGTATTTTTACCTCCGTAAATGCAGATATTTTTTTACATTGGCTAAAAAATCTGTTTATTCCTCGAAAGCCTCAGGGCAAAGTTTTGCTGATATTAGATGGACATACGTCCCATACAGCAGCAGTGGAAGTATTAGAATGCGCCGAAAACAACGAAATTTTAATGTTGTTCTTACCCAGTCATACCACGCATTTTCTGCAGCCATTGGACCGAGCTTTTTTCAAATCTTTAAAGGCTAATTTTTACTCGAGATGTCAAAACGATATCAGAAATAACCTAACAAGAAAAATTACACGTTATCAGTTTGGTGAGTTGTTAGGAAATGCGTGAAAAATCTCAGCAACGGTGAAAAATGGAACCTCTGGATTTGTTGCCACAGGAATTGTACCGTTTGATCCTGATAAAATTCCAGAGCACTCTTTTTTGTCCACAAATGAGAACTCCTCAGCTATAGTAGAAGAACAAAGTAATACAGCAATAGATCTAAATATTTTAGATCAACCAGGTCCTTCACTTGCAGGCATTACTCTAGTCGTTGATGAAGAAACTGCAGCTAGAACGACTAATGTTGAAGACTCAAGTGTAACACCTGGAAAAGTATTGGACACGTTATCGCCTGTACCCAAAATTGATGCTGCAAAAAAGAATGTAAGGGGCCGAGCAAGAAGAGTTGCGGAAATGCTTAATTGTGCAGACAAAATTCAAGAAAAGAAGATAAAGAAACAAGAATCAAAAAAGAAGACAGTTTCAAAGCAGCAAAACAAAAAGCGTCAATGTAAAAAGTATGAGTTAGATTCGTCTGATGATGATATGAATGCAGATGTGCCAGTTTTAGATGACAGCGAAGACGAAGACTGGGTTCAATGTTTGATTTGCAAACACTGGTGCCATGACAACTGTACAAAATTTGAAAATGTTTGTGATTCGTGTGGAAAAATTGCTAGTAAAAAGAAATAGGTTAACATCATTATTTTATGTGTTTCAAATTAGCACATCTCTACCAATAGCAATGGCCCATCTGTACCTATGTGTTGGTATAGATGGACCAATAAGTATTAATGTTAATTTCTATAACTTTTATATTGCTTAAGTTATACGTTTTTTATTTTGCATAATAAATATATAAACTATAATAAGTATTATTTTCCAAAAATCGTATCATACACTAGTCAATTTTTCAAGTAATCTGTTTGAGAAAAAAAGTGGCCCGTCTCTCCCGGACTTACCCTATGTTTCCCCGAATATTCTCTTTTTAACAACCTTTACAGTATTTCTTTATTTTATCATATGGTTCTTCTTTTTTTCACCAAAGTATGAGTTTGCATCGATCTCTTTGTAGTTTGTATTTGTTGTTGTTCCCTTTCGGAATCATTCTGTCACTTAATGTTGTCTTTATAAGTTAAGAGCGACTTTATTACATGTTCTCTAAGTTCAATTATTTTCACCTTTTTATTGGCTAGTTGGTTAAAAATAATGTCAGAATTTAATATTGATGTAACGAGAAGAAATTTAACAGCAAGCTTTTATACCATTTTAGTGACTTTCGTAGAGGTGAATTATAACTTGCCATCTGGTCTAACTGGTCAATACAGGACTTTGCCTCATTATATTCTATTACAGCCTGCGATTTATGAACATCACCACATCGTCACTGAATTGCTCGAGTTTTGATAGTGGTTTAGTGGATAGTAACAAGACATCTCTTTTATCCTTTCACTTCAAAACGCAGATGTCTCTCTCGTTGTCCAACCTAAACGTTTCCCCTTTTTTTAATTTTTTATTTATTACTTCTTCTGGGTTTCCACGACGATTTGCTCTTAGCGTCGTAATATGAAAATTATATCTTGCCTGAACGTTCATTGCTTTCCAAAACCATATCAACCATCATTTTACCGCAACTTGCATTTTATTTCAAGAAATAATAATTGTTTTTAATATTATGTAATTCTAAAAATAATACGAGCACAATCAACTTACTTGTCTTACTAACAGTCAAACCTCTACTAATAAAATATTGGTCAAAACAACCACTTAGTAGAATAATACTCGACAAGTATCACCCTTAGACTTAGGCAAATATATAAATAAAAAAGGATATATATTTGTTTGATATATATTTTAAATTATGTTTTGTTATGATTTAGGGCATTTTTTTCGAATTTAAAATTGTATGCAAGTTCCCTGTTGCTGTGGGAGGATGTTATTTTGGAAGGTTACCTTAGCTTTCTATAAAGATTGGCAACTATCGTCCGTTAAAAGGTTAATTATTTTTTTTATCAACAAAATGATCAGCATAGAAATTAGCTGTTATCAACTATGTTCCCCAACGTGTTAAGATGGGTTGCGGTGGCAGTGGAACACAATTCTTACAGATGATTTCAGGAATACCTTTTTGACTCTCGCTGTTAAACTGTTAACTAGTGGAAGTTTTTTTCTTACTTCCTCCGCAACTCTGTTTATTCCTTGCGCTAAACAAGTGACATGTATTAAGTCTGGATAAAATATTTTTAAATTGTGTCCTACATTAACCACATATGGTGCGGCTTCAGATAAAATAAGCAATAATTTATCATTAGGCACAGTAGCAGGAAGGAAAAAGTTTGCTAATGCTTCTTGTAGAAACCGTGATATTGGTTTTTTCCACTTGCTTACAGGAAATTAAATACGAATTTGGAAAACAATAAGTGTACAATGTATCTTTCTGACGAGTCATACCATATGATTATAAAACAAAATTAAATATTTGCATTTTCATGCTGTCTGTAAGTTTGAGTATAAAAATATATAGTTAAAACCAAATTTTCAAATTATATACAGTTTATGCTCACATTTATAATAATATGTAAAATTGGTGAAATATTAGTAATGGAAGTATTTCAGTTGGTCGCCAGATCCACTTTTTTCAACTTGGCACCATGAAATTGATTAAACATTTTTTGTAGCAGTCAACCTGTTAAGTATCTTTTAGTAAGTAAGTTTAAAAGAATTGCGTGAAGAATAGAAAATGACATTGACATTCATACCCGCAAGGACTTCTTTTTAAAGAATAATTTCAATATGGGTTTAAAGCTATTTATCTATTATATAGTATTTTATCCTTTTTTAATATTTTCATTTTCAATTTTGTAATTTAAATATCAAATGAGGATAATAATTATTTTAATTCTCCTTCTTATCTCTTTATTCTCCAAATAGTTGTAGAGTATTTTTGTATATTATTTTATATAAATTCTGACAAATTTTATTTAAAAATAGTTAACTATTTAGACATATTAATCATATAGAACTTAATTTATAAAATATAAATCGGTACAGCTAAAGATTGGCCACTTGACAGTTATTTATTATTCTCTTCTAAGTAAAGTTCAGACATACTTTTGATAAAACAACAACTTTGACTATAAATTTTTGAATCTTTTGTGTTTTAGCGAAAATGCAGCATTCCAAAAGGGACCTATAAAATACAAAACAAGTCAAAACGACACTACAACAACTGAGTCAGTTAAGAAGGATACGGATACCACGGATCCTAACCATCAGCAATTAGCAAAAACGTCAGGATCGGTATCAGGTACGATTAAGCTTGCTTCAAAAACTATTAATTAAGTGGTTACGACTTGTACTAGGACTAGTACGGTAGAAACCATACAATAAACTACATTTGATACTGTAATATATACTATTTTTCCAACAGGAAAAGTGTATACTGAGGATAAAAAACAACGGTAATAGATTACAATACCGACAAAACTGTTAAAACTATCACTAGAAAGGCTATAGGTAAAACTACAGAAAAACTTATTACATCAATTACTCTTCAAAGAGTGTTTTTGTCTACTAGGGAAAACCTGTAGAAATTACTCAGGCACAGGCAACTTTTGAAAGGCCTCAACGAAACAAAAACCAGATATCACTACTGTTAAATCTTCGGAAACTACTACAGAAAAACCTGTAGTAACTACACAAATGCACAAAACTTTAAAATCAACAACTGTTAAAACAACTACTATACCTACAACAAAACAAAGTAATCTTCAAAAAACAGATTTTAGTTGTGGTCATTTAGACACAACTACAGCAGAAAATATTACAAATAATTTAAAGGCTTTTAATTCTCAACTAAATCCTACTTTGGCTTCGCAAGTCCAAGCTTCAACTACATTGACTAAACCTGTCTCTAGTACAACAGTGTCATTTGCTGCAACTGTGCTTACTGCAACTTTAATTTCGACTAAATTTATGGTCTCAACATGTTTTTAAATTTGATATATTTTTGTTCAATATGTTTTAATAATTTTACGTCTTTTAACATTAGTACTATATACTATGTTGTATTAGCTTTGTACCTAGGTTTGTTAAAAGGAACTCTTTATACAACCGTAAGTATTTCTCTCTTTTATTGATATTTTCTGTATTTAGCCTAGCTTCTTGAACCTTCATTTGTATTCTTGTTTTACTGTTAGGTAATACTTCTTGTGGTGCTCAGTGCTCATTACGTCGTTTCATTATCGAGCAGTAATTATTGTGATCAGTACAATGTTTGCATGTCATAAAATTTTCCTGCAATTGCATAAGATATGAAGATGTGCGGATGATACGGTTTTGATTGCTGATAATGCGGAATATCCGCAAATATTAGTGGAAATCTGTGACAGATATGGCATAAAATTAAACTGTAAAAATACTAAAATTTTTGTAATAATTAAAAAGCACCAATTCACAGCTAATAATGAACCCTTGAAAATAGTTCGACAAAATTACATATCCTGGATGCAGTCTAAATAAGAAATGGGACCTTTCACAGGAAATAAGATGTCGTATAGAAAAGACAAGAGCTGTCTTCAATCGCCTTAGAAAGATTTTATGTAATATGCACCTGAACATTGATATAAAAACACAAGTCTTGAGATGCTATGTATTTTCTACCCTGTTATATGGAGTCGAAGCCTTCGAAATCTGGTGCTACCGCCGCACGTTCAGAATTTCCCACATGTTACAAACAACACTGTGATCCAACGTATAAACAAAGATCTGGAAATTATGCATATCGTAAAAATTTAGAAAAATGACATACTTAGGTCAATTAGAAGTATCAACTAATTTAACTAATTTTACAAGGCAAGATAGAAGGCAAAAGATCTCAAGGGCGCAGAAGGACATCGTGGTTGAAGAACATCAGACAGTGGTCAGGAATAATTACCATACATCTATTTAGAGCAGCTGATAACAAAGTTGTATGGACCAACGTGACCAACCAACATCCACAAAGGATAGACGCCAAAAGAAGAAGAGGAAAATTTTCCATATTTTGTCTTTCTTTGCAGTTGCAGTTTATGCTCTTGTTACATGACCTGGTTAGTTTCATTATGTGCTGTTATTCTTTCAATATTGTCTGATACTCGTGATCTTTTGCATATAGCAGCATTAGGTATTTTATCACATAGAGAAACTCTTAACATTATTCTATCCATTGTTATTGCGAGCTGCATAAATTAAAACCTTTTCTTTTGAAACAGACTGTAATCTTTGAACTAAAAATATCCTTTGTCTTTTCAAATTCAACCCAACTTAAGTTTACATCATATGGCAAATTTTTATTTAACGATATTTATATTTACTAGAGCCACCCCGGCTCTAATGTTTAGTTTGTGGCCGTTTTATTGAATCTCAAAAAAATTGCAGTTTTAGGTAGCACAACTCACATTTTTTCATTGAAGCTTTCCTTTAATTTTATTTGATTGGTTATTGTTCTTACCTTGTAACAGACATGGATCCCAACTAGATCACAATCAGTTTAGAATACGTGCAGTCTCTGGTACATTATGACTTTTATAAGCTGTATTTTAATAAACAAAGTTAGTATGTTATTAGTTTAATTTAAATCATCGGTCGGTATGTCATTATATTGCCAGAACTTTATCGGTGCAGAATTTTCGAGTCCCAAAGTCTATATTTTGTGAGATAAGTCTAATAATATTTTGTTCCAATATAAATATATTCAAGTTCTCTAGTTTAAAAAAGTGAGAATCAATTGTTGATGAATGATGATGAAGTTTTTATCATTATAAGGATATTTAACAGTAAAAAGTTGTTTGTCTACTGATCAAAATTTTCTTTAATTTTTGGGTTTTTTTTCTTTGGTACTCGGTTCTCCCGTTAAACAACAATTGTGAGTCAAATGAAATCGTAGGTTTCCACGGCCAGAGTCAGAATTATAGTTTATTCGTCTTCCGGGTTTGGACCGTGTCATTTGTGAGTGACCCAAAAGTGGGTTCATCTCGACGTTTCGCTACAATTGTATGTAGCTTCTTCAGGAGAACAAAAAAAAAGAAAAAAGAAAGAAAAAGAAAACAAAAGAACAGGAAGATGGGTAGTTAGCAACGGTAACTCAGTTACTCAACGCAACCAAAGGCGAATACTAACTACCAAGATTAGCATTTGGTCACAGTAACTCAACTACTCAACGCAGCCAGAGGTGAAAACCAAATGCCAGGACAAGGATTCACGTCCAACAGCTCAGAACACTAACCCGTCGAGAGGCGGGGAGTGGATTCACTCCCCGCCTCTCGACGCGTTAGTGTTCTGAGCTGTTGGACGTTCTCGACGCGTTAGTGTTCTGAGCTGTTGGACGTGAATTCCTGTCCTGGCATTTGGTTTTCATCTCTGGCTGCGTTGAGTAGTTGAGTTACTGTGACCAAATGCCCATCTTGGTAGTTAGTATTCGCCTCTGGTTGCGATGAGTAACTGAGTTACCGTTGCTAACTACCCATCTTCCTGTTCTTTTGTTTTCTTCTTTCTTTCTTTTTCTTTTTTTTTTTGTTCTCCTGAAGAAGCTACATACAATTGTAGCGAAACGTCGAGATGAACCCACTTTTGGGTCACTCACAAATGACACGGTCCAAACCCGGAAGACGAATAAACTATAATTGTGAGTCAATTACATTTGTTGTACCAATTAAGAATGGCTTTGGTTTCTTGGAGAACGGAGTATAGCAATGTCACAATCTTTCTAATATAAAACCATATATCAGTGTAATACATATCAAACCTCAAAATCGACGTTTGTATGTATAACAAATCTTTATATTATGGTGGAAATATTGAGTTATAATTTATTGTAATACAACTTATTTTTATTGACCTGACGATGCTTCAACAGATAGAGTAGTTAATAGGGTATAATTTTACTGTTTGCTTCTCCCACTTGGACTTCGACTGCTTCTACTGGAAATTAAGCATGCTTGCCTTAATGAATACGTTCGGCGTAAAATCCCTTAAAATGTAAATAGTTCTGCTCTCAACGGACGACATGACTCTATGGTTTTACCAATATTGTGTATTAGTTTTTGTATGGGACTTTCATACGTAGTTTTATACTTGTATGATGTTCAATCTACTAGAAGTTACATCTCTTTAAGTTCATTAGATACACCCAGAGCAATTTTTTAGTTTGGCGATACCTTCAATTTCTCGCTATTTGTGCTAAAATAACCATTGTAGTTTGATCCTATTGTGCATATGCATGACCTGAAGTTACAAGATCTTCTCGTGTACTAGTAGAGAGCTCTAGGGAATGCCACCAATTGTATTTACTTATTTTAAGTGCAGGTGATACAGTTTATCGCGTTGGACTTTTTTTGTAACTAAAAATTTATACTTTTCTAAAAACGGATGATTATAATATATCTCCTGCACTAAACACAACTACTCAAATTAACACATAAATATCTTAATCTTTTATAAAACGTTATAAACGTAACATTTTATATTGAAATCACTACTTCTTTAACGATTAGTTGGTATTTATTACATACCATTTAATAAAGTAATACTTATTTGGTTGAAAAAAATGTTGCCTTTTTTTGATCATAAAGTTTAATAAAAATGTTTTTAATATGCAATATACAATATATTATAAATAGTCATTGAGAGATGTAAGACTTTGGAAACTACTACAGAAAAACCTGTACCAACTATTTTGTGTCTACTACTCTAAACACAACTAGTCAAATTAAGCAAAAAAATCTTAATCTTTTATTGTTTATCAACTAATATTCAATAATAAATTAGATTTATTTAGTTATATAGACTAAAAAGGTCATAAAGTTACACTTGGTTTAGTTTCAAAAATTATTTTGCTTTTTTTAGTGTTTTTTGTCATATTATGCTGATGCTTATACTCATTTAGAACTTTAAACCTTTGGGTTTAAATAACTAAAGAAAAACCTGCACTAATTACTCAAGTACAAACAATTGTTTTATCAACAACTGCCTTAATTACAGAAACAATAGCTGTTAAAACAACTACTCCACCTACAACAACAGAAAGTAATCTCCAAGAAACAGATTTTAGTGGTAGTTATACAGATACAAGTACGGACGAAGTTGTTACCACTAATAAAAATAATTTATCGGCTTTTAATTCGCAACCAAATACTACTTTGGTTTCACCTACCCAAGCTACAACTAGAGCTACTAAAACTGTTTCTAATACAACAGTGTCACCTGCTGCAACTAAGCTTACTACGACTGTAATTCCGACAAGATTAGTTGCAACTACAATAAAACCTACGACAGGTATATTTTTAAACTTAAATAATAATCTGCCTATCTTAACATATAATGCTATTAATATTTTTATCTTATTCTTATGAGTATCTTAAATTTACTGTTGTAAATAAACTAACAGCAAGACTAAAATGATTTTGGTTAGTCCACACCATAATTAAACACAAATACTAGTTTTTCAGCTTCAATAGGTTTATGGTTTTATACTGTTTTTGTTCAATATGTTATTAATAATTTTACGACTTTTACATTAGTAGTACATACTATTTTGTATAATTTTTGTGCTTTGTTTTGTTAAAAGCACCTCCTTATCCAACATAACTATCTCTTTACTGTATTGACAATTTCTGTATGTAGTCTAGGTTTAATTTTATTCACTATGTCAGATGCAAATTACATCTGATAGCTGATTTAGATTTAACCATATTTGTTTTTACTAGAGCGACCATAGATCTAACAATATTTATGATTTTTCAGTTGTTTATGATTATTGCTTGGCTACTTCATCGAATCTGGAGAAGAGCGAAGTTTTGATTCATTATTGATGGCTCAATCCACAGTGTTGTATTGAAGATTTTTTTTTAATAAGTTCTTTAGTGTTCTTACTTTGTAAACCGTATTACTTTGTAATTTTACTGTTTGCTTCTCCCACTTGGACTTCGACTGCTTCTACTGGAAATTAAGCATGCTTGCCTTAATGAATACGTTCGGCGTAAAATCCCTTAAAATGTAAATAGTTCTGCTCTCAACGGACGACATGACTCTATGGTTTTACCAATATTGTGTATTAGTTTTTGTATGGGACTTTCATACGTAGTTTTTATACTTGTATGATGTTCAATCTACTAGAAGTTACATCTCTTTAAGTTCATTAGATATACCCAGAGCAATTTTTTAGTTTGGCGATACCTTCAATTTCTCGCTATTTGTGCTAAAATAACCATTGTAGTTTGATCCTATTGTGCATATGCATGACCTGAAGTTAAAAGATCTTCTCGTGTACTAGTAGAGAGCTCTAGGGAATGCCACCAATTGTATTTACTCATTTTAAGTGCAGGTGATACAGTTTATCGCGTTGGACTTTTTTTTGTAACTAAAAATTTATACTTTTCTAAAAACGGATGATTATAATATATCTCCTGCACTAAACACAACTACTCAAATTAACACATAAATATCTTAATCTTTTATAAAACGTTATAAACGTAACATTTTATATTGAAATCACTACTTCTTTAACGATTAGTTGGTATTTATTACATACCATTTAATAAAGTAATACTTATTTGGTTGAAAAAATGTTGCCTTTTTTTGATCATAAGGTTTAATAAAAATGTTTTTAATATGCAATATACAATATATTATAAATAGTCATTCAGAGATGTAAGACTTTGGAAACTACTACAGAAAAACCTGTACCAACTATTTTGTGTCTACTACTCTAAACACAACTAGTCAAATTAAGCAAAAAATCTTAATCTTTTATTGTTTATCAACTAATATTCAATAATAAATTAGATTTATTTAGTTATATAGACTAAAAAGGTCATAAAGTTACACTTGGTTTAGTTTCAAAAATTATTTTGCTTTTTTTAGTGTTTTTTGTCATATTATGCTGATGCTTATACTCATTTAGAACTTTAAACCTTTGGGTTTAAATAACTAAAGAAAAACCTGTACTAATTACTCAAGTACAAACAATAGTTTTATCAACAACTGCCTTAATTACAGAAACAATAGCTGTTAAAACAACTACTCCACCTACAACAACAGAAAGTAATCTCCAAGAAACAGATTTTTAGTGGTAGTTATACAGATACAAGTACGAACGAAGTTGTTACCACTAATAAAAATAATTTATCGGCTTTTAATTCGCAACCAAATACTACTTTGGTTTCACCTACCCAAGCTACAACTAGAGCTACTAAAACAGTTTCTAATACAACAGTGTCACCTGCTGCAACTAAGCTTACTACGACTGTAATTCCGACAAGATTAGTTGCAACTACAATAAAACCTACGACAGGTATATTTTTAAACTTAAATAATAATCTGCCTATCTTAACATATAATGCTATTAATATTTTTATCTTATTCTTATGAGTATCTTAAATTTACTGTTGTAAATAAACTAACAGCAAGACTAAAATGATTTTCGTTAGTCCACACCATAATTAAACACAAATACTAGTTTTCCAGCTTCAATAGGTTTATGGTTTTATACTGTTTTTGTTCAATATGTTAATAATAATTTTACGTCTTTTACATTAGTAGTACATACTATTTTGTATAATTTTTGTGCTTTGTTTTGTTAAAAGCACCTCCTTATCCAACATAACTATCTCTTTACTGTATTGACATTTTCTGTATGTAGTCTAGGTTTAATTTTATTCACGATGTCAGATGCAAATTACATCTGATAGCTGATTTAGATTTAACCATATTTGTTTTTACTAGAGCGACCATAGATCTAACAATATTTATGATTTTTCAGTTGTTTATGATTATTGCTTGGCCACTTCATCGAATCTGGAGAAGAGCAAAGTTATGATTCATTATTGATGGCTCAATCCAGTGTTTTATTGAAGATTTTTTTTAATAAGTTCTTTAGTGTTCTCACTTTGTAAACACTATCACTTTGGTCTTCCCGATATGTTCTATTGCGTAAATGCCGGTTAAGTAATTTGCAAAACCTGCCAAAAGTTTTTTTTACTGTGAACAGATTTGTTAGTGATCCTGGTTTTATAGACCCTATCACTATCATGCAGCTTATATTTAAATTTATAACATATATAAACCCTAACTAGATAGTAATAAGTATATAATATGACGTTGGCCGTCATCATGTTTACAATTTCCTGAAACCTTTCTCTGTCGGCTTCTGCGCGAAATAATTCTTCTACTGTGGAACTACACCATGGTCTAATATTACGCAGCCATGAAAGTTTCTTTCGACCAATCCATCTCTTTCCTTCCACTTTTCCTTGTATTATAAGGCAAAGTAGATGGTATTTAGGTCCTCTAATTATATGGCCGAAGTATTCTGTTTTTCTCCTCTTTATAGTGTTTATGAGCAGACGTTCTGAATTGATCATTTAAAGAAAATCTTTATTGGAAGTGTGCGAAACTTACGATATCTTTAGGATTCGTCTATAGCACCACAATTCGAATGCTTCTAACTTGTTTAGCATTGTGGTTTTTAACGTCCATGTCTCACAACCATACAATAGGATCGACCACATATAACATTTCAGGACCTTCTTACGAATATTCATCGACAGGTTTCTGTTGCATAAAATTGGTTTCCACGTCATAAAAGCCTTACGTAATATTTCGATCCTGGTTACTATTTCTTTATCAGAGTCACAATTTAAATTTAACCAGCTGCCAAGGTATTTGAAATGATTTACGCTTTCGATCTCCTCTCCATTAAGAGAAATCAGACCTTGATTTATATTGGACTTTCCAACGACCATCCACTTTGTCTTTGAAATGTTGATTTTAATGCCTCTCCGATAACTTGCTTCACCTACAAGATTTTATAATGTTTAGAGATCTTGTAAATTTTCTGCAAGAATGGCTGTATCGTCAGCGTATCTAATATTGTTGATTACTTCTCCACCTAGTCTTACTCCCTCTTGTCTGTCATCCAAAGCCTCTCTAAAGATTTCTTCAGAGTAATGATTAAAAAGAGTGGGTGACAAAACACAACCCTGCCGTACTCCACGTTTGATGGATATTTTTTCAGTCTGACTGTCTCCAATTTGGATAGAGGCTACTTGATTGTAATAAAGTACTTCAGCAGTCTTATATCATAGTGGTCAAGTCCTGCTGTCCGTAGGCAATCGAGAAGTGTATCGTATTGTACTCTGTCGAACGCCTCCTCGAAGTCGATGAAACAAACATAAACATTCTTTCGAAATTCACATCTTTTTTGTAATAGAACGCACATACAGGATAGTGCCTCTCTAGTTCCTAGACCGTCTCTAAATGCAAATTGCTTATTACCCATCCTACTTTCGCATAGAAGGACTTACTGTACTTAACTAGACAAATTTATTCTGTCATAAGTTTCCTTTAAATTATGTCAGTGTGTTCTGCTATTGCCAGAACTTGATCGGTGCAGGTTTTGTCATTCCTAAATCCTCCTTCTTGCGGAATGAGAAGTTAAATAATATTTTTGTTCTATTCTGTATATGACCAGTCCCTTTTCTCGCTGAAACAAATAAGAAAGAATTGTATATGTAGCTACTAGAATTCTCTATGTTCTTTTCTGTAACAACAATATTAATGAAGTTTTTACCGTTATAAAGATCTAAATAGTAAACATTTGTTTGTCTGCTGATCTAAATTTTATTTTCTCGTTTAACAATTTATTCTGACGCAACTACATTTGTTGTATTAATCAAGAATGGACTTTGTTTCTTAAAATCATTGTTAAATTTTTCTACTAGGGTTTATGTCATTCTGCTGTTATGTATATCTCTATTTTTTCCAAGATTAGAGTAAATTTTCTTTTTTTAATTTAATTTCTACAATTTGAAGTGTTTGTGCTCTTCTCTAAAGTTCTTTTAACTTTAAAGTAGATATTCCAGAAATACATTTATCTGTCTCGCTGGATATAACTTGAATTTCTGCATTAATAATACACACAAAAAAACTTATATGGAATCAGCATATATTTCAAACCAATATTTATTTCTTTTAAAAAAGCATGTTGTTCTTGCGAAAAAATAAAAAAATTTATTAAAAATAAACAAACCAACAAAACAATCAGACAACACATTCCGGTACGGTATATATTATTTGTTTTAGTTGTAAATTGAACAAAAATAAATACACTAACTTTCGTTTTTAAAAACGAAAATATGCATTATGTGGAGTTAACGGAGTAATGGAGAGTAAGAGCACTGAGATGCTACGTGTTTTCGATACTTCAATATGGACTTGAAAGCTGGACATTTAAGCAAGAAAACATAAATAAGTTACAGTCCTTTGAAATGTTTTGTTAGAGGAGGATGCTTAGAATAGCATGAACACAGAAGAAAACCACCACGGAAGTATTGCGAGAAATGGGCAAAGAATTCTAAATAATACACACAATAAAAATAAGAAAGAAAATGAGGAGACAGCGATATGAACTGCTAAGGCTGATGATACAGGGAAAGATAAGAAGAAGAAGAAGAGTGTCAGGGTTGAAGAATTTAAGGGACTGGTTTAAATGTAGTTCTATAGAACTCTTTAGAGCAGCAGCAGATAGAGTAAAGATAGTGATGATGATATCCAATCTTCAATTGGGAGACGGCACTTAAAGAAGAAGAAGGAGTTAACGAATGTACAAAATGTAAAGATTATTGGTCTTGTAGAGCAACGAATATCTCAGAGGGCATAGGTGCAGTGGTAGGCGTAACACAGGTCGTTGTGATAAAACCTACGGTAGGTATCAGGAGTTAGGAACGTTTAAGAATAGACAAAGATAAAATCGCCAAAAAGTAATAACGGCTTTTCACGATCGTTATATTGTCCAAGTAGCTATGAGAGACCCAACACTTTCTTACTCGCAACTTTAAAAGCAAATTATGAAAAGTAGAAGTGTAAGTGCTTTAGGTAAAACGATTAGAAGACTACATAGCAGTAGACAGTTACAGGTTTTCGAGTTAACCAGGCAGCCCAAGATTTATCGCCTAAATTGATGTCTTTAATATCAAAATTGGAATATTGGAAATTGACAAAATTTGCTATTTTTAGACGAAACCAGAATTTGTGTAAAATCATATAAACTATGAATTCGTGTACTTAGAGAGCGATGAAGACAAGCAAGAACAGAAAGAGCCCACATCTGTCCACAGACATAAAGTAGAAAATGTTCTGGAGAATTAATATGGTTGGTTAAAAAACTCCTTTAATTTCCATTTAACCAACTTTAATCGCTCTCAGGTATGTTGATTTGGTTCTAGAACCTACATTTAGATCCTGAAAAAGTGCATTGGAAGAAAATTTTCATGCATGATAATTCACCAGCAGAGTCACTACATACTTCCTTGTAGCAGAAGATACCACTCTTCCATAGTGGCTTGCTTGCTCACCCGAGCTTAACTCTATAGAGCATTTATGTGATATACTTACTTAAAAAATAACTAGACCTCTTCGGTATAACTCACAAAATACCGTACAACTAGTACAAGCTGCTCTTGAAGAAAGGAAACAACGTACCACAATAAAATCTTGACAATTTGTTTAGGAGCATTCCCACACGAATTAGAGCTTGCATAAGGCCTAGGATTGGGAACACCGACTAGTAAAAAAAACGTAAATAAATAAAAACAATTTCATATATCAATTTTATTATTTAAGAGTTTGTGGGTTTCTTTAATTCTTATGTATTGGTAATTAAATTGCTTTAAAAAAATATTCTTTGATTTCGTAGCTTACTTTTTTAATTCGATTGAAATAATAAGAAATATCAAATAATACGATATAATAATTGATGGATTCGACCGGTACTTGATGGAAATTCCTTTTATGTAACAATAAAACACTAAAAACTTTGTTTCAAACTTCCACAAAAATTATTTTAAACTTTAATCACTTCAGCTGTTTTGGCTGATTGCCTTTCTGAAGTTTCAGCTATTTTTGGCATGCGTTTACACTTTATAGTCTTTAATGAAATAGGTTGAGGAGGGGAGAACTGTTTGTCCCAAATTGGTCATTCAGAATTATATCTGTGTTTTTAATTTGTTGATTTTTAAAAATTCTAACAAAGATAGCATAAGTCCTTTATTTTGAATGTGGAGAATTTTAAATTCGTCATTAAAAGAATGGTTATAATCTAGAAGGTGAAGTGCATATGTAGATTCTGTTTTTCTACTATTAAAAGCCCTTTCATGGTTTGCTATTCTCTAGGAAAGAGAGGATTCTGTAGGAACAGAGGATTCTCTAAGCCCATTGCTATCAGATATGTTTATAAATCATTTAGAGATAAAGATTTCAAAACAACCCATATTCAAACAGTTTTTATATTGGTGGAGATACGTAGATGATGTGCTAGTATGTTTCACGGGAACTAACATGCAACTCGACTAATTTTTATCGTATAATTAGTTCACTTCTTAGTAATATTGAATTTGCAATAGAAACAGAACAAAATCAATCCATAAACTTTTTAGATTTAAAAATTATCAGACTTAAAATCAAACATGATTTTTTCATATTTCATAAACCTACCCATACTGACACGACTATACACAATTCATCATCCCATCCCACAAAACATAAATTGGCAGCCTATCATAGTATGTTGCATAGATTAACAGAAATTCCGATGTCAAAATACAATTTTGAGACAGAATTAAATATCATTAAGCAAATAGCAGTAAACAATGGATACAACGAACAAACAATTTATAAAATGTTGAATCAAAAACTACGCAAGAAAGCCCTGAACTTAGTATTTTCACCACAAGAGAAAAAATCCAGTACATTCTGCTCGGTTACATATACAGGCAAAATATTAACAAAAATAGACAAACACATAAAAAAGAAAGAAATAACACCAGCTTTCAGAACAAATAACAACTTAAGCTAATACATTAAAAACAACAAGAGCCAAAATAAAAAAACACTTACAAACAAAGTGGTGTGTACAAACTTAAATGTGGCGACTGCCCAAAAACTTACATCGGTCAAACTGGTAGAAACTTTGATAAACGAATAACAGAACATAAAAGGGCTTTCAATAATAGAAAAACAGAATCTTCATACACACTTCACCTTCTAGATCATAATCATTCTTTTAATGACGAATTTAAAATTCTCCACATTCAAAATAAAGGCCTTAAGCTATCTTTGTTAGAATCTATGGAAATCAACAAATTAAAAAACACAGATATAATTCTGAATGACCAACTTGAGACAAACAGTTTTATCCTTCAAAAGTGTAAACGCATGCTGAAAATAGATCACTTGAGAAAGGCAATCAGCTGAAACGGCTGTAGTGATAGTGAAATTTTGTGCAAGTTTGACAACAAAGTTTTCATTGTTTTAATTCCATATAAGTTTGGTTATGTGTATAAAGCCTTGTATCCCTATAGTACATATTATCAATCTTTAAAATCGACGTTTGTATACAAATATTTGCTTTATGGTGCCAATTTTGAGTAATAAATTATTGTAATACCACTTATTTTCATGCAGAATTCTACAGTGATTCCAGTTGTGTTATATTTTGTGTACTCTTACATCATTATACCATCTATGTTAAAATTTTTCGAGAAAAAGTTAAGGATATAAAAGATCAGAAGCTGTATATACATCGATATTGGTAAATTTTTCGATACATCAGTTAATCTTGTCTATATCGTTAAAATTTGTTATTTTTATTATGACCTTATGGTTTAAGTTTTTACCAATATCGTGTATTGATTCTTCTGCGGGATATTCGTAGGTAGTTTTATACCTGTGTGATATTCAATCTGCAAAAAGTTACAGAGTTCTTTTATTTACTATATACTGGATTATGTATAAATTTAGTAAATATATTGATACATTATTTGTAAAGAATAATTTACAAAACTAAAAATGTATCCTTTACTAATAATGGATGATTATGTCTACTGCACTAAACACAACTAATCAAATTAACCAAAAATATCTTAATCTATTAACGCTTATCAATAAATAATTAATTATTGATTAGATTTATTTAGTCATAAGGACTATTTTAACAATTAGTTGGTATTTATAATTAGAGTGGCCGTTGGCAAATAAGTTTATATGATATATTATACTCTGTTCAAATTTGTATATCGCTTTATTAGACCGAGTCTGACACGATTTCCCTTTGCGATGTTTTTTGTTTTCAGCGCGCTGTTTTTAAATTTTCCCAAAACATTTCACCCGTCAGAAAAATCGCAAATCAAGTTCCGTTAGACAATATATTCTTTTAATTAAACATCTTAAATATTATAAAAAATCACGAAAATAAAATTGTGTGATGATAAATATATGTCATTCAACGCGTCTGAAAACTCAAACATTTTGGAAAAACTACTTTGATAATGTTTATAAATAACCAGCCTATTTTTTAAAATACTATTTTTTTTATTGAGTTTAATGCGTCGACAACTAATGGTTATTGGCATGGTACAGTGAATTTTTATAGTCAGGTGTGTAGTGTATGTGTGTGTAGAGTAAATGTATTGATACTTAGCAAAGTCGACGTCATTGTCTTTTCTAAGAGACGCTAATTGTATCCGAACGTCTGCGGTCCCTACGGTGAGTACCGATCGCACAAGGGTCGAAATTATATTCATTTATTAACTTTTTTTTAATAAACGAAAATTTCCACCCAGTTATTAAGAGCAGCAAAAACAACTTTTCACATTATCTCGTAAATATTGTTTTCCAATTTTCCTGTCTGATAAAATGCTTCGTGAAAATTGGAGTGAAAATGCCACAGAACCAAAAAACGTAGCAGAGGGAAACCTTGTTAGACTCGGCCTAATAAAGCGCTACTCAAAATTTGGAGAGAAAAGATAACTACCATAAACTTTTTTACCAACGGACACTCTAACCATTAAATTAATCTACTAAAATTACACTTGGTTTGGTTTAAAAAATGATTTGCTTTTTTAGTGTTTTTCGTTAATAAAATTATTTTTAAATATAAAATATATGTAGGTACAATAGATTATATCATAAATACTTATATAGAGCTTAGAGCATTTGAAAACAACTACAGAAAAACCTGTAAAGTTTGTTAAGCAGAAAATGGTTGACTTCAATTAGTGCGTTCGTAAATATTATTAAATTTATCTGACTTGGCCCATTTTAAACACCAGTTCGAAGCGATAAGCAAACGAGGTAACCAGAAGTCGGTCTTTTGACAATTAACACTGACTAGACGGTACTCATATAATAAAGAAAAGGATCCACGAAGTTAATGTTTTCAAATGAGTTTTAGAATAAACTTCGCACTACCACTACCATCAAATTAGAAAAACCCTTTTATCAGTACAGTTTCGTAAATATCAGCCTTATCTGTATTAATGAAATTACAATGAGTTTATATTGTACGCAATTAAATCAACATTAAGAAATGAAGATTGCCAAATTTTACCAGGAATCATATTTCTATTTTACCTGAAACCGGACCTTTTATACTATTATGGGTTAATCCAGGATGTTTATGGTCAGTACTAATTGAAGTCAAACATTTACTGCTAAACAAACTTTACTAATTTCTTAAGCACAAACAAAGGTTTTATCAACAACTGCCTTGATTACAGATAAGTCTACTACTACATTAAAACCTATAAATACTACTGAAGTCCATCAAACTACAGAAACAATACCTGTTAAAACAACTACTCCGCCTACAATAACAGAAAGTAATCTCCAAGAAACAGATTTTAGTGGTGGTTATACAGATACAACTATGGAAGAAGTTACTACAACTGTTAAAAATAATTTAACGGCTTCTAATTCACAACCAAATACCACTAGGATAACTACGACTTTAAATCCTACTACATTACTTTCAACTCCAGTAAAACCTACGACAGGTATATTTTTAAACTTAAACAAAAATCTGCCTATGTTAACAATATAATGCTATTAATATTCTTACAAATAACTTAGGTTTATTGTTGTATATAACCCAGTTAACAACTAACAGCAAGATTAAATTGATTTTCATTAGTCCACACCATAGTCAAACAAAAATACTAGTTTTCTAGTTTCAACAGGTTTATGATTTTGTAATATTATTCTTCTTCTTTAAGTTCCATCTTCTATCGAAGGTTGGAAATCATCATGGCTATGCGGACTCTGTTGACTGCCGCTCTAAAAAGTTCTGCACTACTGCATTCAAACCATTCCCTTAAGTCCATAAGCCAGGATATTCTTCCCACATTTCGCTTTCCTCGGATTTTGCCCTGCATAATAAGTTATAACAATGCGTATTTTTGCCCTCTCATCACATAACCCAAGTACTCAAGTTTTCGTCTTTTAATAGTTAATATTATTTCCGTGTTACTTCCATGTTTGACATTCTTTGAATCCATGATATTCGTAGGATTCTTCTGTAACACCAAAATTCAAAGGCGGCCAACTTATTCAGATGAACTTGTTTTAGTGTTAAAGCTTCCAAACCATAAAGAAGTGTAGAGAACACGTAACATCGAAGCATTCTCAGGCGTAGTTCTAACCTTATATCCCGACAACAAACAAACTTTTTAAGTTTAATAAATGATGTACGTATATGTAATATCAATATGTTTTAATAATTTACCGTCTTTTACGTTAGAACTACATACTATTTCGTATATTAGTGTTGGTTTTAGTTTTGTTAATAGCGCCTCTTTATCCAACCAGATGTTGTATTGACATTTCCTGTATGTAGTCTAGCTAATTGTACATTCAATTTTTATTCCAGACTTACTACCAGTACCTTCTTTTTATTTTTGGTATTTTATTCAGATTATCTATTATCCTTTATGTATACGAACAGATTATTGATAGAATTTCTGCTCAGTGTTTATTACGTTGGACTCATTTTTATTCTGTAGCCAAAATCATTGTACTCGGTACAATTTTGCAAGATTTTCCATTATTTATCTTTCTTTACAGTTGCAGTTTACATTATAAAGCTTTTTTTCAGCCATATTTGTTTGATTATAGCGACCATAGTTCTAACCCTATTTATGGTTTTTCAGGTGATAAAGATTAGTTTGTTCGTTTTATCGAATTTGAAAAATGCGATTTTTTGTGTGGTTCAACCCACATTGTTTCGCTAAAGCTTTCCTTTTATTAAGGTCATTAATGTAAACAGTATCTCTTATATGTGATATGTTTGGTCTTTTCGATAAAATTAGTGCACTTAACACAACTACTCAGTTTAACCAAAAAAATCTTAATTTGTTCTTGCTTATTAATATATAATTAAGATATTAAACTACATTCATTTTACATATTCCCAATTGTCAACAAACGCACGTGAAAACAATGTCGTACTGAGGTGTATCGTATGATTTTTAAAAATATTTACTTTTGAAACTATGAGTGTAAGAATTTCTTAAAATTTAATCATTGTGAACAAAATTTACTGTTTCATTGAAGAAAAATGTGCTAAAATAAAATATTCATTAACTGAGAGATACATACCAAAGTAAACATTTTAAATAAAGTAGCGTTTTTATAAGTTTATAAAAGCATAAAAACATACCATTTAAATTATTCAGTTTGAGAAGCGCTACATGACCGTGCTATTGTCTTCGCCTGAATGGTTTCGATATGGTTCTCTATTATATTGTTCAACTTCCACATTTTGGACTCGATATTTTGTTAAACGTGTTGCACACATAGAACTAATATTATTTATATCATCATAAAAAATATTTTTCATATCTGCAAATTTAAAAGTAGTGATTTTGGCTGCTACATAATTTTTTACTTCTACCCAGATAAGCTCAATCGGATTGAGCTCACAATGGTATAGGGGCAGCCTTAACACTACTTTCTTTAGCCTTTTTGGCATCTCATCAATGATATATTTATTATATTACCCATATGTTCCTTAACGATAGCCAACAGTTGCACTTTTAACATGGAGTCCTCAAACCCTTTTTTTTTCAGCTACGCTTGGATGTCAGCTTTTCTAAAAACACTAGTTGGAATAATTTCTAATTTTTTGAAATGATAAGAAGCGTTGTCCAATACGATGATGAAGTTGTCTTCTAATCGGTGCACTATATTTTTTAACCAATGTTCGAAAAATTTCCCGTCCATCTCTTCACTTTTTTTATTCAAACATCTACAGACCTTCTGAAACAAACCCTTCTTCACTGTCAATGTGACAGATTATTAGTCTTTTCCCTTTTCCTAAAAATGTTATTATTTTAAAATTTACTTGATGTAAAAAGCACATAAACATTTAAATTGATATAAGGTTTTCCAAAGTGTGCTCAATATTGGCCTTTCATTAGATCAAAGTACAGAAACATTTACCTGCAGGATTTTTTAACTCCGCAAAAAGTCCATCTAAAAACGCTTTATTCCCATACTTTAGATTCGGTGTGACGAATTCGTCAGTTAATTCGGAGTTTAGTACTTAGATGAGAAGTCTCATCTAAGTATTAAATTTTGCGGTTTTCATTTTAGTAGCACTTAATGTTTATTAGAAATTCTCGTCTCCACAAGACAATTTGGTTCCTATCAATTAAAGGCTGATGGACAGGGAATGCATTCGCTGACGACATTGAAACTTAAAATTTATTTCTTTCAATAATTTAAAAAACGTAGTTCTTTTGAAGTTAGGCAAAACCGGATCTTTATTAACAGCCCCCAGAACTTTGTCTATTGTAGGTATTTCATTTCGAAAAAATAATTGATGGATTATTCTTCTTATCGCTTCTCTGTCAAATTGATTCAGCGAGTTAACAATACTTTTACGATGCTCAACTGATTTTGGTGTCGACAATGTTCCCGTAAGTTCATATTCATTAATCACATCGCGTATACTGCGGCTATACACGCATACAGTAGATTAAAAGTACAACAGCACTACTTAACGTTGGAGAAATATTTTGTGACCTTACGTTGGTGCCACATAATATGTTTTATGGAATTAAACATGCAATAATAGGGTTAAATCCGAAACACTGTATGTCCCATTTCCTCTGCCAATGTATCACAAACATATAGATTTTTATAGAAAATGCGTTTAAAACTTCTAAAAGCTCTTGTTTGGTGTAACATTGTTCAAAATACATATCATTCGTCTCTATGTAATTTTAAATGTACAATTTAGTATTATTCGAGTTTGGAGCCTTACTTGATGACGACTCTTAAAAATGCGTTGTCCATTATTATCACGCTATTTGAGGAACGTTTGGCATAAGATTATTTTTAAACCATTCTTCAAAAAGTTTTGCTGTTATATCGTTATGGTAGTCGACGCAGGAGTCTTTCATATTCTTTGCAGAAAGCCACAGGGTATTTGGAACCCAACCATTTTCTGATCCAGCATGTAAAATCGTTATTCTTTTTCCTTTATTTGACGGAGCTTTTGTCTTACATTTACCGGAGGTATCGGCAAATCCTTTAGATCGTGTTGAATGTGTGTTAAAATATGTCTAGTCGAGGTAAATTATCGGACGATTTTTAGAACGGAATTTTCTTATCGAAGTTTGTAACCGTTTCAAAAGTTTTAGAAAATTAATTATAAATTTGATTATTTTTTTTTTAAATAAAACTACTAACCCCACCTATCTGCCAGGCGCTTGTATTCGACTCAAGGTTTCTACGGTAATTCCCAACATATCCGAGAGATGAGAACGATATTAACTTGTCAATCACGCCACCAAGTCAAAACCGTTGAAGAGCGTCGCTTTCTTTCCTGTTACAAACGTCCACCCGATAGGAAGCGTTCTCGAAGTGAGTCTCTAGATTAGAGACTCTTTTTTCGGAAGGTTAAGTCCATTGATTATGTTAAGTTAACTGAGACAGTTTCCTATGGTCCAATACTTCCCTATATATGGTTTCCAATAATTATCTATTATGTAAATTGATTCTTATTAGTCAATATTTGACGAAATAATCAGCGGATGAGGAGAAGCAGAGTATGTCCCTTTTATCCTGGTTCCCAGAGATTGGATAAATAAGGTTGTACCTTTTTTTTATTAAGCCCTATCAGGAACGCGAGAATTATTTATGGATTCACAGAGACAAGAATATAGAGAAATATTTTAAATTTTGTTTAAAGACTTAACCTTTCTATTATGCTTAGTTAATAAATGGATTTAACTTTTCTATGTTGACTAGTTAATAAATAACTACTATAATATTTCAAATGTAAACGAATTTCGAAATTTGGGAATAATATATAAATTCGTTTGTTTCTATCAACCAATTCTTGATTTAAAAAGATAGAAAGTTGCTTTGTTTATAGAAATGTAATAGTATCCTTTGAAAATAACAACTTTTAATGTTTCTTTTTATCACTGAGAAATAAAGGTAATTTCGCTGTAAATTTTTTTTATATATCTTATCTTTTCTCGTCCCCTGCGAGGATAAACAAAGAGGTGGCGTCCAATGATAAATTTTAATTTTAGTTATCTAATTGTGTTTGAAATTTTGACATACTACGTAGTTTTTTGTGAAGTTGACCTTAACACGCCTTTCTTTCCGACATAAGCTAACCTGACCTTGAATTAAATGTATGAACTGGATGTTATCAAAAAATCGACGTTACAAGTTATATACTCATAACGCCATTTTTGTAATCTATGAAATTCCATAATTACTTGTCTTTTGTCAATCATAAGATATCAAAAGCCTATACCTTTCAAAATGTTCCATAAGCTGGTGAGGCTACAGCTTATTTGAGTATCATTATCATTGAGCCGTTGTTTCAGATTATTTTCTGAAAAAATATAATTGGCCTCACTTGTACATTTATTGGAAGTGGAATATTTACGTTTTTCCGTATTTCTATGGATTTGATGTAACTCTATTTACTATGGTCTGAGGTATTTAAATCGCATATTTCACCCGTAGCGTAAGTTATGTTAAGTCCTCTTTTAAGTAAGGTACTGTATATAGTGTTTACAATTTGCTCTGCATCTACAGATAAATGTTTTTCTTTACCGGAACACTAGAAGAAGCCTCATTATTATTATCCCACGGACGCCACATAATGGTAGAAAACGTAATGAATAAAATGAGTAATACTACTTAACACTTCCCGTAATACATAAAGAAAAACAATATCAAGAACTCGTATTAAAATACTGGTTGGTGTTCAGCTTCATAAACTTATTATCTAAATATCTGAAAACCACTTAAAAGGTAATTAGCAAACCCGTCGCGCACTATCATCAAATTAGAAAAACCCTTTTATCAGTACAGTTTCGTAAATATCAGCCTTATCTGTATTAATGAAATTACAATGAGTTTATACTGTACGCAATTAAATCAACATTAAGAAATGAAGATTGCCAAATTTTACCAGGAATCATATTTCTATTTTACCTGAAACCGGACCTTTTATACTATTATGGGTTAATCCAGGATGTTTATAGTCAGTACTAATTGAAGTCAAACATTTACTGCTGAACAAACTTTACTAATTTCTTAAGCACCAACAACGGTTTTATCAACAACTGCCTTGATTACAGATAAGTCTACTACTACATTAAAACCTATAAATACTACTGAAGTCCATCAAACTACAGAAACAATACCTGTTAAAACAACTAATCCGCCTACAATAACAGAAAGTAATCTCCAAGAAACAGATTTTAGTGGTGGTTATACAGATACAACTATGGAAGAAGTTACTACAAATGTTAAAAATAATTTAACGCCTTCTAATTCACAACCAAATACCACTAGGATAACTACGACTTTAAATCCTACTACATTACTTTCAACTCCAGTAAAACCTACGACAGGTATATTTTTCAACTTAAACAAAAATCTGCCTATGTTAACAAAATAATGCTATTAATATTCTTACAAATAACTTAGGTTTACTGTTGTATATAACCCAGTTAACAACTAACAGCAAGATTAAATTGATTTTCATTAGTCCACACCATAGTAAAACAAAAATACTAGTTTTCTAGTTTCAACAGGTTTATGATTTTGTAATATCAATCTTCTTCTTTAAGTTCCATCTTCTATCGAAGGTTGGAAATTATCATGGCTATGCGGACTCTGCTGACTGCCGCTCTAAAAACTTCTGAACTACTGCATTCAAACCATTCCCTTAAGTTCTTAAGCCAGGATATTCTTCCCACATTTCGCTTTCCTCGGATTTTGCCCTGCATAATAAGTTATAATAATGTGTATTTTTGCCCTCTCATCACATGTCCCAAGTACTCAAGTTTGCGTCTTTTAGTAGTTAATATCATTTCCGCCTCATTTCCTATCCTTCTAGTTACTTCCATGTTTGGCATTATTTGAATCCATGATATTCATAGGATTCTTCTGTAACACCAAAATTCAAAGGCGGCCAACTTATTCAGATGAACTTGGTTTAGTGTCCAAGCTTCCAAACCATAAAAAAGAGTAGAGAACACGTAACATCGAAGCATTCTCAGGCGTAGTTCTAACCTTATATCCCGACAACAAAGAAACTTTTTAAGTTTAATAAATGATGTACGTATATGTAAAATCAATATGTTTTAATAATTTACCGTCTTTTACGTTAAAACTACATAATATTTCGTATATTAGTGTTAGTTTTAGTTTTGTTAATAGCGCCTCTTTATCCAACCATAAGTTGTATTGACATTTTTTGTATGTAGTCTAGCTAATTGTACCTTCAATTTTTATTCCAGACTTACTACCAGTAAATTTCTATGGTGGATTCTTTATTATCCAGCGATCTTCCAATTTTTCCCCCTACATGATGCAGTGCAGAATCGGTAGATCTTCCCGAAGTATATGCATGTTGATTTGGGTGAAGTGGGTTATGAACCAGAACTTAATCCCTTATGTACCTCTCGCATTATCTCTTCATCGTTTTCAACAGAAAGGATGTTAGGCTAATTTCGGAAAGCCTCTGGTAGGGTGTAGTCCATCCTACCTGGTTTTGGTATAAAGACCACACGTACCTCTCTCCACTTCTTAGGAATATATCTCAGAACCAAAGAGGGTCTGAATATTTCCTCGAGGTGCGGCAGAAGGATATCCAGTCCCCACCTTAGTAGGGCTGGATATATGTCGTCAGGCCCAGGTGATTTGAAAGGGGTGAAGCACGATATGGCCCATTTTACCTTTTCCTCATTAATCATTGTTCTGGCGAGATGCCAGTCGTTTGTTGAGGGTATGATTGTTTCTTCCATCCGGTTTGACTCAAAACTCTCTGAGATTTGATTGATAAGAATTCAAATCCCCTATGAGTTTGGTGCGTTTCGCTCTATTAAAAGCTGTTCTTGCTATCTTTTTAAGGTGTTCCAATTCAGTGCACCACCACCTGGACTTTATCCTTATTGGACAGGATTTTTTATAAGCATAGCTTATTTTGTTTTGGATAGATGCCGTATACCTTTCCAAATCTATATTAGTTCCTGGAGTTGAAGCCTTTTCATTCCGCAGAGCATCTTTTAAGAGTCGGTTGTAGAGTTCTACATCCGTCCTCCTAGGGTCGCGCGATTTGATAAGGCTTTTTTCCAGACTAATATTATAGGTTGACCAGCGGTGGTCAGACATAGAAATATCCTCTGATACCTGCCAGTTCTGAATCTTATTCGATATTTCAGCTGTTGCCAGCGTGATATCTATGACTGTTTGGCTACGAACATTAATAAAGGTAGGTTCGGTACCCTTATTTAAGACATACAAATCTTTTATAATAATATAGTCATAAAGGGACTTACCTCGAGCGTTGTTGTCTTTGCTGCCCCAGCCTAAGTGGTGAGAGTTCGAATTGCAGCCGATAATAAGTTCTACTTTCTGACTGAGACAATGGTCTACCAGATCTTTCATTTCCCTTGTTGGTGGTAGGGTGGCTGCATCTGAGGGTAGGTAGACCGATGCTAGTATCAACTCTCTATTTTTGCCCTTTCCCCACGGGCACTTCACTTTAACCGCAGTTACGTCTGAGGTGCAAAACTGCGCCATGGGGGAGGCTTTGATTTTTCTGGGAACATATATTGCTGTTCTTGGTTGTTGATTGCTTGGTAAGCTGAAAATTTGACCGTTTAGGCTGCTAAGACCAGATATTTTGGTCTTATTTATCCAAGGTTCTTGGATTAGTGCTATTGCATCCTCCGTTTCATCCAGGCGACGACATAGTGTCGCCGTTGCCACCTTTTTGTGTTGGAGGTTGCATTGAATAATGGTAACCTTATTTTTTTCGACATCCTTGCCAATGGTTTAGGTATCGTTCCGATTTTTTTTAGGTGTCCATTTCCTCCTCGGTTGAGGAGGGGTCATCTTCAATTGTTTTGGAACGTCCTCCGCAGAGTTCGTCGACCATCATCTGATGATCTTCTCCCTGCTGTGGAACCAGGGGTGTCTCGGTCTCAGCAACTGTCGTCGGTTGCCGCGTGTCTGAGGTTTCTGGTTCCGAGGAGGTATCCTTCACTTTGTTTATGCTTGCTTTTAGGTACAATGAGGTGAACGCGCAGCTCACAAGTACCTTCTTATTTATTTTTAGTCTTTTCAGATTATCTATTATCCTTTATTGTATACGAACAGATTATTTATAGAATTTCTGCTCAGTGTTTATTACGTTGGACTCATTTGATTCTCTAGCCAAAATCAGTGTACTCGGTACAATTTTGCAAGATTTTCCATTATCTATCTTTGTTTCGCCACATTGTTTCGCTAAAGCTTTCCTTTTATTAAGGTCATTAATGTAAACAGTATCTCTTATATGTGATATGTTTGGTCTTTTCGATAAAATTACTGCACTTAACACAACTACTCAGTTTAACCAAAAAAATTGTAATTTGTTGTTGCTTATTAATATATAATTAAGATATTAAACTACATTCATTTTACATTTTCCCAATTGTCAACAAACGCACGTGAAAACAGGGTCGTACTGAGGTGTATCGTATGATTTTTAAAAATATTTACTTTTGAAACTATTAGTGTAAGAATTTCTTAAAATTTAATCATTGTGAACAAAATTTACTGTTTCATTGAAGAAAAATGTGCTAAAATAAAATATTCATTAACTGAGAGATACATACCAAAGTAAACATTTTAAATAAAGTAGCGTTTTTATAAGTTTATCAAAGCATAAAAACATACCATTTAAATTATTCACTAAATCATTATCATTAAATTATGGACGTATAAACACAGATGGACTCAGTTATTTACATAAAATTGTGAAGTCAAAATTATTTGAATAGGTCACATTCTCAGCACCTTCAACTGTTGTCACGTTTTGTTTCTTATTCGCGAGTCGCTGAAAATATTACTCCGTATTTTATACTCTACAGGTGCTATCAAACCAAAATAATAATTTATTGGTTAGATTAATATATTCAATTGTAATCAAAATATATAATGTGCACATAGTCTGAATTATCATTTAATAATAACGTATAATTTAGATATCAATCAATTATTTTATATGTAGAAGCACTGAAAACTATTTATAAATGGCAACGGTTGTTTATATTTCTCTGTCTTGGATGGGTCTTCTATGGATCTATGTCAAACTTCAAATGCTGTTCCATGTTTGTTTACTTTTTAGTAAAAGTTGTTTTTCGATATTTTGGCTGTATTTTGAGTGATATTTGTGAAAAGTGAAATAAAATAAACGAAATATTTACATTCCGATCTCTCATTTCATTTGTAAGTACATAAAATGTACATTATTTAGGATGAGGAAATGACCATTGGGTTTATTCATGTTCATTAATGTATTAAATAAGATATAAGTTCATGAAATTAGTTGACATTTTTAAATTGTAAGTAGACATCATCTGATTAAAAAAGATCTATTTAGTACCTTTTTAATTTAATATTTCTTATGGATGCAAATAAATTAGTGAAATGAATAAAACTTATTTATTTTTTTATGTAGGTTTCCAAATAATATTGACGATCGAACTATTTTGGTAGCAAATTTAGGAGTAAACATAAAGCTTTTTTAATGTAGCATTATTTTGATACCTATTAAAAATTAACTTGTATTCAACTATGTTTTATTGTATTAATTTTAAAGCAAATAAAATTGTATTTTAATTTTTCTATAAAGACGTGATTTGTTAATAGTTAAACTCTCAAATTTTTAAAATCTGAATAATTACCCGCGAGTAAAAATTCAAGCACGCTTATGCTCATTGCGGAAGCATCACATTCTATCGAAGCTTCAAAACATTGTGTGTTAAAGGTATCTTATTGCTGTGTCCATCTATGTTTATATGTCCATGCTTTAAATAGTTGTAACTTTTTTTTGTGTACACTTGTGTACTAAGGTAGAATGTATTCAATCAATTTATTTTTGCCCTCGGAATTCGTGATTTAATTTATGATATACCTTTTTGTAACTCCCTCTATATTGTACTTATTATACTTTAGTGTCTGACTAACAACTTAATTGGACACGGTTTGTTCGTCGTAAGAGCTCTTGTTAACGAACGTTTTTTAAACGAATAACGGGCCGATTCTAAACGGGTAACCGTGTCGACGGTTCATAAATTTTAAGGGATATGCGTCCGGTGTCAGTATGGAATAGTCAGTTCCAAAGTAACAAGGGCACCCAATACATGGTATATCATGTTGTCGTCTAAGCAAAGCTGTTGTCATAGATGTTTTTTTTTTGGAGGATTCAGTAGGTGGCATGTTCGTTCCAGAATATCTTCGTATTTCTAATATCTTCGTAATATTTCGAATATCTTCGTAATTCCAATATCTCCGTAACTAGTTTTATATATTCCTATCCAAACCTTGCTTCCCGCTTTATTATTTTCCCATCAATTTTGATTTTACATCGTAGTGGGTATTTAGATGTTTTCATACATTCTGCTTTTTCTACTAATATGATCATATTTTATTTCTTGACTGTTTTATTGAAGATGGGTGTTAATGTTCGGAGCTCGTCTTCTTTCTCGGCAAATTAATGCATAACATAATCGTCTTCGTCGGTATAACATAATATTAAGATTTCTTTGTTCCCCATTCAGTAACCATGACCTTTACGTACTGCTTGTAATATTTCGTCCAATATTATATTAAAGAGAAGTGGGCTTAACGAGTCACTCTGTCTGACTCTGCTTTGTACTGGTATACACTGTATTAGTTTTCCACTAATCTTTTCCTGTATTCCATTATGGAAGTAGATGTTGTCGATGGTTTGGAAGATATTGATTGGTATGTTTCTTCTCTACAGGCGTCAACGCAGGATCTCCGGATCTAAAATCCTTGTTCTTTTTCTGACAAACTTGTTAATTTATTGATTTTGTTGGTGAAGACTTTTGTGGAAAGCTTAATTGAGCTGTTTAGTAGATTTATAGCTCTATAATTGTTGGGGTCTTCTTTATCTCCTTTCTTGAACATTGTTATTATTATGCTGTTTCTCAATACGTCTGGTATCTTGCAGTGCAATATAGAACCGACAGCGCGCCTGCCGGAGAGTTAATTTAATAAAGTTACACTTGATTTGGTCAAAAAATTTTGTTTTTTTTTGGCTTTTGTTTTCGTCATACGGCTTACTTAAATATTTTTTAATATGCAATATATAATAGAATACATCATTAATACTTATTCAAAACTTTACACCTTTAGAAACACCTATAGAAAATCATGTAATTACTACTCAAGCTCAAACAATTGTTTAATAAAAAACTGCCTTAATTACAGCAACAACTACTACTACAGTAAAACCTGTAGAAGCAAGTGTCGTAGAAAACAATTCAACTACAGAAGCAATACCTGAAACTACTGAATCGACAACAGAAAGTAATCTTCAAGAAACAGATCTTAGTGGTGGTTATTCAGAAACTACGGAAGAAGTTGTTTCAACTGATAATCCGCAACCAAATACTACTTTGGCTTCACTTGCCCAAACTACAAATAGATCTACTAAACCTGTTTCTAGTACAACAGTGTTGCTGACAAGGCAACTTACTACAGGTATATTTTTAAACTTGAATAAAAATCTGCCTATCTTAACATATTAATGCTATTAATATTTTCATGTTGTAGATAAACCAGTTAACAACTAACAGCAAAATTTCAATAATTTTTATTAGTCCACAACATAATAAAACAAAACTACTAGTTTTCCAGTTTCAATAGGTATGTGGTTTTCTAATATATATATATATATATGTATATATATATATATATATATATATATATATATATATATATATATATATATATATTATTTTAATACCGCATCAACCACGTAGGGTCATTAGCGTATTTAGATTAATGTGACAGTTGATACAATTAGTGTATATACATAAGTTTACAATATTAATATGTACGTATATTACAATGCATGTTTTAGATTTGTTGAAGTAGTTGACAGTTTTTAAGATAAGAAAATAGTTTTTGGGTATCTCTAATTTCCTCTAGGGCATGTCTTAGGAAGTTGGGTAAGCTATATTTGAGTCGTTAACTGTTATATTTTGGACGTTTTAAACATAAAAAAATTCCAAGAGACTGGAAAAAGCAATTATATGCATAATCCTTAATAAAGGAGACAAGCTTAGATATAGATCTACAAAGACAGTTGCTTGCTCTGTAGGGGCTATAAGGTATGTACATAGAAAATAAACAGAAGATTGGGTCAGTTTTCAGAGAACAAATTACATAATTACTTATGTATGTAACATATAAGGAGAAAAATGTCTGTAAAAAGTTATATATTATTATAGCCTGAGGAAAATGAGAAAGAATACTTTTATTTGTCAATGTAGTTAAAACTAAAACACTAGTATAAATAAAAAATAACAAATCATGCAAAATATATAACATTAAGTGATGCAAACATTGAGATATTAAAACAGTTCACATACCTGTGTGATAAATTATGCTAGCTATTAGAGAATACTTCGCTTTATTGCAAATGTTTGGATTAAAAAACGTTCATAGAAAAGTAAAAAATTATTGTACCACCAATAGCTACATATAGAGCAGAACCATGGATTTTAACAAAAAAAAAACAATACACCCTATCAATAGCTTTGGAAGAAGGATACTAAGAAATATATTATTATCCACTAGCAACAATGGCTAGCTGTGCACTGTAGTAAATTATGCAAAAATACTTTATAAGAATAGATAATAACAAAACACCTACCAGAGCGCATATTAGAACTATGGTAAGCCGTCGACCAGTGAAAAGACCAAGGAAGAGGTTAGGCAAAGTAAGCAAAAATGCTAGAGCGATGTTAATTCTATATAACTGGAGAAGAGTATCCAAACAAAGTAATGCTTGGATGGAATTCTGCAGGTTTTATAAATAATAAAAAAATATATAGCATACAATTTAATAAAAATAGTGCTCAATATCAAAACATATTATTGACAAAATAAAAACGAAATCGTGGTTCACTAGTAAACGTAGTACTAGTAAGCTAAAGAACTTTCAAAAAAATAGGGAAGTTTACGTAAAATACAACAAAAACAAAACAAAACGCTAAAACAAGTATACCATGTATAAAGTTAAGTAATACGATTTTTTAAAGGAAATATTAAGTAAGACTTTTAGTCAAAATAAAAGATCAAGATCCTTTCAAATAAGCACTACAAAGAACTTAAGATATTAGCGGATTAATTTTGAGAGAGAACACTTTACAACAATTATAGTTTCAGATATTATAAAAGTTGGCTTAGATGGAGTGTTAAGTTTTTTATCAAGATTATAAGGACTCACACTTGCCATCTAGAACCTATTCAGAGACATTGTCTCAGGGTCAGCAATAACCCCTATTGGGAGAATAACTTATATATTAAATATCAATAGTCCCTGAAATGAAACAATAGACTCATCTATACAAAATGTTCGTCCAGGATTATAGACCTTTTAAAAAAATTTGACGTCTTTTTGCTAATCACTGTATCTTAAATAATTCTGGGCAACTTTCATTATCTGATAATTGCCAGATTATAAGAAGCAGTTGAAATCTATTTTGGGACATGGTTTTTGGTATAATAAAATTCTTATATAGCTCGTCGTGGCTCTAATACTTCTCCAAAGAAGGCTTTTTTATCAGACCCATGGTGTAAGGTGTATGGTTGATTACGAGAAAGCGTTTAATCGAGTACAGCACGACAAAATGATGCAAATACTAAAAGAAGCAAACCAAGATCTGAACCTACAAGTTCTTATGAACAAAATCACGTTTAATTTTTAACAATATGAACTCAATATAAACGTTAACAAAACAAAGCTTACGATAATTAGCAAGAAAAGAATAACAGAAGGTCAACTCTACGTCAACCAATCCTCTGTAGCAAGAGTGATGCACTACAAATACCTCGGCACCATAATAAATGAAGAATGGATCAACAACCAGGAGATTGGAGCACGTATTGGAAAAGCTAGATCCACCTTGAATCGGATAAGGACCTTCTTTAAGAGTCACAACCTCTCTTTTAATACAAAAGTAAGAATACTGCGATGCTACGTCATGTCTGTCCTTTTTTATGGTATTGATTTGTGAATCTTGAACAAAGATATGTGCAGAAAATTGAAAGTATTTGGGATGTTTCCATGTCGAATAATATTTAAGATCTCTTGGACTGACCAAGTCACAAATGGGGAGGTCTTCAGAAGAATGAATAAGAGCCGAGAGGTACTGACTACCATCAAATCTCGAAAGTTGAAATTTTTCGGACATATTATGCGAAATGAATCCAGATATGCTCTCCTTCAAGCCATCCTGCAACGAAAAATATTTGGAAAGCGAGGTCCAGGAAGAAGAAAAACATCTTAATTAAAGAACCTCAGAATCTGGTTTAATTTAACATCTGTGCAGCTTTTCCGCGCTGCTGCAGATAAGATAAAGATTGCCATGATGATCGCCAATATTCGTTATGGAGAGGCACATCAAGAAGAAGATGTAAGCTACTCCACCAATAAATCTAATAATTTCTTTTTTCTCGGTTCGAGCCCATCTGTGTAGCATGTAATTCCCACATAATCTACCTTCTACAGAGTTTCCAAATTCACAATTGTTATCAATTAGCTGCGTCCACGTATATTCTAGAATATTTTGGTTGGCGTCAACCTCAAATTATGCTAATGGGATTTCATATATGCTAGTTCGGCTTCAGCTAAGGTTTTGATATGAAAGAATTCTTTCAATTTTTGAGGTGAAATATTGTTTCGTTCCCGTTCCAAATCTTTGAAAAACACATTCTTGTTTGTTTTTATAGAATCAAATTAAATGATACCTATAGCGTCAGCACCTTCTCTTTCTTCCTGTTATGTACCATTGATTAATAGTGATGTAAAACAGCTTGGTTGATTCAAAAAATTTCTTGTACGCAATTTCTTTAAAATGATTTTAATTGGTTGCAATTTGCGTTTTTTATTTGCTTAAACGCTATTTTCTAAAAAAGATGTCTGAAAATGCTTCTATATTCAATAAATCTGAACTGAATACTATTTCTTCATCACTGGTTGGCAAAAACATTAGGTCAAAAGCGAAATCAAGAGAACTAAAGGGGTCACATTCGTCCCCTTAAATAATAAAAAATACGAATTATACTGAACTACAAAAAAAAATCAAAAGAAGTGGTTTTCAAAAGATTTGTTGTTATTTCAAACACGAGTATCGTTATTACCTGAATATTCAGCATCTTTCAAAGCAAGTTCCACAATTGTTCTTCTTTGATTACTCATTTCTGTACAACACGCACATCAAATAACAGTCAAAACTGGACTCGCACTAATCTGCTTGACAAAAGTAATCATTTTAGAAAGGAATGTTTGTAATTATTATGAACTTGGCATTTAAAGCAATTTTTTTCAGTTATATATGGGCAGTCAACCTGTTAAAATTCTTAGAATATATCCCTGTGAAATATAATATACCCTAAATATTTCTCTAGTAATCAAATGCGGAGTTTCTACCAGGATGAAAGGACGTAGGAGTGATATATGTATTTTTTACGTTGTATATAAAAGAAAATAAAAAACATTATTGTTAAGTATAAGTTAAGTTGGATACAAAATATTCAGTTTTTATCAAATCAAAAAATCGTATATAACCTTATTTTTTTTAGACATTATTCTCTATATTTAGACCAGGAGCTCTAAAATTAATTAAATGCCCGAAAGCCGCAGGTGTTGACAACATCCTGAATTTAAAAAACACATTGGTCCAAATGCCAGTAAGTGGCTTCTTGAATTTTAAAATCAAATATTGAATAAGCAGGAGTTTGCAAAACTCTCCAAAAAAAGTAAGATCATCGCAATATCTAAACCTGGGAAAGACTCTGTACTAACTGAGAGCTAGAGACCTATCGCTCTTTTAAGCGTCTGCTAGATATTTGGGAGTATAATCCAAACGAGATTAGTTTACCTTACAAAGCCAAATATTTCTTAAGAACAAGCTGGATTCATGCTGAAAAGAAGCTGTGGCAATCAAGTCCTCTCCTTCTAAAACAGTAGCATATTTTTTAACAGTCTGATAAACCAAATACTACGTGACAGACTTTTCAAAGTACACCTAAATGGGCAAAACAGTAAGTTTAGAAACCTGCAAAACGGCTTACCACAAGGGTCAGTTATGTCTTTTCTTCTTTTTAATATTTATACGTCAGTGCCAACTTCCACCTAGAGCCAATTTATGTATGCCAATGACATGGCTCTGGATGCTTAAGAAGAAGACATAAAAATCTCCGAAATCACCATAGAAGCAGATCTAAATACTGTTAACAGATACTTTAAGACACGGGCCTACAACCAAACCCATCAAAGACTAAGTAACAGCTTTCCATCTTAATATCCACAAGGCAAATTACAGACTAAACATAAAATGCGATGGGACCATTCTAAAGCAGAGTTCGAACCCAAAATACCTCGGCGTCACTCTAGATCGTAACCTAACATTAAAAAAGTATTAAAAAACACTTTAGCAAAATAAAGAACCGCAATAACATTATTCAGAAATTAGCAAATACATCATGGGGGTCTACTGCAGAGGTCATCAAAACGAGCGAGCTTTCCTTAGTATATCCTTCTGCAGAATATTACGCTCCTGTCTAGCTAAACAGTCATCACATAAAAGTCATAGATATCCAGTTAAATCAAACAATGAGGCACATAACGAACACTATAAAGTCCACAGCAACCCAATCGCTTCTAGTTTTAGGCAACATCGATCCACCAGTTGTTCTCACTACCCACCAGTGTACTTCAACATACTAGTTTAAAAATGCTTACAAAACCTAGCACTACCAATAAATACGGACATCGCTGATCTAGACCAAAGAGAGTTGAAATCCAGACATCCACCTACTAGAACTGCTACAAGATTGGCTGATTTCACTACTGAGGAGCACTGGATGGGCGAATGGAATTCAGATATCAGATTTGCTAATCTCATAGAAAATCCTACAATTAAACCAGACGGCTTTTCTCTTCCTCGTCGTGAATGGTGCAACCTTAAGAGAATACGAGTTGGTCATGTAGTTTGTAACAAACCTCTGAACCAGTGGGGTATAAATGCCAGTCCGGGATGTGACAAATGCAGCGCTGTTGAACAAACAATTAACCACATCGTCTTCAAGTGTCCAGCCACTAAGTTGGTGGGCAGTCTTTAAGAAATCCATCATCTCACAAGGCAAGAGATTGGCTTTAAGGCTGCAACCTTCGACTTTAATAATTTTAATTTTATATGTTCTATGTTTGTGTTTTCTTATTTATTATTATAATTATTTTTTTTATGTAAAACTGCAATGTGTAAAGGTTATACGAATATATATATATATATATATATATATATATATATATATATATATATATAGTAGTTTTGTTATATTATTTATATTACAATAAGATTATATTACATGTAAAACTAGATTTTATTTTCCATAGCAATCAATTAACGTTTCGGCAGGAAACCCTTGCCTTTGTCAAGATTCTAAAATGTATATGTATAAGGACAAACAGATATTGTAAAATATATATATATGTATATATATATATATATATATATATATATTTAAATATATATATATATATATATATATATATATATATATATATATATATATATATATATATGACTTACCAAAACGTAAAACGTGACACAGACATTAACGAACTGACAAATAAAAGTTGATATCTGATATCTCATTGTTTACTGTAATTGGTATATAATTATTTTTATATGGGCGTATCATTGGTGTTTTCGACAAAGATAAGGTGGAGATATGTTATAACTTTAAGGGCTTTTTATGATGTTATATTATTATTGTTTAAATCAGATTGAAATATATTTTATTTAGGTTTTGTGTATCTTTTTTGTCATTTATTGCGTTTAAGTTTCTTTTTATTTCTATTGATTCGTATATCTCCCTCTTCTTTTTGTTTTGTTCGGTTTTCAAAATTTTGCTGTTTTCAAAATCAAATTTATGCTTATTCCCGCTTTCATGTTTTGTGGGCGCAGTGGCGTTGTTCTTGTCATATTTGTGAGAACGAATTCTGGATTGAAGCAGTTGACTGGTTTGACCGATATAGACACCTTCACAGTTAGTACATGGTATCTCGTAAACAACATGTGATTTTTTAAGTTTTGGAGTTTGTGTTTTTAGTTTTGTGAAATATTTATTTAAGAGGTTGTTGCCTTTGTGGGCCACCGGTGTATTCGCCTGTGGTACCGAATTATATAGGTTTGAGTCCTAATATATACCAAAAAATATTTTTTAAATCGTCTCTTTGGAGACAATAACAAACAAGGAAGTAAATAATTATCAAATATAGCTCCTCTATACTTAACATATCAAAATCGACGTTAAAGTTATTTGTGTATGCCTAGGGCTGCATTTGGGTACGTATTATCATCACTTCCATTTTCTGCATGGCTTTTACACTTAGAGCTTTTAACCAAAACTAAATATATGCTTCGTATTTAAGGTTCTACCGTAATATTTTTAAACTTTTATACGTTATTAATAACTATTTTTAATTTTTGTTAAATACATTGTATATGCTCATTATATTATAGATCATAGATCTCTGATACAATGATCTATGATAATAACCTCAATGAATTTTACATTTAAGCCAAAGCTTCACAATTATTGCTTCACCCTGTATAAATATTATTTACACCATTGGATAGCATTTTTTATAGTCTTTTCAATGTCGTATCACAAGTAGGGGTTTGCAATTGAAACTTTTTTGCTTGTGGTGGGTGGGGCCTAGGGGGTTGATGGAGGTGAGTTCTCTTTCATATAACTTTAGTTTCCCCTTACTATCTTATATAACTTATATGAAGTTAAAATCTGTGGATTAATGTATTTAGTGTCATTGAAGTAGATGTAAGTATTGTATTAATTTTAAACTAATTTCTTACAGTTTAGCAAGCAAAATTAATTAAGATAAAAAAAAGTCAGGCTGCTAGGAACTATATAGCTGTATATATATATATATATATATATATATATATATATATATATATACGAAGATGGTGGCGTTTCGATTTAATTTGAGGCTCTTACCACTCCCTCAAACGTTTTTCTGGGGCTACCCGTCATAAGAGAAAGTTTGTAAGAAATCTCAAACCAAATCAAAAGGCACCGACTACTCTGGCATTTATAGGAAAAATAATTACCTCTAGTAAGGAAAGATAAAGTTAAATGTGTCGATAGCAATTAAAATAAACCGTATGCCTAAGCCTAATCAAGCCATTCAGAGCGATGCTGAGAATATTTATATTCCACTATGCATCAAAAATTTACCCATATAAATGCACATAAATGCAAAAACGATGCATAGTGAAATATAAATATTTACAGCATCGCTCTGAATGGCTTGATTAAGCTTGGGTATACAGTTTACTTTAATTGCTATCGACACATTTAACTTCATCTTTCCTCATTAGCGGTATCTAGTAGCATATTCTGGTAATTAGTTTTCCCATAATTGACAGAGTAGTCGGTGCGTTTCGATTTGGTTTGAGTCTTCTTACAGTGAAAAAACGTGTTAGGGAGTGTGGTAAGAGACTCAAATTAAATCGAAGGTATACAGCTATATAGTTCCTAGCAGTCTGACGTCTGTTTTTTATCTTGATTGATTTTGCTTGCTTAACTGTAAGCAATTAGTTTAAAATGAATGCAATACTTACACCTACTTCAATGACACTAATTACATTAATCCACAAATTCAACTCTTGTTCTATTAGGTTACTTTACAATTTTTATTATTTTGACAGTAATAAATATAATAAAAAACTTAACATGAGTTCTGTGATGATTTTAAATGCTCCCCTTGATTTTTGTCATTTATATTCTACCAAGTTGCTTAAAATTGTATTAATACTATTTAATAATAACATAATAAATAAGATCATATTCCACTGAAAAATTAAATTTTAAACGTTGCTACTTAAGTTGTAAGACAAGTAAGTAAAATAAAATTGAAAGCAGATTGAGTGTTTTTATAGTTATCTAGTGGGATCAATACATTTTTTTCCCATTTGTTTTAATTTTAAAATTATTTTTTAGCTCTAAACAAATTAATTGCATAAGTTGCACTTTCTAATCAAAGGGTAGAATTTTGTTTAAAATTCATTAGCCAATTCATGAGGATTAGGCATGCTTGACTCAACAGTGTATGATCGTCTTTCTCTCATTAAAACCTCGCAACCAATTAGCTTATGCTTGGCATTTGGAATTATATTCATACCTTGCTTGGAAATGTAAACATATATATATCAAATTCTTTTTACCATTCTACCCTGTGGTCATGTCTTAAAACTTAAGTTGCAACTCTCTCCTAGTTTCACGCTAATTATCTATATTTTTAACCCCTTGGATGTTTTTATTTAGGAAATTTAGCAGAAGTATGCCAAGAAGGCGTATGTAAACGTGCCGCTTCTGTCATGCTTGCCATGATGAACCATGACGATAATCCCAATGCATGCGATGACTCACAAAATAATATGGACTATTTCAGCGTTATTTGTGACAATCCTGGAGAAAGTAGGAACTCCAAGTTCTTTAAGTCTAGTCTCAGAAATTTTTACAAGCAGCTTAATGAGTCTACAGAAGATTCGGTCAAATTTTTCTTGGAATTCTATGAAAGCTGTAATAATTTTGAGAATTCTGTGCATCGCCTGAACAGAACTAAAACTCGTAAGCAGTTTTTCATTTTATACTACGTATATAATTATTGTTAATGTAATAAATTTATTTATTTATAAGTATTTTTATAACTTTTACATAATAACTTTTACAAATCCTACAAATTGTTCAAGTAGTGAAAACTTTTTGTATAAAAAATCCTATTTTAGTTTCAGGTACTGGTGGTGCAGATGTTACTGAAGCAGTAATTAAATCTATTTTAGCAGAATCAATGCCATTTTTTGATTTAGGTTTAAACATTGTGGAGGACGAATTTGTATTTGAGGTAAGCATAACAACTACTTACCATATAAATTCTTTTAAGCTACGTATAATATGTAGGAACCATATGGGTAATATACAGTATGATGCAAAGTAAATAATAAATTCATTAGAGCAGAAATAGATGACTTTTAAATACCAATCTTCATCAGTTTTAGTTTTTCTTCTTCTTCAAGTTCCACTCCTAACGGAGATTGGAAATCATTCTGGCAATTATAATTTTATTGGTTACTCGCCTGAATAGTTCAATTAAACTGCATCCAAACCATTCACGGATATTGCGTAGCCACGAGATTTTACGTCTTCCTACGCTTCTTCTACCTTTGATTTTCCCTGCATTATATTCCTTAGTAGTTCGTACTTTTCACCTCTCATGGTGTGCCCCAAGTATTCCAATTTCCTGATATTTATGGAATTTAAAACTTCGCATTGTTTTCCTAGTTGTTCGAGAACTTGTTCGTTTGTTTTGCGATCCATCCATGATATTTTCAAAATACGTCGGTAACACCACATTTCAAATGCTTCTAGGTTTTCAATGTTGGATTTTTTAAGTGTCCAAGCTTCAATTCCATACAAAAGGGTAGAGAAAATATAACATCGAAGCATGCTTATCCGGAGCGATATATTGATATCGCGATTACAAAATAGTTTTCTCATTCTATTAAAAGTTGACCGCGCAATTTCAATGCGGCATCTTATTTTTTTTGTCTGCTCAGTATCTTCTGTGATCCATGCTCCAAGGTATTTGTACGAAGATATATTATTCAATTTCTGTATTATCTATTACTAGCTTAACTTTGATGTTTTGTGCTTTTGTAAATACCATGAACTTGGTTTTTTTCAAATTAAATTTTAGTCCATAATCGTTGCAATATATATTTAGTTGTTCAGCAAGGTGTTGCAGTTCTTCTAGTGTTCCTGCCAGAAGGACGGTGTCGTCAGCATATCTTATGTTATTAAGTGGCTCACCGTTTATTATAAGGCCCTCACTGATCGCGGCATGAGCTAATTCTGAGATGGCTGCACTGTATAAATTGAATAACAAGGGTGATAAAATACACCCTTAGCGGACCCCACGGCAAATCTGGATATCCTTGGTCAGTTCGTTGTCAACTTTCACTTTTGTTGTTTGATTCCAATAGAGGTTACAGATGATTCTAATGTCTCTACTGTCTATGTTTTTATTTAATAAAATTTCTTTAAGTCGATTATGCTGCACTCTGTCAAATGCCTTCTCAAAATCAATGAAGCAGGCATATACTTCCTGATTAATATCTAAGCATCACTGCGAAAGAACCTTTACTGCAAACAGTGCATCTCGTGTTCCCAGTCCTTTCCTAAATCCCATTTGTGTATTACTTATGCCTTCATCTAATTTCTTATGTATTCTATTGTGAATTACTTTTAAAAACAATTTCAAGACATGACTCATTAAGGTTATGGTGCGATGTTCATTGCACTCCTTTGCATTGGCTTTTTTGGGAAGCAGTATGAATGTTGATTGGAGCCATTCTTTAGGAATTATACCTGTTCTATATATGGTATTGAATAGATCCAAAAGAAGATCAATGGATTCAGTATTCACAATTTTAAGTAATTCGATAGGAACTTCATCAGGCCCGGGAGATTTACCACCTTTAGCTTGTTTCATTGCATAATCAATTTCTTCTCGTATAATGTCAGGCCCAGTATCATCCTTAAATTCTATCGGTGTTTTTGTTCTCTCTTTGTCTTCAAAAAGTTGTGCTATATATTGTGTCTATCTCTACATTTTTTGGTTTATATCTGTTATGAGTGCACCCCTTTCATCTCTTAGTTGCCTAGTTTGAAGTGTTTTTCTCATTCCTGTTAATTCTGTAATTCTTGTATACATGTTAAAAAAGTCATATTTTTTTCTCAATTTCTTCTAGTTCTTGGCACTGCTCATGTAACATTCTCTTCTTAGCTTCTTTTATTCTCTTTTTAGTTTTTAAATAGCTATAAAATATTAGGGTAATTGCAGATAAGAGTAGACACTTAATATTAAAAGTGCGACATTTTTTTTACAAAAATGGACTATGTATCATTTCTCATATTGGTAATCAACCATTTAAACAGATGTTTTAGAATATTTTTAAACCATGTTTGTGTTCAAATAAGAAATATTTAAATTGCGTTAGGCTTTCACGGCCATCGTCTAACTTATTAAACTGTTTATTCGGGCTGTTGGGCCGTTGTCTTCTGTTGAGATTAGTTCTCGACGTTTCGCCAACACTAGGGGTTGGCATCTTCTGGAGATGTTGATCTTCGCTTCGCTTGTAAGCAGAAACTGACGACGCGTTGTACTACGGAGGCAATATTTATAATTCCCACTCGCCTCCCCTCCACTGGTTTCGGCTTGAGGGGGCGTGTCGTTGTTTTTAGTAGCTTTTCTATCTCCGTGTTTGGCGGGAAGGGCGTTTGTGGATTTTAATACTGGTATCCATGTTTTGTTGATTTTTAGTCCTTCTTCTATCCTATTGAAATTGTTTGGGTGCTTGTATATTTCCACCGCTTCCCGATATAACCGTGGGTAGTACTGTGAAGTTTTGTCCAGCATCTGTGTTTCTTCAAATAGTATTCGATGTTCTCCGCTTCCCAAAGCGTGTTCGGCAACGGCAGATTTGTCGATATGTCCTAAACGACAATGGCTTTTATGTTCATTTATCCTGGTGTTGGTGTTTTTTTTTTTGTGGTTCCCAACGCAGACAAAGATGTTGTAATTTTACCAGCAGACAAGGGAAACGCCACGATCGTAATGAAGACAGCCGACTACAAAACGAAAATACAAAATCTTCTAGATCCTGCGGTTTATAAGAAACTTAAAAAAGATCCCACAGCAGTCACCCTACGGAAAATCAACAGACTTATTAAATCTTCGTCCATACCAGAGGAGATAAAGCCAAGAATATGCAACAGCGAAGCAGTCCCACCACGCTTGTATGGCTTGCCGAAAATACACAAAGACGATGTACCTCTCCGCCCTATTGTGAGCTCCATAGGATCTCCGTCTTACAGCCTTGCAAAACATCTGGCCGATATTTTACAACCACATATAGGAAAAAACGATGCCTTTGTAAAAGACTCCGCCCATTTTATTGAGAAGATCAAAGGAATAACTTTGCAGGAATCTGACATTCTTGTTAGTTTTGATGTGGTTTCCCTATTTACAAGAGTCCCCCTAGAAGACGTTCTGAATTTAATTGAGGGACTAGTTTCCAAGGATATGGTGGAATTATACCGTATTTGCCTAACTACCACATACTTTTCATGGGAAGACCAAATTTATGAACAGATGGATGGAGTAGCAATGGGAAGCCCACTAAGCCCGGTCGTAGCCAACCTTTTTATGGAGCATTTAGAGAAGAAGATAATGGACTCAGCATACAAGCCTAGGGTATGGTTCAGATACGTTGATGACACCTTTGTGATTTGGGGTCACGGAGCAGAAAAACTAAACGATTTCCTGGCTTATATAAATACACTACATCCAAATATTCAATTTACGATGGAAACAGAAAAAGCTCAACAACTAGCGTTCCTAGATGTATTAGTAAATCGAAAGGAAGGTCACTTAGGACATAAAGTGTATCGAAAACCTACACACACAGACAGATACCTAAACAGGAACTCAAATCATCATCCTAGCCAAAAACAAGGTATCATCAAAACTTTGGCAGAGAGGGCGAAGAGAATTTGTGAACCACAACATCTCCAAAGTGAACTTCTTTATATTGAAAAAGCGCTCACCTCTAATGGGTACACCAGAAGAGAAATACACAAGGCGATGAACAACGTATCTAGAAGAAGGGACGAAGAAACAGAATGTAAAGGGAAAGCGTTCTTGCCCTATATATCGGGGGTAACGGACAGAATTGGGCGAATACTCAAGAAAGCCAACATAAAGACCATCTTCAGACCTACAAAGAAGATCAAGGATTGTTTAAGATCGGTAAAAGACAAACGCGACCCATTAGCAACGGCCGGAGTATACCGAATACCATGCACATGTGGAATGGTATATGTGGGAACCACAAAAAGACACACCAACACCAGGATAAATGAACATAAAAGCCATTGTCGTTTAGGACATATCGACAAATCTGCCGTTGCCGAACACGCTTTGGGAAGCGGAGAACATCGAATACTATTTGAAGAAACACAGATGCTGGACAAAACTTCACAGTACTACCCACGGTTATATCGGGAAGCGGTGGAAATATACAAGCACCCAAACAATTTCAATAGGATAGAAGAAGGACTAAAAATCAACAAAACATGGATACCAGTATTAAAATCCACAAACGCCCTTCCCGCCAAACACGGAGATAGAAAAGCTACTATAAACAACGACACGCCCCCTCAAGCCGAAACCAGTGGAGGGGAGGCGAGTGGGAATTATAAATATTGCCTCCGTAGTACAACGCGTCGTCAGTTTCTGCTTACAAGCGAAGCAAGATCAACATCTCCAGAAGATGCCAACCCCTAGTGTTGGCGAAACGTCGAGAACTAATCTCAACAGAAGACAACGGCCCAACAGCCCGAATAAACAGTTTAATAAGAAATATTTACTTTTGTTTGCGAAGCTGCTAATGCGTACTCTTATACACAAATTTGCATAAGAGTACGCATCTATATGTTTAAGAGTACGCACATTACTGAAGTGTACAAAAATATTAAGACATTCCAAAAATCAAACTTTATTTCTAAAATAAACGCAACACAAATGCACAAAAAAGAAATATGAAAAGTATGTTTTAGAACTCATTTTTATTTCATCTTTTTAAGTCCATTGCTACTCCTCACAGTTAAAACACATGAAGTGTCCTGTTACGTAAGTCGTACAAGATTCGTGCCACCAATTCTTGCATTGAAAGCACATGATCCAGTCTTCAACAGAATTTAAATATAATTCATTACATCTTGGGCACTTTACATCAGGATCATTTTCTTTATTCCCTTTTTGAACTTTGCGCAATGATATACTACAACTAGGCTCTAATTTTCTTTTTATTTGTTCCGACTTCTTTTTTTGTTCTACTTCTTTGGTTTTTTTCCAAATTCTCAAGTTCTTTTGTGTATGGGCTACTGGAAAGTACTTCGGACTTTTGATATTTTGTTTTGCGTCTATTGGGCTTTTCTTTAATATTGGGTAATGGTAAAATCTCTAACGCTAACACTGACATATTTAAGCTATTAGTGCTAGCTTATGATGGTATTAATATACCATCTTCGCATTCGATATCAAGATTAGCCAAATCGAGGGGCGGTGTAACGTGAAAAGAGATTAGATCATCTTCATTTTCAGGCTGCTTTGAAGGAGGTATTACTTAAGATGGTATTGGAAGCTGAAGTAAATTATTTTCTTCTTCTTCACGCACTCCATTTCAAGTATTATCTACTACCGCGCTTACTGGATTGTCCAAAGGTACGTTGGTAACATTGGAGGGGGCAAAATCTATGTCATGAAACTGATCAAGGTTAAAGGGATATATTTCCGATGCTTTAAAATAATTTTCGGCCTTCTAAATATTTGCTACAGAACCATAAGCAGTACTAAATATTCCAGCAACTTGAAATTGTGTAATTACTTTACCTGTATTACTTACCATCTACTTGTCAAATTCCCTACTGTAGGTTTTTTTAAAGGACCAAAAAAACCGATATCCAGTGGCTGTAGTTTATGGCTTGAATATGGCGGTAGAGATAAAAGATCAATGTGATTCTCCCGGCAATATTTTAGCTTGCAGGTCACGATGAGAGCTGTGATTGTCGAGAATTAAAAGAATGTTGTTTTCAGCACTGGGTTTGGCAAACTTATTAAAATGGTTGAGGAGGGGAGAACTGTTTGTCTCAAGTTGGTCATTCAGAATTATATCTGTGTTTTTTAATTTGTTGATTTCCATAGATTCTAACAAAGATAGCTTAAGGCCTTTATTTTGAATGTGAAGAATTTTAAATTTGTCATTAAAAGAATGATTATGATCTAGAAGGTGAAGAGCATATGTCGAATCTGTTTTTCTATTCTTGAAAGCCCTTTTATGTTCTGCTATTCGTTTATCAAAGTTTCTACCAGTTTGACCGATGTAAGTTTTTGGGCAGTAGCCAAAGTTTCTCGTGTGAGAGAACAGAAACAAAAAAACAGTTAATAAGGAAGAACGAACACTACCTAAAAGATTGGATAAAGTATAATAACTTAAGAGCGACCACATAAATTAACTACTGGACTAGATACTCTTAATAGCTCTGGTATTAACCTTTCAGCGATAACGTGGCATGATGGTGTGTAACGTCGGACTAGCAGTCGGCAAATCTAGAAAAGGTACAAAAAACAAATATTTTCGGAAAAACGGTCTAAGAACTGGTCGATTATTTAAATATATAATTAAAGTAGACAAAAAAACATTTACACACAAATTTATTATAATTTGTATTTAAACTCATGATTTGAAAATAAAAGTTAACAGATATATCTTTTTCGCATTTTAAGTACTATAAAACACAAAAACACTAACTAAATAAATAAAAAACATTTATTTCTAAGAAATTAAACAAAGACTAAATAAAAAACAAATGATTGAGCTGTGTAAAGTAGATACATGAATGAATTTATAACTTGAAATAAGTCAATCTTCACTTCTGAAATACCATCTTGTAGGCAGTCGGAGCAGATGCATTTTGCGTGTTCTAAGCATACAAATTTTTGACATTTTTGACAGGTATATCTGGTTGTAAATTTCTTCCCCTCAGTCAGGTAGTACACCTATCATAAAACATCGATTATCCCTTCTTTTATGGTCAGTTGGTAACAATTTGACTTGTATATACTTACAGTTCGTCTTAGGTATTATGAAACTCTAGATGTGGTTCGCATTTACCATATCCGGAACTTTTGAGATGATCCGGAACCACAATTTTTTATCTGATTTTTTGGATTTTCCATAAAAATCCTTATCACCGATTCCAGTTCCCATTATTTTCTTGCGTCTTTTTGTCACAATCTGATATCCTTTATCGTTCGTTTTATTCCCTGAACTCTCCGTTATTATATGATTGATATTCATTTTTGTGCTTTTTTCATTCTCAACAGTTAAATGTGTAATGTAGTCAATGTTTGTTTGGTTTAAATTTTCATTAATTGCTCATTTAATTCGTTTGTAGTAATTTTTTAATTGCTCTGTATATTGGAATTCCTTTCAACATGTTTGGTGTTTTTATCATTAAATTTTTTATTTGAGTCAGTTTCATTATTTGTTTTGTATTTAGAATTCGTTAACTGGACACTGGTCGTCTTATCTTCATTACCTTGAGTTTTTAATAAACTCGAGGTAAAGCTTGTCGCTCACTTAAGCGCGGAGAAGCAGAGAGAAGCGAAGCACGGCGCGACGAAGTTTAGAAATGAGCGCTAATATGTGCACGGTTTTTCGCTTATATAGGTACGAGGTACAGTACGTTGTTGTTCAGTTCCGAATCGAACGCAGTTGTATTTTGACGTTGAAGTAGGTGTGTAGACACGTTGGAGCAATAGTGATTTTTTGTCGTTACTTTGCAAACGTACGCAATCTAACCACAAAAAGTATCAGCTTTACTTCACTCATAAAACATGGTACTATTTTCCTTTATAGAATAAACGTGGAATATTAGCAGCATGCAAATAACTATATAAATATGTAATTTTTAAAATTAAAGACATGGTAAAACTGTAATTTTCAAACCTTTCTGTTGACGTCTTTCACCTATTTCTTTACAATCTATTATTTTACAACCAACTGTACATAAGCGATATTAGCACATATTAGTGAATATGGGTACTTTTTTTCAGTACGAGACACGTCGAAAGTAGATGATGACAAACGAAAATTGGAAAATTTTCCGCATGACTTCCATAGACCTCGACTTACTAGTGCAATGCGAAGCGCGCTGAACAGAATTTCTTCGCTGTGCAGCGCGTTGCTTCGCACAGATACGCGCGAGTATATTTAACTACATGAAGAAAATTCATAACAACCTTTTTCTTTGCGCTTCGCTTCGCGCTGCAGTGCATAAGTGAGCGACAAGCTTTAACAGTTGTGTTGGGTTTTTGTGAGATTCCGGTCTTGGTTATTTCTGATTTCAATAAATTTATTTTTTCTAGCAAATCTTCATTATTCGATTTTAATAGAATAATGTTATTTAATAATAACTTGTACTTGTCATATTTTTCAGCTAATAGCCTTTTTAAAAACTGATTTTCTAGCGCTATGGCACTAAATGATTCGATGGGTCGTCCGACACTATTTTGCAACAAATGACACGTGAATCCCCTATCTTGAAGAATTTCACAGCATATGAGATGTGATAACTATTTCTACATACTATACAAACGAGTGTTTTTTTTTATTATTTACGAAATTGCATCAGCCAAACTGGCTATTAGCGCAATAATGATAGCAAACAATCATTTGTATTACATTTATAGTGTTAGTTTAGATAGCATTTAAAACGTTAAGTTTTAGGTTAAGAAACTTTGTATGCTTGTAATATTGCACTGTAGACCTAAAATAATACTTGGTTTGTTGGGTATACTGTACAACATGCGCTTTATCGTTAATGCTGGACATTTTTCTAATATATGTTTGGTTGTTAATTTTTCATCACAGTTGTCACATCTTGGGTTGGAGATCAAGTAGCTATTCGTTAGTCGCGTATGACCCAGTCAAAGTCGCGTTAATATTACCCGGTCTCTCTGACTTATTGGTAATGTGGGCCAGGGTTTTATCGATTTTTTAACATCACATAGCTTGGCCGATGACACTTTCCACTTTTCTTCCCACATATATCGCACTTTAAATTTAACTGCCGCTTTCACGTCCGCGCTCCTAAATGTTTTAGTACACTCCGCACTATCACTACTTGCAGCTTATTTTGCAGCGTTGTCTGCCTCTTTATTTCCTAATTGTTTTAGATTTCAACAATTTTCTAATTGTTTTTTTATAATTTTCTAATTGCTTTAGATTTCTCTACCCGGAGTGAATTTCCTTAAGACAAAGGTCAAAGGATGGTCGGTGGTAGAACAATCGAAGGACTTTTGCATCGCAGCCGAAGCAGGTACGATCAGTCAGGACGTTATTGATTTAAAGGAAAGATCGGAAAATATTAATTCTTGTATCAAGGAAATAACAAGTGGATACGTTAACGAGTTTTTGATAGAAATGCAAGAGTTAACTTCTTCACTCTCTTCAGGAAAGGACAATCTGGAAGCCATCGTAAAATCAGTAAGTATTATACCGAATTTGAGTCACAATTACATTACTTATTATTTAGAACTTATCTGATATAAAGAGTATTTTAAGCAGTAATCGTTGAAATCAAGAAGTTATGAAAAACTGGAAGAAGTCAATATACAAGATTTATTTGACTAGTTGATATATTAAGAACGTGAAAGAAAAAATAAACAAAAAAGGACAAGAAAAATTTTATGTTCAAAGGCAAAAAATAAATACAGGGTAGTTCCTTGCAAGTTTCAATTAGATGTTTTAGAGAGACTTAAGAGAATTATTATCTGATATGTCTTCTGATATGTTTTCAGATATGCTTAATTAATGTAAAATATTAAGAGTCTACTACCCCTTTTTGGTATGTCAAAAGTTAAATAAAAATTCCTTATTTCAAACATAACGCCCTGTTTATAATTATACATAGGTTGAAGACTATAACGAAGTTAGGAACAAGTTCAAGTATGTGGAGAGACACGGTATGACTACCACATTAAAGATCCTAAGTTAACCTTAATAACAATTAATTTTGTAGGTAAGATAACACATTTGGTCTCTAGTCCTTGGCAAACATTACATGGTAGTGCTCAGAATTTACGCGAGGAGGGCCAACTCATAAGTAAAAAAAAACTAAAAATAAGTGATTTAGATCGCACCTAGAATAATAAAAACATATTTGAAGACGACAAAATCCATAATAGCAATTAAAAAATAAACAGGTGGAATATTGATATCCTTGAAACGAGCGAGATGTGATGGCCTGATTCTGAAAAAATGAACATTGGCAAAAAGATAATAATATTACTCAGGCAACAACCAAAAACAGCATTTAAATGTTATTTGGACTATAATAAGGGAAGCTATACACTCGCATCGTAAGCTACTTTTACAACTGCAAGAAAACCCAATTATATCTCTATACTACATTAGCCAAAAAAGTTTAAAAAAATAAACGAAGCAAAAGATAATAAGCCAAATTATTCAGAAATGTCAAGAAATTAAGAATAAAAATATGGAAAGTGAAGAAAGAGACGAACTAAAGGTTCCTGATAAGTTAGCGTCTAAAGTAAAACCATAATAAACTTTTAAACCTTACCCGTATTTAAATTTGCACTTTCACTACCCTGGGGTACACCAACACCCCAATAAAAATAAGTCAAAAAGTAATGATTTAATGAATTTAGTAATAACAACTTTTTAACATCAATATAACTAATTATTTTTTTTTATTGTATAATGGCTTTGGCATAGCCAATTAGACAGACTATTGGTGGTAGTTACAATTTTTGATTTATTACCTAAGTCTATTTATAATATAATTTTACAGGAAGTAATATGTTATACGTTATATGTATATACATTCAATTTTTGACATATTTACAATTTTTAATTTGAATACCTAAAACTACTTATAATTTAAATTTACAGGACGTTATGTATTCGTTGATAAATTTTAATATCTGCGTATTATTTGAAAAAATAATTGTATTCAAATTGACAGGCAATGGACAATTTAGCTCAATTAGTTTTTCATACATCATTTTGATACTTTGTACTGTCCACACTCCAATATATTAAGGTGATGCAGATCTCCCACTTTACCACAGGAGCAATATGGGTTATCACTATCAGTGAGGCCTATGCTGTGTTTATATGCAGGAGTGAGTGCATGGTTTGATCTTATTCTGTTTTTTGTTTTTATAAATAACCTGTTTGTCTCATATTTGAACCATCTTTCATTGGGTATTAGTGGTTGGCAAGCTCTAAAGTTGATTCCAGTTGTACTTTGGTTGTATAAACGTTTCCATCTTTGTTTGCTGTTGTTTCTACTGATATTATCCATGTCTGCTACTGGAAGAAGTATGTTGTTTATGTTATGTTTGGTTAAAGCTGCAGATTTATTTCTTCATTTCTTCATTTCCTAATATTCCAGAGTGTCCTTTTACCCAACAAATAATAATCGAACTACCTGCGGAAATAATATCATAATGTAACTTCTTGATTTCTATCTCAATATGGTTTAAGTATTTTGTGATTTTCATAGAAGTGAGTTTGTCCATAATGCTTCTACAATTAGTCAGAATGATATAATTATTCATTTCAATAGAGGCTATATATTTTAACGCAAGAAATAAAGCTGATAGTTCAGCAGTATATATTGAAGCTTCATTGGGCAATCGACATGATTCTTTGTAATTAGCATTCCAGTGATATATTGCACAACCCACTTTATTTTGAATTTTAGAGCCGTCAGTAAAAATTAATTAAGATGCAGGCCACTTATCTTTAATTACTTTGTTAATCATACTTCCTGGAAGATTTGAATCCATATAATATGTTTCTATTATCTTAGAGAAGAGAGTCTTAGGAGGTTGTGTATAAATTGGTGGTATTTTACTTTGATACATTTGTTCTATAAATATTGTTAATTTCCTATAACTTTCAACGTATATGGGAGTTTTTTTGTTACGCCAATATTTATGGCTTAAGACTGATATATCCAAGCTACGAATATTTTTTAAATAGCTGAAGTTTTTTGATATAGCTCTAGCTACAAACTTATCTGTAAAGAACTGTCTGCGTAGTGTAACGGGAGGCTCTTTAGCTTCAATTTCAATAATACTAATAGGAGTAGATTTTAAGTATTCGAGACATAGCCTCAAATATTTATTCTTTTGGGTTTTAATTTTATTAAGATGTCCTGTTGACGCAGGCCCATATAAATGACAACTATATTCGAAAATTGGTCGAATCATTGAGCGATAAAATAGCAATGTAATATTCGGGTCAGCTCCCCAACTGGTTTTACAAAATGCTCTAAGGATATTCATGGAGTTTTCCAATTTTTTATAATAGAATGAATTTGATCCTTTCATAACAGTTTACGATCCAAATATGTGCCTAGATATTTTACACAATGTTTGATTGGAAATTATATTTTTCCTAGTTTAAAGTTACCTTGAGGAGTGTGGTGTTTTTTGGAAAAAAAAAACAAATTTCAGTCTTTGTAGTTGATATTTAAGGCTCTAGCTAGACTATTTCTTTCCCTCTATATTATTCTGATACGTGATAGGGGCACAATTATCAGCCAAATACTCCTTGTATGGAAGTCCTGGGTACAAGAACTTCAACACAGCTTCCTAATCCAATTAATTGGAAGCTTGCGTGAAACGCTTTTACCTGTTATCTTCAAGTGGCATATCACCGAACTAAAATTGCTTGCTTGGGCCGTAAGTCTCCGCTTCTGGCTACGCCTAGTTTGGCGACTGGGTGCTCGAGGATGTGGGCCCTTCATTCCCAGCTTTTAAAGTTTTTGTTAATTTTTTTGAAGACTTTTGCCCTTTTGGTTAGTAGTTTTTTTTTATTTTTTTGTTGACAGTGGCCGATTTTTTGTTTTTTGTAAATTATATTGGATTTCACACAGTGCTTTTAGTTGTCTTCGTTTTTAGAGCTAAAACCTTGTTTTCTCAGTTACATGTTAGTCAGGATATGTTGTTTTGTATCTTTACTCTAGCTTTTTGACCATCGTGTTTATCACTCTTATTTTCTGTAGATCTTTGTACAGAAAACGGTTTGCGTCGTGTTTTGGTACGTTAAATGCTTCACGTAGGCAGTTATTTTAGGCTGCTTTTATCCTTTTTCTAATTGTTTTGCTGGTGTGTCCCCATGCCAGAGATGCATATGTTAATATAGCTAGTACGATACTGTTTATCAGTATTAGTTTTGTTTTTCTGCTTAGTTTACTTTTCTACCTGCGAGTCTTTTTTTGCATCGTTGGCTACTGCTGCTTTTTGTACTTTTGCGTCTACATGATTTTTGAATTATTTGATTGATTGATTCATCTTGAGTTCCAGTTATTTAGCATCGCTTTTTCAGTCGATGGGATTATTTCGCTCCGTCAGCTGTTCCTCTGGGTTTATCTGTTCGTTTTTTTTGTATTTTTTTAGAGTTAATGACAATTTTCTACTGTGTGCTCCACTCTTCTTTGGTGTTTAATGCTGTTTGTAAATTGTTTATCGCTATGTCGCTACTCCGATGTTTCGCTGTAATCGCTGTGTCGTCAGTATAAAGACTACACAGTGTTCCTAGTGTTCTTGGAAAGTCGGCTTTACATAGTGCACACAGTAAGGGTGACAGGACCACCCCCTATGGCACTGCAGCCTCTGAAGTTCCGAGTATCCGAAGTATTCGAATCCTTAGATTTTGTATATTAAACCATTATGCCAGACTCTGTCAAAGGATTTACTTACATCTAGAAAGGATTCTCCTGTGTATTGCCTGTCATTAATGCCACCTGTTATGTACTGTGTTAATCTGATCTGAGTACTTGTAACTCGCTGAAATGTTCTGCTCTAAAGCCGAACTGAGCTTTAGGTAGTAATCCTAGCCAATCTATCTTGGCTTGGAGTCTGCTTAATATGACTTTTTCCACTATTTTGCTGATTGCGGGTAGTCAACTAATCAGTCTGTAATTTTGCGAGAACATATTGGCTTTTCATGGCTTTGAAATTATCATGACGTGGGCATTCTTCCATCAATTTGGGAAGAACCTGTATCTCACAATCACTTTTGTTAGATTAGTTAGGAATACTATGGCTTTTGTTTGTAGGTATTTTAAAGATCTGTTTGTTATTTCGTCTAAACTAGGTGCTTTATTTGGTGAACTGTTTTTGAAGTTCATTTATTTCCTCTGGAGATGTTATAGAGATGATTTTCTTTGGTTCCTGGAGACTTTCTTCTTATTCTTCGACGTCTTCGATGAAGTCTATATATCATCATCTCGGCTTTTTCCTTAATAGAGTAGACTACTCCATTCTCACCGTGTAAAAGTAGTCTAACGTCTCTAAAAACGGTCTGCAGTTTTCAAACGTTTTGCATTTTTGGGCCTTGTTCTTTTATCTCTAGAATATGGTTTTCTCAGTTTCTGTTACAGTGTTTTTGTAGTGCTATTTTTACTGCTCTGCTTAGCTGATTTGCCCTGTTTTTGTATTCCTGGATTCTTGTTCTTGTATTTTTTGACCTGTTGTTTTGCTATCATATCTTTTATTTCCTGGTTTATGTATCTAAACCTTCAAATAAGTATGTTTCTACTTCTATAGTGCTATTCCTAAGTGCTTCTTGTATATATATATATATATATATATATATATATATATATATATATATATATACATTTTATTTTAGATTCTTTTCCTCTATCTCTTCTAGGTTGTTGAAGTCTTTTATAGTTTGATCAAGTTGTTTTCTTTCTGGTTCTTTTTTCTGTGGTGTTTTCTTTACATGTTCCTATTCCAAGAAATATGGCATTAAGGTCTGCTGTTCCTTTATTTAGTGTCCTACTTTCTGTTTGCAGTTTTAGGTTTTTTGCTACTGCAATATCCAAATGAGTTGGTTGAGCATCCCTATGAAAATTTATCGGAATATGGGTACTATTGTCATAGTTCTCCCAAGTTTGGGGATCTTGCGTTCAAGTCTTTTATAATTATAGACGATTTTGTTATGTTCAGGAACACGTTTAGGTCATCGTCGATTACTGGATCTCGAGGCCTTACGTATGCGGAGGATCTAATGCTCTTGCCTCATTTTCACTCAATTGTTGTTACTTCCATAGTGTTAAGTTGTGGTGTTAGCATTCTAGTTGAATATTGCCTTTTATCACCAGGATAGCTGTGCCTCCCGACCTTGCTGTGTTATCGTTTTTGCAGACGTTGTAGCCAGGAAACTTAAAGTTTACGTTGTTTGTCAGTTTTAATTTTTGTATTGTTACATTTATTTTGTACCTGTTTATTAATTTGTGTAAGATATTCTGATTGGTTCTAATGCCATCTGGATTCTAGGAGCCTATCTATTGAACAAAACATACACTTTGCCATATGAAATGTTACCTGTAATAACATTTATAGAAGGTAGATGGAGGGCCGGTGCTGAATGTTTTTTAAATTCCAAGAATCATAATAAAATAATTTTGCTTAGGGTACTCCTAAGAGAGATTGTGTTTACGATCAAACGCATAAAATTGCAATATCTGGGACACGTTATGAGAAATCAGCACCGTTACTTCCTGCTGCAGTCTATATTGCAAGGTAAAGTCAAAGGTAAGCGAAGACCCGGTAGAAAGAGAATATCATGGCTGCGGAATTTAAGAACATGGTTTAATAAAACCTCAACAGAGCTGTTTAGAGCCGCAGCGAGCAAGGTTATGATTGCCAATATGATTTCCAACATCCGAAACGGATAGGAACCAGAAGAAGAAGAAGGGTACTCCATTACTTCGGGTAGAATTTAAAGGTTAAACAAACTGAATACATATGACATATTAGAAATATTAAATTAAAAATGACTAAAAGACAGGATAAAAAAATATAATAAAAAAACATGATGAAAAATATCTGAAAAAAGGAATAAAAGAGAGTGTGTCACACTAACAAGCATGAATGATAGGGTTCTGACAACATTCAAACAAATAAACGACAAGTAAAAAACATCTACAAAATCTATTCTCAAATAACAAACGTAAAATAGTTTCGAAACACAATTCAGATTTCTGCTTTTATCTGTGCTTTCTAAAAATTGCAAAGCAAAACAGACGTTGATAAAGGTGTTAAAAGAGACGTGGGGAATCTAAAATTTGCATTCCACGACACATCTTTTCAACTAAGCAGAAATCCTTAGCGAATTGGTTTCTTGTACTCGTACAGAGTAAATCCGAAAAAAGTGAAAAAGACAGCAAATATTTGATTTCACGCAAACAGCGCCTTTGTATCTGTTGATACGTATTTCGACCTAATAGGTCTCATCAGAACAGTTATTCAAAGGTGTTCTCAACGTGAAAGATCAATATTTTCTGTCTTTTTAAGAAGCAACAATAACATGGCTTCGAATACGGAAGCACTAGCGACATCTAATTTAACAAACGTAAAATAGTTTCGAAACACAATTCAGATTTCTGCTTTTATCTGTGCTTTCTAAAAATTGCAAAGCAAAACAGACGTTGATAAAGGTGTTAAAAGAGACGTGGGGAATCTAAAATTTGCATTCCACGACACATCTTTTCAACTAAGCAGAAATCCTTAGCGAATTGGTTTCTTGTACTCGTACAGAGTAAATCCGAAAAAAGTGAAAAAGACAGCAAATATTTGATTTCACGCAAACAGCGCCTTTGTATCTGTTGATACGTATTTCGACCTAATAGGTCTCATCAGAACAGTTATTCAAAGGTGTTCTCAACGTGAAAGATCAATATTTTCTGTCTTTTTAAGAAGCAACAATAACATGGCTTCGAATACGGACGCACTAGCGACATCTAATTTAACAAACGTAAAATAGTTTCGAAACACAATTCAGATTTCTGCTTTTATCTGTGCTTTCTAAAAATTGCAAAGCAAAACAGACGTTGATAAAGGTGTTAAAAGAGACGTGGGGAATCTAAAATTTGCATTCCACGACACATCTTTTCAACTAAGCAGAAATCCTTAGCGAATTGGTTTCTTGTACTCGTACAGAGTAAATCCGAAAAAAGTGAAAAAGACAGCAAATATTTGATTTCACGCAAACAGCGCCTTTGTATCTGTTGATACGTATTTCGACCTAATAGGTCTCATCAGAACAGTTATTCAAAGGTGTTCTCAACGTGAAAGATCAATATTTTCTGTCTTTTTAAGAAGCAACAATAACATGGCTTCGAATACGGAAGCACTAGCGACATCTAATTTAACAAACGTAAAATAGTTTCGAAACACAATTCAGATTTCTGCTTTTATCTGTGCTTTCTAAAAATTGCAAAGCAAAACAGACGTTGATAAAGGTGTTAAAAGAGACGTGGGGAATCTAAAATTTGCATTCCACGACACATCTTTTCAACTAAGCAGAAATCCTTAGCGAATTGGTTTCTTGTACTCGTACAGAGTAAATCCGAAAAAAGTGAAAAAGACAGCAAATATTTGATTTCACGCAAACAGCGCCTTTGTATCTGTTGATACGTATTTCGACCTAATAGGTCTCATCAGAACAGTTATTCAAAGGTGTTCTCAACGTGAAAGATCAATATTTTCTGTCTTTTTAAGAAGCAACAATAACATGGCTTCGAATACGGACGCACTAGCGACATCTAATTTAACAAACGTAAAATAGTTTCGAAACACAATTCAGATTTCTGCTTTTATCTGTGCTTTCTAAAAATTGCAAAGCAAAACAGACGTTGATAAAGGTGTTAAAAGAGACGTGGGGAATCTAAAATTTGCATTCCACGACACATCTTTTCAACTAAGCAGAAATCCTTAGCGAATTGGTTTCTTGTACTCGTACAGAGTAAATCCGAAAAAAGTGAAAAAGACAGCAAATATTTGATTTCACGCAAACAGCGCCTTTGTATCTGTTGATACGTATTTCGACCTAATAGGTCTCATCAGAACAGTTATTCAAAGGTGTTCTCAACGTGAAAGATCAATATTTTCTGTCTTTTTAAGAAGCAACAATAACATGGCTTCGAATTTGCAATTTTTAGAAAGCACAGATAAAAGCAGAAATCTGAATTGTGTTTCGAAACTATTTTACGTTTGTTAAATTAGATGTCGCTAGTGCGTCCGTATTCGAAGCCATGTTATTGTTGCTTCTTAAAAAGACAGAAAATATTGATCTTTCACGTTGAGAAACACCTTTGAATAACTGTTCTGATGAGACCTATTAGGTCGAAATACGTATCAACAGATACAAAGGCGCTGTTTGCGTGAAATCAAATATTTGCTGTCTTTTTCACTTTTTTCGGATTTACTCTGTACGAGTACAAGAAACCAATTCGCTAAGGATTTCTGCTTAGTTGAAAAGATGTGTCGTGGAATGCAAATTTTAGATTCCCCACGTCTCTTTTAACACCTTTATCAACGTCTGTTTTGCTTTGCAATTTTTAGAAAGCACAGATAAAAGCAGAAATCTGAATTGTGTTTCGAAACTATTTTACGTTTGTTAAATTAGATGTCGCTAGTGCTTCCGTATTCGAAGCCATGTTATTGTTGCTTCTTAAAAAGACAGAAAATATTGATCTTTCACGTTGAGAACACCTTTGAATAACTGTTCTGATGAGACCTATTAGGTCGAAATACGTATCAACAGATACAAAGGCGCTGTTTGCGTGAAATCAAATATTTGCTGTCTTTTTCACTTTTTTCGGATTTACTCTGTACGAGTACAAGAAACCAATTCGCTAAGGATTTCTGCTTAGTTGAAAAGATGTGTCGTGGAATGCAAATTTTAGATTCCCCACGTCTCTTTTAACACCTTTATCAACGTCTGTTTTGCTTTGCAATTTTTAGAAAGCACAGATAAAAGCAGAAATCTGAATTGTGTTTCGAAACTATTTTACGTTTGTTAAATTAGATGTCGCTAGTGCGTCCGTATTCGAAGCCATGTTATTGTTGCTTCTTAAAAAGACAGAAAATATTGATCTTTCACGTTGAGAACACCTTTGAATAACTGTTCTGATGAGACCTATTAGGTCGAAATACATATCAACAGATATAAAGGCGCTGTTTGCGTGAAATCAAATATTTGCTGTCTTTTTCACTTTTTTCGGATTTACTCTGTACGAGTACAAGAAACCAATTCGCTAAGGATTTCTGCTTAGTTGAAAAGATGTGTCGTGGAATGCAAATTTTAGATTCCCCACGTCTCTTTTAACACCTTTATCAACGTCTGTTTTGCTTTGCAATTTTTAGAAAGCACAGATAAAAGCAGAAATCTGAATTGTGTTTCGAAACTATTTTAAGACGTATAAACATTGAAAATAATTTACCCAATCCAACATCAGAATAAAATAGACATTAAAAACTATAAAAACTTGACAAGATCTGGTCCCGACTACATTCATCGTGAAATTATAAAGCTCTTAGCAGAAGACAACTTAGATCTTAGCAAAGATCTTTAATAAAATATATAGAAAACTAGCAACTGAAAAGATTGGTTAAAATCTAATTTTGTATCATCCTAAATCCAAGAAACCAAAAATATAACTAATTTTTACTGATATGTCTCACGTCCAATATTTTAAATTTTGAATTTACACAGAATTTACAAGAAGTGCGAAAAGGATACGGGCCCAGCTGAATTTGGTTTCATAAACGGTATGGGAACCCGAGAGGCCTTGTTTAGTTTTATTGTCATCATGCAAATATGTCGCGATCAACAAAAGATGCATATTATTTGTGTTTTACGGATTATGAAAAGGCCTTTGATAAAGTCCAGCCCGATAAACTAATAGCATATTTAGAAAAAAAATTAACGATTGCAATGATGTAAACAAATTAAGTAAACTCCATTGAAATAAAAATGCATTCAAACAATAAAACACTGAAAATTTTCTTTTCAAAACTTCCACAAAGTTTATTTTCTTATTCGTTAGTTTGTCCGTAAACTATTAATTTTCATTGTGTCAATTATAATTTAATATATTTTTAGGGAGCAAGCAGCAATGACCTAATTGCAATTCTGGATGGCATACAGGTAAGTTATTTACTAAGCTACGGATTTATTTAATTGAGTAATCAGACATACATATTCACATTTGATAAATTTAATTCAAATACTAATACCTGAAATCAATAATGTCAATCTGAAAATTATACAAAAGATTAAAGATTAAAGTTTTGAAAACAACTACGTTTTTCTAACTGGAGGACAGTTAATCTCCAGATCTAGTGGGTCTGAACAGAAATTTAAAATAGTAAGATTTTCATGTAATTATTTTTTAATTTTACGCTTATTATATTATACAGTGAACAGCTAAATTATGGAATATTATCATTATTTCGATAACCGTCGAGTTTTGAGGGAAATCCCGAAACAGGTCAATTTGTGTTATGAAATACCCATGTTATAAAGTACATGGAGTAGGGATGATATAACCTTTGCAGGTGTAGTGACGTAATCGTTAATTTTTTTAAATAGAAATCGGTATGGGCGGATGTAATTTCGACCGGAAAAAGGGCAGGTACTAAAAGCCGGTAGGTAAATTCGGCCGGAGGTTTTAAGTTGCTTCCTTATCTCATAGGTATTTTCGGCCGCAAATCAAATAAAATAACAAAATGCTTTATATTAAAATATTTCTTTATTTCAATAAAATTATTATATCAACTTATTTCTGTAACTTAAGTAAACTATAAATTTTTAAAAAACGTGTTGATGTGATACAGATTTATCGAAATTAATTCTAGAAATATTGTCAGATCGAAGCATATTTACCATGTTTTCGATAAATTTTAGTTTGTGTTTTACTTGTTTGTCTTTAATTTTTGCTGGAATATTTAAATTTTTTATTTTTAAATATGCATCGATCTGACATTTTTTTAATTTTTCTTTAAAAATAAATATAGAAGGGTGACTTGAATAAAAACTAGAATTAAAGTGCGAATGGAATGATTTGCAGGCATTTGTGGTTCTTTTAATTGATGGGTTTTCATATGCCCATATATTTGGTGGAAAATGAGATTCTGGCGCTATGTAGTTTTTTAATAAATAGTCTGCATATTTATCTATAAGTTTATGGTCCGGTTTGTATGACATGAGAGCAAATATGAAACAATCTTCAACTTCAGAGGGGTCTAAACAAGTTAGCCCAAAAGTATGAGTAAGCCATTTGCTTTCCTCGCAGTTTTTATCTTTATACATTTGGGTTAACCCTAATGATTGTATTTTCCTATACCACGCCTGGTGCAAGTGGAATCTACAACCATTTAGTTTGGTTTTGGGAAAGACAACTTTAATGCGTTATGAATTGCGATTTCAAAATCCACAAATACCTCCTTCGGTTCAAAAAACAATATTATAAAGTTCAAAAATTTTAGATTTTACCAACAGAAAAAGTCTCATATATGTGTCACTGGTCTTATTGGGCAACAGACAATACAAAAGAGGAACATAATGCCCATTTTCCAGTTCATGGATGGTAAATAACTGATAAAAATATTTTGTACAAAAAGAAAATGTGCCATCCATGTAAAAATCTTTCATTTTACATAAACTTATTATATTTGTATGGCAAGAAAAAACAATGATATTATCAGCTGTGCTGTCAATAAACAAAAAATTTTCACCTGTTGTGGTTTTCGGTCCATAACTATCGAGTACAGAATGTACATCGTGAATATCCTTAGGCAGGGCTGGTAAGAGCTTACGGCGGCTGTTGTACAAATTTCTTCTTATTAGACTGACATCTATCGATGACAAATTCTCTGGCAAATGATTTGAAAGAACGCTTTTAATAATTTTTGAAGGTTTCTCCGATATGTCTTCCTCAGCTTTGCGCTTGCATGAAGTCGTCCCTATTTTTCTCTCCAACGTAGTTTCATCGGACTCGTGGTTGTGGATTAATTCACTTCTAGTAACTGTGTATTCCGCACCAACAGTGTACAGTTTGGCTAAACATCTTAAATTTTTCTTTATACACCTCCAACGTACTTCACCACTTTTTAATACGTCCTGTTTACAAAACTGAAACTTTTCTACAACTAGTATGTCACAACCGCGTGAACTCTTAATTACTGAAACAGATGCCATCGTATACAAATAATATATTTAATGCTTTCTATCAACTAGTAGCTTCAAGATAAGTTTTAATACTGACTAGCTATAATAATTTTATATCTGTTATTTGTGAATTTTACAGCGGCGTAATTTCCGACAGGTACACAGGATTAGGTATTATTTCCAAATAAATACACAATTAATATTTTACAGAAACTATTAAGCGTAATTACCAATATTTTAATCTCATCGTAAACATCAAGCCTTCGGCCGAAATTACCCCTGTCATAAATGGTACCCCTTGATTTATGCAGGTAGGCCAAGGAATTACCGGCCGAAATTACGCCCGCCGATCGGTATAATGTGACAACTCATTTAAACGAGAATTTAATTCTCCATTATCTAAAATATTTTTTAAGGGTACAAGAACAATTGTTTTAAATTTAAATTCAACTAAATTACAACTCGAAAGAAAATGCAAAAAATGCAAAAAAGTATTTTTGAAGTGTGTATATTTTAGGCAATTCCTAGCTGAGCGCTTTCGGCTTTACAAAGCCATCATCAGAGCTATGCTACAATAAAATGTTCTAATAAGTACTAATTGGTAAAGATTGTAATTTTTAACTTACGTCAATTTTTTAAATACCACTACAAAGGAGAGATCTCATTTCCTTAAATTTCAAAATTATGATTTTGTAGGTGTTGAAATTCTTATAACATATAAAACATATAAAAAACCGACACTGGACTTCACAAACACGTTAAAAAATTGAAAAAATTTTTGTCATGGTACGGGTTTTAGAACCCGACCATTGATTGATGTGTAAACCCGTACCATGACAAAAATTTTTTCAATTTTTTAACGTGTTTGTGAAGTCCAGTGTCGGTTTTTTATATGTTTTATATGTTATAAGAATTTCAACACCTACAAAATCATAATTTTAAAATTTAAGGAAATGAGATCTCTCCTTTGTAGTGGTATTTAAAAAATTGACGTAAGTTAAAAATTACAATCTTTATCAATTAGTACTTATTAGAACATTTTATTGTAGCATAGCTCTGATGATGGCTTTGTAAAGCCGAAAGCGCTCAGCTATGAATTGCCTAAAATATACACACTTCAAAAATACTTTTTTGCATTTTTTGCATTTTCTTTCGACTTGTCATAAGTGTGTACAAAAAAATATCAGTCTTTTGATTTTTAAATTACAACTATTGACTTTAAATAAATTTAAAGTAACCAAATTATGCATAATAAATATTTTAAATTAAATGTTCGAAATGCCATTCATCGGTTTTCTGACAATATGCGAATCTACGGACACATTCATCAAGTACATTTCGGATGACTTCTGGAGTAATTAGACGCAAATTAGAATTTCATGACTAATTCTATCTTTCAAGTCCTGTAAGTTTTGGGGTCTATTGACATAAACTTTTGATTTTATGTAATAAACCAGATATTTTCACTACGTAAATTTGGATTATTGGCATTTGGATACATGTTAGCAAGGACAGGTATAAGTTGATTTCTCAAAAAAGTTAAATAAAATTCTCCTGTTAGATTTCCTTCAACGAAAAAAGGGTCAATGATTCTGTCATTAATGATCCCTTCCCACACATTTACTTTCTGAGGATATTGCGTGTGTAATCAGTCATCCAATGTGGGTTGTCTTGACTCCAATATCTGCAATTTTTACGATTCACGGTACCATGTATAAAAAATGTGGCTTTATCGGAAAAAAAGATTTGAATAATAAAATGTGGATTGCGGATACATACATTTTGCATAATTTCAGAAAATTGAAGTTTAACTTCTGATGTAGTTGAAATTGGTAGGGATGGTATTTCTCTTTTTTTTTTTTAAATACGTAATACCAATCGTTGGGAAATTTCAGTACATTCACTGATTTGTGTTGAACTACTGTGAGGATTGTCATGTATATTTAATAAAATATCAAGTTTCATATTGTCTTCAATTTTAGGACGCTTAGCGTTTAGAATATGTTTAACGTGCCCAGTTTCCCCAAATTTTCGGATTATTTTACTTACTAACTGTTGATTGGCTGATGAGTCTGTCTGGATATTTTGCGTTGAATAAATTGCATACCTCGATCTGTGTTCTTTTTGTTTTTATTTACGAATCCGCTAAAGAAATCCGTTAAAAGAATTAATATTTCTAATATGCGTTGTGTTCCATTTAGGTGAGCCATAATTTAGTATTCAAAAGTAAAAATTACAATTGACAACTGAAGCTAATTTACAAAATCAAAACATTAACGTCAATAAATATTTCAGTAGCTATGCCACTATCACTTGCTTGAATTAACATTTGACAAAAACAAAAACGTGTTTATGAGATACTTTTTGTGTCCATTATTATTTTTACTTATTTTTGTTTTTTGAAGTATTTACTTCAGAAAGTCATGGCAGGAACCAATGGATGGCATTTCGAACATTTGATTTAAAATCATTGTTATGCATATTTTGGTTACTTTAAAGTACGTACTGAATTCAATCATTAGTTGTACTTTAGTTGAATTTAAATTTTAAAAAAATGTTTTGTAGTCTTAACCCTCCGTTACTCGCGCCTATTTCAGGAACATGTCAACTCGCGGGGTGTCTGCAGCACCCCATTATTTTATCTTACTTTTGGTTTAAAGTAATAAAATCCAAACTTTTTTTATATTGCAGGTATATAATGTTAAAAGTTTGTAACAAAATAAAACTATTTATTTCAGTTAAATATTGCAGTCTACATGTGTAGTCGCTGAATTTTATAAACATAGATTTTAGGAATATAATTGCACACAACTGAACAAAAATAAAAAATAAATAAATAAAGTAAAAAAGGTGAAAGCAAAATTTTTTTATTATATATAAAGAACAATAAACAAACTTAGAATAAATTTACTGGCCTCGGTGGCATGCATCACATATTGTGTTCATATGGCTAAGGCACATATTTTTATTGCAATTTTTGCAACCACTCTTACATTTAATGTCTTTTGCTCGTGGGCATATAGTGCATCTTGCCTTTTTACAGGAACATTATCATTGTTTGTTACTGCATTACCTAAGACTTTTTTCAAAGAGTTTGGAATAGATTGTATTTGTGACCTAGCTTCCATCTGTGGTTGTACCAGAGTAAATCCAATCTCTTCTAGAAACTTTGATCTGGGAATTTTTTTAGTAAGAATATTAGAGAAATAAACAATGTGGGAATTAATTGCAGCTGTATTTAATCAATGATAAAATATCCTCAAGGGCCAATGACGACAAGTTCTTGACACATTATATGTCTGGCATTTCTGGTCTACACTATCAACCCCACTCGTGGTTTTATTATAAAATAATATTATGTATGGATGGTCCTTGGAAAGGACCATCTGGCTGCTTTCCAATATAAGGTTCAAATTGTAAAGTATAAACTGTCTTGGAATCACATATAGCGAAAAATTTAAGACCATATCGTGCCAGCTTGTTTGGTAGATACTGTCGAAAAGAGCATCTACCCCAAAAATTTAAAAGTTGTTCATCAATGGTGGCGAATTTGCTAAGCCAATAATTTACGAGGCAACTATTATTGAACTGATTATAAATACTTCTAATCAGAGCAAACTTTTTCAGCAATATTCTTTCTTCGCGGGTATTTATATTGTCAAACCAGACATTTTATGAGAAAGTAAAAACAGTTGTAACTCATAGTATTGTAAAACGTTTAAATTCCAAGCCTTGAAATATCCCACAAATTTATGATATTCCTATGGCTGGATTTTCAAATGCCAGATAATATTATTAATCCAACTAAAGCACAAATTTCTGTCTCATTGGTTTCTTTGCAGTCACTCTTACGTTTGTAATTGGCCGAAAGTTTACTAATAAATATGTTGGTACTTTCTGTAATTACTTTGAGTATGTCTTCAGTTATAAACAAATTAAAACATTTAATAACAGACTTACAGTTTCTGGTCAATGGGAAATTGGATTATGACTTCTAGTTCTCACCTGCTCACGACTCTTGTCCTTTGACCATTTATTGATTTTGTCTTTTTCAATATAAAAACGATTTCCGTCTTCTTGTTCGTCATCACTTGTCAAGTCTTTGTCACTAGAAGATTCAGTCATAACTTCATGCTCACTATCTGGTTCAGAATCACTTTGTATTTGGGTCAATTCTTCATCTGAAGGATATTCTTCTTTTGATGGTATTTCATCATCGCTTGTACATTCATCAAAAAGTTTGAGTAATCGCACTTATTCGGCCACATATTCGCCCATTTTTCCTAAAAATAATTTTGAAAATAATATATAGACAAAGTACATGTTCAGACTACCATTTTGTGTAAGAAGAATAAATATACTTCCCGGGGAAAAAATAAATATCGATAAACAAAATGTAACTTAACTACTCGCGGGGTGTTTGCAGCACCCCATGCACTTGCTTAGGGTACAACGACTAACAGTACACTGATCAGATTCTTCCAGGTGGTAGAGACGACGAAAATATGCAGCTACACAGGCGCACGGCGACGATGATATTATTGCGTAGAAAATATTAACAGTTATATACGCATGGGATGTTCACAACACCCCGCGCGAGTAAAAAAATTAACGGTTATGTCACTACACTCACACCGGTGACCTCATCCCTACTCCAGGTACGTTATAAGATGGGTATTTTATAACAAAACTCGACCTGTTTCGGGATTTTCCTTAAAACTCGACGGTTCTCGAAATAATGATAATCTTCCAGAATTCAGCCGTTCACTATATTTACTAACTAATGTGCATTTTAGGACAGTTGGAAGGCATATAGATCAGACAAAGATCCCTCACTAAAGCAGAAAACAATGACCTTGACTGAGCTTAAAGCCACATACGCTTTAGGATTTGATTGGACAGCTGTATTAGGCAAAGTGACAACTAGTGCTATCACCGATGATACTAAAGTCTATTTTTCCGAGTATCTTGATCAGACTTTTAAGACATTAGTTAGTAAAACTGCGTAAGTTATATTTATATTATTTTTTTTATTTTTCAAACAGATAATATGCAATTTAAAATCTATCTGTACCTATATTTATGTTAGTATCTGTATTTGCCCAATATTGAGCAAAAGCCTTTACTAATTTCTTTTATCTGCTTTTTTGGTATATCATTTTCTTTACTGTTGCATTTGCAAGTATGAAGACTTACACAAGGAATAAAAACAGACAAAAAATATTAAATATAAATTTTATTAATAAAATATACCCCATATGATTAATAGACCTGTTATATAAAATATAAAAATTTTTAGCAGCACAAAATTAGACCATATAAATTATTATTTTCTATAACAAGCAGATCAGATGTTCTTCCGGTACTATGAATCTATGAATTAATGAAAAAAACTGTTTCTATTCAGTCAGCTGTAAAATTTATAAATACTCTCTGATGAACCGTGAATATCTTCTAATTCTTCTTATAAAAATTAATTTAACATTTGAGTTGCTTTCTCGTAGGTTCCAACTGCTTCTGGTTCGATTTTTTACTAACCTGCTAATTTAGTTACCTTTCTTAATGAAACTAAAATTTACAGTCTGCAGCTTCTTCTGAACCTTTGAATCTGGGTGCCTTTTAGAGAAAGACATAGACAGCCTAGCCGTAAATAATTCGTCTTTAAATAACAACTTACGATTGTGATTCTTGGAGATATCTGGTTACATTATATGCTTATATTTACAAAAAACTAAACAAACTTTCATTCACTACTAATCTTTTCTATCACCGGCAAAACAAACAGATAAATTTTTTTATAATTTTACAAAAAACAAATAATTTTTCTCTCCCAAATCTTCTGCGGAACTACAGTCTTATGCTTTCTCTTTCAATATCGAACCTTGCATCCCTTACCCATTTATTCATATAAAAATCCATTCCTTGAACAATCATATTTCTTAAACAAAAAACATATCTATCTTGCCCCCTTCTTTCTTAAGTCAATCAGATTTTTTTATCTACTCACTTCACCCTATTATACAAATAGTCAACATATATCCTGTGGAATAACCATTATTAAAATTCATTATTTTCGGCTGAATAGAAACATTCTACCGAGCTTAGCTTAGTCTATACAATTTATACACCATACTGTCCAAATGAGGTTACTTCTTTTTTTTATACAAATATCTCCTGATATTTCTCTAATCTTTCCTATAATTATCTACAGTTAAAACTGCTTTTACAAATAAATTTTAATATTACAAAAATCTTAAACCAAAATTTTATTCTCAATTTCCATTGCTCATAGAATATTATACCTTTATGCGTCCTTTCAATTCTTTTGAGGATTAACAGTTTCTTTAAATCACTTTTATCACATTTTAGAATCTTCAGAATTCATATCCGAAATTGGACAGTATAATTTTATCACCCAGTAGACCGAATGAATTTATTTGTTATTAAATACACACACGTAGTTAATTAGGTTACATTAGATTTGGTCAATTATCAACAATAAAATTTGGACATCAGTCGAAAGTGCTGACGAAAGTAGGGATGGGAAAAACCTACCAGTTTTAACCGAAAACCGGTTTTTTTACTTCGAAATAACCGGTTTTATCGGTTGTTTTTTTGTCCCGGTTATAATCGGTTTTTTTATTTTTAAAGTAAAAACCGATTATTAGGTTTTTACAGTGATTAGGATTAGATTAGGTATTATTTTGGATCCCGCCCAATCATAATTATTATTCTCAAGTAATTATTCCAAACAAAACTAAAATGCAATTTTTATTTTATTTAATACAGAAGCAAAAGCTCACATTAGCCAGAAACAATTAAATTTTATTATAGTATTTCGTTGAAAAAGTATTTGTAATCATAATATTTTTACATAAGAAGTGATCTGGTATTTATTATGGTTATTTGATTCTTGACATTGAAAGTGGGTGAAGGCTTTTTCTGACTACCAAAAATAATTACTGTGAATATCGAATTACCGATTACGAATACGAAGCTACAAGGATTTCCCTACGTTTTCAAAACGATTTATAACCATACCGGAAGTCGTAAATGAGTTAAAAGTAATACATGATAAATTTTTTTTGATAGTAGTAAAAATAAAAGATGAATTGCATTATTCAATTTATTTTTAAGTAAAATATTTATGTTGATATTATTTTCTTTAAATTCCATTTGAAAGAGTCTGGGGAATTTTTTTCTCACAAAACACAAAAAATTGTGTTGCGAATGTAGTATTGCAAACTAAAGTGCATTGTAAATGTAACTTTTTAATCTATTTGATTAAAAAAACCGAAAACCGGTTTTTGGAAAAACCGGTTTGTTTGGCCGGTTATAACTGACAGGTTAAACTGTAAGCAAAAAAACCGGTATAACCGAAAACCGGTGTTTTGTCAAAAACCGCCATCCCTAGACGAAAGTTAAACAATTTACACACAACTTAGATACACATGTCATTAGGTCCGCGAATATATTGACCCAATTAAAACTTATATAAAACTAAAATCTCTTGCCTAGAGAAGCATTCAATCAATATTCACTCAACAAACTTGATAGTCTTCAACGCTCAACTGCAACAGTCTATACTCAAAGTAATCCCACATAGTGTACGTCTCGTCAATAAACTCTACTACTATTATTTTGTGTTTCCATTACAACTGAACGAACATCTTCACTGAGCCAACGAAGGGGAATTTGTTCAGTAGGAAACCCTTGCCTTTGTCAAGATTCTAAAATGTACAAGATTAGGAAAAAAAAGTTATTGTAAAGTATATAAAAAAACTTACCAAAACGTAAAACGGGACACTGACATTAATGAATTGACTGAAATTAAATTTATATCTGATATCTCATAGTTTACTATTATTAGTATATAAATATTTTTACATGGGCGTATCGTTGGTGTTTTCGAAAAAGGTAAAGCGGAGATATATTATGACTTTAGGAGTTTTTTATGGTGTTTTATTTATTATTATCAAAATCAAATTAAAATATAGTTTATTTGGGTTCTATGTATCTTTGTTGCCATTGATTTCGGTAGTATTTCTTTTTATTGCTATTGATTTGATTCGTATATCTCCCTCTTTTTTTTTTGTTTTATTCGGTTTTTAAAATTTTGACGTTTTTAAAGTCAACTTTATGTTCCCAAGGAATCTAAGTTCATCTAGTTGGCTGTATACCATATATCAACAAAAAATTATTAAAAATCATTTATAAAAGGTATATAATTTAAAAACCCAATCGATCGGGCTATATCACAAAACGTTTTCGGAATCCATGTTCCATAACCAGTGTCTAGGTACACATGTTTGTAGCCACTAAATATGTGGGTAAAAACCCGTTAAAATTATTTGTTTAAATTTAGTTTACATTATGGGTTATTAATTATTATGATGTTAAATTTATCAGTAGATTTGGTAACGTGACGACGCCGACGTAGGACTCCACGTGAAGTTGCCACCCAATCCTGAGACAGGTGTGTCTACGAGGACTTGATGAAAGCAACTGTTGCTTGGGTGTAAATATATTAAATTTAATCCCAAACTCTTTACGGCAGTTCTGGAACATGCTTTCAAAAAACTGTCGCCAAAGTAAACAATGTCGACGGCGAAAGGTCGACAGGTGAGAGAGCGAAATGCTCTCTCACCTACGATTTGCGGACGACAGAAAACAGGAAACTTTAAAGAGATTATAACTGTGCTTACTGAGTTAGATGCCCCCTGTAATAAAGTTGGTTTGCAGATAAATTTTGGAAAGACACGACGAAAAAAGACACGACAGGAAGACATGACAAATAGGGTGGAACGAAAAAGGCCAAAAAAATAAAATAAAAGAAAATGATTGTGGCTATCGTTTAAAAGTTGTGTCAGGTAATGAAAACAAACGGTGCGAAAGCATTTTGAAATAAAAAAAAAATCTTGAGGTTCCATATTGGATTTGAAAAATGAAAAAAACAAACAAAATATTTTTGTTGAAAAAATCGATTTGGCTGTGATCAACAGTCGTCTTTAGGATTGAAAAGCATCTTATGCAAAATTATTTTGAAATTAAACGATGTTTTCAGGTTCCAGAGGCGTCATTTGATAGGATCAAGGTGGCATTTTCCCCCTCCCCTGGCCCTGAAAATGACTGAAATTTACAAAAAATAGATCAATTTTGTATTATGTTTGCATATATAATGTATGGTATATATAATGCTTGCCCCACCCCCATATCAAAATTTCAAATGACGCTCCTGTCAGGTTCCATAATGCCATTGAATCTTGATGGTATGAAGTACGTGTTCCAAACAACGCCAGTTGTAGATCAAGTAGGTAGAGAAGGGAAAAACGCAGACGCAGATGTTACATCAATCTTGCAACCATTCACGCAGGCATAGTGACACAACAACAGATAACAGTAATGTTGAGTTTCTTATCTCACACAGACGTGTCGTATATAAACATATTCTTCGAAATGTCAACGCGAAGTAGTTTGAACTGTGAAATACTAGGAACAATTATTGGTGTTTTCAATGATCGTGTTTTACCCACTAAGTGTGACATTCTAAAGTGCTTTCTCTTTATTCGTAATGAACTTAAGTTAACAAATAATAATAAAGATCCATATATCGCCGACACCTCGAATGCCGTTGCAACGAAAGTAGAACAAATATGGATATTTCTTATTCCAACATTATCGCATAAGCGCATTCAAGATATGATTAAAAATATTTATACAGAGTATCAAAAGCTGAAGCGATACACAAAAACTCAGCAAGCATCTAATTCATACAAAGAAAAGATTTGCCAGTTTCGAAATGACTGTAAAAAGTTATTTGATATCGCGGCTTGCAAGTGCAACATGAGTGGAACACTGTGTGAGTGTACTTGTCATAAAACCAAGAAAGTACCACAAAATGAGCGAATTTTTCTTCAAGATCAACGATCCTGTAGAAAAATGGCAATAGGACCAGTGAATATTGCAGCATCTGCTGCAATAAGGAAGAAAATGGAAAGAACCACGAAGGCAAAGGCAAGTTCTCAAAAATATAATACTGAAAAAATTGTTCTTAAAGCATGTACCGTTGATTCCTCAAATCGTTCCATAAACTTGTCTGACTCAAATTCTTCTGATGCAGATGATCATGAAGAAGAATTCATTGCCCCTTTGTCAACAGTTACAGTCCAACCATCTACGTCACAAATGCGGATTGTCTTGCCAAGTTTAGCTTCGGCGTGCGACAGAACCGGGGTCTCCGATCGTTCTGCTGCAATTATAGCATCAGCGGTCTTAAAAGATATGGGAGTTATAACTGACTGATACATCGAAAGTAATTGATAGAATGAAAATAAGGCGACAGCGTGCATCTCATAGACGTTCACTCCAGAAGCAGAAGGAGGGACTGTCAATCAGAAGTATATTTTTTGATGGGCGTAAAGAGACAAGACTGTCTTGCAACCAAAAAAAGGAAAAAAGTTTTATAAAAAAGTAGTTACAGAAAAACATGTAACAATTATTGAAGAACCAGGCTCTCGATATCTAGGGCACGTGTCTCCTTTATCAAGATCGGCTGCAAACATCGCGGATAGCATACAGACATTCATCCTGAAAAATAATATTGATATATCGAAGTTAAGCGCAGTTGGATGCGATGGTACGGTAGTGAACACTAGCCCTCAAGTAGGCGTTATAAGAAAACTGGAAGAATACTGCGGCACCTCACTTCAATGGCTAGTATGCTTATTACATTGCAACGAACTACCTCTACGTCATTTAATACAACAGTTAGATGGACGCACCAGTGGACCACTTGGTTTTTCAGGGCCATAGGAAAACTTCTGGAACGCTGTGAAGAGAAAGCTGTCGTCAATTTCGTTGCAATAGAAAACATCCTACCAGTATTATTAGAAACAACAGACCTTAGTACCGATCAGAAGTACTTGTACCAAATCAGTCAAGCAGTTTCTGCAGGAAAATGTCCTAACGATTTGAGCCTTCAAAAACCTGGTAAAATATCACACGCAAGGTGGCTGACAGTTGCTAATCGGTTGCTTCGATTGTATGTTGGCACCGAATGTCCCAGCCCTCAATTAATTATGTTAGTAAGTTTCATCCAAAAAGTGTATGCACCAGTTTGGTTTTATATAAAACTGTATCCTAGCTGTTCTGATGGTTCGAAACATTTATGGCGAATGATCCATTATTCACAATTTCTACCAGTTGACCAAAGAAAAATTGTCGATGCAGTTATCCAAAGGAATGCTTATTTTGCCCATCCCGAAAATTTATTACTCGGAATGATAAAAGATGAACGAAAACATATACGGGAGCTAGGACTACGCAGAGTTCTGAAAGCTAGACAAAGTCAGAAAGAAAAAAAGATCCGGAGATTTAAAATACCAACATTAAATTTTAGTGCTGAAGATTATATTGACTTAATTTCTATTTCTGAATGCAGTGTTACGGTTCCGCCTTTGCTAAAATATATTTCCAATGAAAATGTAAGGGATATGATTGATTCCGGGAATCACAACAAAATAGAGGTCTTAAACTGCCCTTGTCATACCCAATCTGTCGAAAGGACTGTTAAGTTAGTAACTAAAGTATCAGCTGTTGTTTATGGACCAGAATCAAGGGATGGCTTTATTCGTTCAAGGTTGCAGTCTAGAAATATTATGCCGTTTTTTAACAAAAAATCAGACTACCAATCATAAAATGTATATTGCATCATAAAACAATTATTTTGATTAAAAAAACTAATAAAAAAATAAATTTTTTAAATTTTATTTTTTTTTTGGTATTTCCAAAAATTTAAATTCAATATGGAACCTGAAGATAGGGTCAAATCCAAAAAATATCAAAACGCAACTTTTCCGCACTAGCCCCAAAAACAATAATGACTTCGACTTTTTCGTTCCACCCTAATGACAAATCTGATACCAAACGAAAATTTAAAAGTCGACTGCAATGACCAACATCTAATGATTATCCAATATTTATGGAGTAGTTTATTTATATAAATATTTGGACCATGAAATACAAATTGCTAGTTTTAACCAAACTGCTATGGCCACATATAGAGCTCTATCAGACATATTCAAAAGCAACATTCCAAATTATTTAAAAAAAAAACGGTCGACCAACGTGTACTTTCAGTTATGAACTACGGCGTTGAAACACTTGTCTTAACCCAGGCTAGAGCAAACAAACTCAGAGTGCACCAAAGACGAATGGAACGCTCGCTACTTGGACTGTCTCTTAGAAACAAAGTTTGAAAGGAAGAAAGATGAAGAAGAACACGTGTAGCAGATCGCAGATGTCATAAAGCGCATAGCATTGATCAAGTGGAACTGAGTGAGTCATGTGGCCAGAATGGATGACCGGCGGTGGACCCAAAACATTACAGTGTAGAAACCACGAACTGATAGAGGAAGCAGAGGTAGACCACCTAAACGGTGGACAAAAGATATCGAAAAAATTGCTGGGAATTGGCTGCAGGTAGCTCAAGACCGACAGAACTGGAAAAATTAAGAGGAGGCCTAAGTTCAACTTTGGACCTAGAAGGCTGGATTATGATGATGATATAAATATTTTACTTAATATTTTTAATTTAAAATTAGAAATTATGGAAACAAAATCAATTTTAACAATATTTCTAATCTATTGGTCTATTATACTGCATATCCCAGTACATCTGATAATAATAAATATTCTGTAAGACACCAAATACTCTTAGTTTTAATGTAAAATATTGTTTTTTATCAATGATATATTTTAGGAATCTAAAAGACATGTTGGATTTATGGTACAGTGTTCAAATGTATAAAAACGTTGTTATGGAGAAACAAACTGGCAATCTAGGACATTACTGTATACAACTTACTTCTGAACTTATTCCAGAAGTTAGTTCCCATATAATACATGAGGTAAACAATAACAAAGAAAAAGACGAGTTATATTCACTAGTTGATACATTACTGGATAATTTAAAAACTCGTTTTGAACATTCCCTGGGAGAGGCTAATTTTGTAACAGATTCTTACAGAATTCTAGGAGATAGACTTAATCAAATGCAGTTATCGAAACCGAAACCAATTAGTCTTAAAGGTAATGTTAATTTTATTTGTTTTATTTGATGTCAGTACTTATTTCGTTGATTTTATTTATATCTAATAAACTTGTGTAATGCCCTCTGTTGAAACCTTAATCTGATAGTAATACTAAATTTCTTGTTTACTTTATTGCTTATGATTTTATCGTCCACTTGAAGACGACTTCGTATGTCAATATAGGTATGTGACGCTTTCAATCCATTAAATATATTTGAATTCATTCATTCATTTGATTTTGCAACACTAAATGTAAAAAGTTTCCAGTATCTTTATATGGTTTACTTCGTATTGCTCTGAAGCTATTTTCTTGTGGCATTTTAAAGTAATTGCTATTTAAATGGGAATAAGCCACAATAAAAGGTTAAAATACGTCTATTGACGTGTAAATTTACATTTCGGAAATCGTTCTTAAAATACGACATTAGTAAATTAAACAAATTTTGTTTTTTTTTGTTAATTAATTTAATTTAATTTAGTATCAGAAAAACTTAAAAGGATAGGAAATAAATTCAACATTTCAACAACCTTCAAAACAACAAACACGCTTAGATCTATTTTGTCCAAAACCAAACCTAAAAATGAACAAGAAAAGACAAAGAATTGCATTTATAAATTACCTTGTAAATGCGAACCGTTTTATTTAGGTGAAACATCAAGGCCATTAAATGTTAGAATAAGTGAACATCAGTCTTCCATTAAAAATGGAGAATTTGATAGATCTCAAATATGTAAACACGCATGGGATAATGAACATAGGGTTCAATGGAATAATTCAAATGTAGTCCTAAAAGAAACGGATGGTAAAAAAAAAAAAATAAAAAAAAGCGGCTCTAATTATGCTAAATGAGGCCAATTGTGTCGCAAATTCCTCGGCAGAATGTAGTAGGATCTGGTTACCAATATTGAAAGAGGAAGTTATTAATAAGAAAATATCAGTATTACTAAGTCAGTAACATATAGAGGATACATAATTTATGTTTTTTAAATAACGTAACATATAAAATCAGAATTTTGATGTTTGTTGAAGGTAAACTAAATTCACGAACAAATACTTACAATGTCGGGATAGTAGTATGAGGTTTTTTTCCTGGTTTTTTTTCCCTCATAATTTACTATGGAATCACTAACAGGAGAATTTTACTGTCATCATGTCAAGTGTTTGTTTTTTTAAAGACGAATTACATGCTATGATTTTTTCTGACGGATATTCTCACATTAAATTACACAGTACCCAAAAAATACCACAAATCCTAACCTTATCATTAATGCGTTCAAAGAAATTATGAAGAAGTATCCAAATCACCACATAATATACACAGATGCATTAAAAACTGAAAATGGTCATGCCGCATCCTTCACAAATAAAAATTACAAATGTTCCAATAAAATTCCATAGCACTGCAGTATTTATACCGGGAAAAACACAGCGATATTAGAAGCTATTAAAAACTCCTCTTCAACGACTGAAAATAATATTTTAATCATCACAGATTCACTCAGCGCAATTCATGGAATTAATAAACTTTTCCCTAGCCATTCTATTACACAAAATATAAGAAATAAACTTAATGCACTACACCATATAAATAAAAAGGTTACATTTATCTGGATACCTTCACACATTGGTATTAAAGGCAACGAGGAAGTTGATCACTTGGCATTAAAATCCATCAGAAATGAAAATGTTCCAGAAATTACTAAATATCCCCACACCGACCATAAACGACAGTCCATGAATCATATAATAAATTTATGACAAGCACCCTGGGACGCAACAGACTCTAAATAGAAAACAATAAAGCCTCGAGTAGACGGCAGCCTACCCACAACAAGGAAAAAGAAGAGATCAAGTAATCGCAAATCGTCTTCGAATCGGCCACCCAACCACACAATACTAACACACCAACACCTAAATAAAGAACCAGCTCCGATTTGTATCTACTGCCCTACTCAACTCACCGTGAAGCATCTGATAATCAACTGTCCGCAGTTCCAACCTCAGAAAACTTGTCGAGGAATTAGTGGAAACCTGAGAAGTGCGCTTACAACAAATATCTCGGATTTGTTTCGAGTTTCTAAAAGACATAAACATTTATAATAAACTTTAATTTATCAAACTGTACTACTGTGTATGTCCCCCCACTAATAAGCCTTGGTGATTGATGTGGGTTCTCTATGTTTAAATAAAAAAAATTAATTAATACAGTCAAATAACAAGCTGTATCCGAAAGAGATAATAATATAAATAATATTTTAAAGTGTAAACTGAATATACGGTATAAAATAAAAGAAATACGTTCGTTTTACAACTTATATATTTGATAACTACAAATTAACTGACACGTAAAAATTTAGTTCAATTAACAAAGTTAGAAATACTGTGTAGAAATAAAAATAATGATGTTGCAGTAATTAATAAGAATATATTACCTGTGTGATATAAGCTATTGGAACCGCAGTGTCTTTCAAACGAATAGAAGAAAATGAAGTTATAGCAATATCTTTTTCTAAAAAATGTTTTAAATATAAAACACTATATAACCGCTATTTTGGAAACTTAAAAATATGCAATAATGACTGAAAAATTAATCGAGAAACATTTCTAAGTTACTGTAAGATTTTTTAAGAATACTATGAATTTATTCTCTGAAGTACGAGCGATTACTTTGTTTACATATTTGTATACTAACCTGTCGAACGTTATTCCTGAAGATTTTATATTAACATTGCTTCTGTTACTGCAACTACGTTGAGAAGAAGAAACCATTATTATGCACTATCACAATATAATATTACAGTTTCTATAAAAGTATTATAAAACTAAAAATGTGAAGTCGTTTTTAGTCACGTGATGCCCTCTCGATAGATTTTTATTTAATGTTTACTTCTAATATCCATTTTATCATAGTAGAAAATGAAGTATAGAAAATAGTAACAGCCGTATCACTGAATCCTGCGGAATCTGTTGGAAGTCAGTATATACGTAATAGAATATTTTGATAATTTATATTATTGTTATTTCCAATGCATCCATCAATTTAAACTAGACAAAAATTTTAGGTGTATCGGTTTCACAAATTAATGGTGTCTATCAAGACCAACTGTATCAACTGATGGAGCGTTACAAAAAAGAAATATATGGTCAAGTTGGACAACCTGTAACATCCGAAGTATTGTAAGTATTTATGGTAGCATAATATAAATGATAAATCTATTTTTAAATGGTACTTGAGGCAAACATAAGAATGCTCTTAGGTTTTTATTCTAGGATTCATATTCCAGAACCTCATCACACAAAAATTGTGGTAGTTACCCTATACAATACAATGTTACTGTTCTCATTTATTTGACAGCTAGTAATGAGGACGCATAGTGCAAGAGTAGCCTGACTTTTAAATACTGGTTTTGAGAAAAAGGCGATTTAAGTTTTTTTTATTATTTTGACCGCTCGCTGGTTCTCCAAGGATTCTTAACCTTACTTTTAAATTTAAACATATTAACCCTGCAGTACCGTTCGAATTAAGCATGCAAATGTACTGTTGGATCAATATGACCCAACTATGGTTTACGGTCCTTAAATAAGCTAATGGTGCTAAACAATACTTTATTAACAACAAATTATAGGTAATTAAAAAACAAAAATTATGTTGCTAATCTCAATTAAACCTTATTACCAAAAATAAAAAGCATTTTTTCCTTTCCCAGAAAAGCCTAAGAACAAATACCTACAAAATATAATTTAGTTTACAACTGAGACAGTAATAAAAAGAATGTCTTGTTATCGTTTTTAGAGCAAAATTTACAGCGTGCCCGTTTAGCAGGCAGAGTTAGATTGTCCATGATGGTTCACTAGAATTTCCATCTTCTCTACTTGCTTTTGTTCGTGTTCTTTTTACCAGTTCTTGTGAGTCTTTAGTTTTTGGTAAATTTTTCCTACCTTCCTTGGTAAGTGGTTTCACCAGTGTTTTTCCCAATTCCTCAAGAAAAATTCGCCGTTTTGTAAGTTTGTTGGTGTTTCATTGAAGATTTATTGATGTCCATAAAACGAACTAGTTGTAGGCAGAAATATCCAGCATATAATAAAAAACAATCATAGGCTAGCGATTTGTCTTCCTCTTACATGTATATGTACCAACAAGCTAATCTAGAGTATCCACTGCTCCCTTACTGGAATTGTAATCTAAAATAATTCGGGGCTTTTTGTCATTTCTGTTACTTATAGCCTTATCATGATGCAAAGTACTCATAAGAATAACATTTTTATTCTTTTTAGGAATATAGTTATCAACATTGGTATCTGGTGTGAAGTTGTAGCATTTTCAATTTCATTGATTCTTTTGAGTATATTGAAACCTCCTCGTATAATAAAATATATTAAAAAACTCCTTATATATATTTAAAAAATAAAACGAGAAATTCTCCCGTGTTTGTTAGTTCGTATCTTTCAAAGTACCCAAAAGTGTTTCGTCGCCGAGTAATAAAACCATTTGAGAGTTGTTTATTTTACTTTGGCAAATTTCTTTTCAATTTTATGCCTCGCAAAGGATATGTACGTCGTTTCGTGGTGTCTTGTTATGTCAGCGTTTGTATGTATGCGTTCAATTTTAATAGAATTTCTTCACTCTCGTTGGAACCGCGAGCAAGAGCGGTTCAGCGTTATGTCCAAATTCATGTCGAGTTTGTAAAATTTTCTGTTTTTTCGTTGATTGTGGTGGAATTGGGTAGCAGTAGTGATGGATTTTGTCCAGTATGAAGTGACCGGCATTAATTTGCCGGGAGTAGTGAAGTTTTCGCTCGATATTTCGAGATTTTTGAAAAGTCTGGTTCCTGTTGGAGGGTTCATGTTTTTTTTGAGAGTTCTCGTTTTCAAATGGATGTGTTTGCTGCTGATCTCCGGATGCATACTACAGAGATATAACAAGTTCTTTTTGTGAAGTGGAAATATGTAAATCAAGGTAACTGTTTTTTTGTGTTCAAATTTTAAACTAAAGACAGACAATTTTTTTTATGAAATAATAATTGCTTTCGTTACATTTAAAATTGTAAATTTTTGGTTTTGAGTTGAGCTGTCAATTTATGTGTTTAGTTTTTTTGAAATTTAATGTTAATTTATGACAGCTCGTTTTATTATTTTTTGATTTTACTTTGTTTTGTTAAAAAAAAAGGTTAACCTCCATGCAATTTTGTAAGTTTTGTAGCAGCAGAGTTTGTAAGCGGATGACACATCTAAGTTTTTGTGTTTTGTTTTTTTTTCCATGTAACTGTTTGTGGTGACACATAAATAAAGGTTAAATTTTGTTGTCTTAACTTTTTATGTATTTTTTTTTTATTCTTATTTGAAAAAGATATGTTTTTTATGTTTTGATTTTGTTTTCTAATTATTTTCCTAGTTACAACTAGTGGTTGTAATAGGCATAATTAGGCACCTCAAGTGGCGCCCTATATTAAATTCCTTGAGGTGTTTCTCGTTTATTTTTATTTTGTTTATCCCAAGAGCCCTTTATTTCATTTTTTGTAGTTCCTCCATTCCAATGCCCTTATCTTTTACTTATCCACGACCCTAGCTCTTCTACCAAACCCTGAGTGCCGTTCGCACAAGTACCGATTATTTTGCTTGCCCTATCTCCACCCCCTTAGTTTCTTGCCCCAATTTTCTACCCCTTATATTAATGCCCCCTGTGGTAGGCAAAATATATACCGTTACAAAGTAAAAAAGACGAACTATGAACTTCTTTATTCGTAATTTGTGCTGGAAGCTCTGACTTATTTTTTCTTATAGTTTCCAGCATTGCGTATATTTTTAAAAGAAGTTGTTCTAAATTATATGATGTAAAAAAGGTATCACAAGTAATATTGTGGCCTTTCAAATCACTACAAAAGTCGCACATCACAGGCATTCGCTGATTCCGTTCCGGCGCGGCACCTGCTTCCTTTCCTGTAAAGATCTGCAATTTTAGAGCATACGAACTTTTACTGTTACATAAAGCCCAAATTTTTATGTCATATTTTGCTTGAAATGTACTATTTGAAAAGATAGCGGCCTCTAAAGACAACTAATTGCTCGATGGCGGTAACATTTTCATCAAGGCTAAAAAATTTTGATAAATTTTCTACCCATTTTTTCCAAATTTCACGTATTGTAGCAAGTTTATCAGTACGTGTCGTATCCTGTCTAGTAGTCTTGTTATCGATGTTATAGTTGATTCGCTATGGGTCTTAAAAGCTTCAGCTAACAATAAAAGACCAATGTATGCTTTCAAACCAATTTTATCCAATTCTTTCTAGTTGGATCCAAAAACTTGCTGTCCTTTTATAATGGTCATATTTATAATTTGGTTTGCAACTATGTCAGAAACGAATACATCAAATGAATTTTTGATATCGAAAATTCGTGCACATGCGTACCTTGTAACTCCTGGATTTATAACATTGGCAGTGGAAAAACGACCGCGTTGATAAGAGGATCTAGAGATCACGGAATATTACCATATTTTAAAGGAACTGTTACAGAAGGTTCTACAGGATATTGTACATAGAATGGAACAGCAGAATCATCACTACTTCCTTCCTCACTCTTACTACTTGTATTGTTTTCTGTTTCTGATATGCATTCATCACTCTCTGACACGTTCGCTAGTTCTAGAAGCTCATCTTCAGTTAGTGTTCTTGGATGCGACATTATCAACATGCAAACATAGACTGAAATTTGAAATGTAAATGAGTGCGCTTGGCAAACCAGTGTCCTACCAGCCTATCACTTGTCTATCACCAACACTTCCTTCTATTTGACATGTTCTTCTAAATAACATCGTCCAGCCACACTACATATTTCTACAAGTTCTAGCTTGCAGAAACTTGTTTTCATTTATAGACATACTTGACTGAGAAAATATATAAAATACGGCCAACTAAACATACGTATATAGGTAATTTTCAACGGTTTAAATACGTACTATTATTAAGATTATTAATATTAACCAGATCGTACTATAGGGAACAATTTATTTTTATCAAAAAAAAAACAGGAAGTTGATTTTTTATTTCGTATGCAATCGAAAGGCCTCATATTAAGGTAAGAAAGTTACGAAACACCAAAGCGTTACGCCGCGTAATATATTGCAAAATAAAAAATAAATGTTTTTAGTCAAATAGACCCGAACAGGACAGCGGGGTAAAATTAAATTAGTACATTTCATTTCACATTAATATCATAAAAAAGAGAAAATTTAATAAAAATTTTTTTAATAAAATTGTAGGCCACTTTTGCACTAATATATGAATAAAAGAAATAAAGTACGTTTTTAAACAAAATATAATTTTTATTATTAATGGTATTTCCTAGTTTTTTTTTAATAACGCCTCTGTCATAAACAAATGTTTACTCCATGTTTGTAATGTTTGTGTTATTTTTATAATTTAATTTAAAGAACAAATAATTATTCTGATCTAGAAATTTCAAAATAATATACAACCTTTTGCTTTTTTATAATATTAGAATTTTAGCAACACTCACTTTATCAAAAATGCATCGCTATTGGCAGGAGCAGCGACGACAATGACAAAGGAATTAATTTATATTGAATATAAATTATATATATATATATATATATATATATATATATATATATATATATATATATATATATATAATATATAAGTTAACATAAAAAACTACATATGTTAATTTTTAGTACGTTTTCAAAAAGAGTACAATAAACTCGAAAGCTTAACAAACCTAAAAGAGTTTTACTTAAAGGCCAATATTGACTACTAAACCCAAGATATCCGTATATATTACTCACATAGTCACAAAAGCCCAAAAGAATATAATATATATATATATATATATATATATATATATATATATATATATATATATATAATATATATATATATATATATATATATAATATATATATATATATATGGTAATTATCCTTTTAGATTAAAACTTTTCGTTGGAGCATTCGACACTGAGCCGAAGACCTATCCTCCAAACAGAGAAATTTGTAAGTTTGTATATATAATATACTATTATGTATAATGTGAATTTTCATGTAAGTTTTTATAATTAGTATTTTCAGAACAATTTCCAAAATAGAAATTGGAACATTACAATAAACGTATCTTGAACTGAAATTAAAGTTAATTGGTGATTTGTAAAAATCATTCTCAAAATGTACAACATTTGGTTCCGATCTGAGAAGCGCAATATATAGAGTATATTTTATTATTTCCGTTTGCTTCAAATGTAAAAATTAAAATTTTTAAATAGAGAGGTAAAAACAACCATTGAGATTCTACTACTTTCCAATATACTCTTAAATGCAGTTGAAATAATTTTAGGAAAAGCTATTCCACTTTGCAAGAGATATCTACAAAACAATAATTTTGATTATATCACCTCCTGTTTTAGATATTCAAAAAACAGTAAGTAGTCAACCTGTTTTGACGAATTTCTATGTAGTGGGCGTCGTTCTAAAAAGACGGCATTTAAGATCCGTTGTTATTTTTCACACTGTTTCGTCTCTGTTCTACATCTTAGTGACACTTTGTTGTGATATAGTTTATTTCTCTTATTTGTGACCTCTAATTTTCTAGGTTGCGTTTATTCTCTGCATTACAATTTATACTTGAGCACCTTCTGTTTCTGTAAAGTACGGAGGGCGAGTTAAGTTTCACAGCACTTAGGCCACAATTGACCCATTGTGCATCCTTCCAGGGAGCTGTCACCCTTAGCTCATTGTCCATCCTGCCATTTCTAGGAAGGTGGACAAGTCACCAGGAGACATCTCACTTATGTGGGCAGGTGTAGGCCAGGACTCGCCGAGCGCGTACTCTCGTATTAATGATAACTCTGGGCATTCGCATAGGACATGCTCTACTGTTTCGTCTTCTCGTTCACACTTCCTACATAGAGGTGTGTCTACTAGCCTCAGTGTGTGGAGGTGTTTGCTTAGTTGACAATGACCAGTTAAAAAACCAACTGCCAAACGTAGACTTTTCCTGGTCATTCCCAAGTACTTCTTTGATGTTGACTCTTCAAGGTTACTTAGTGTTACCCTGGCAAGTCTACATCCTTTATTTTCTTCCCATCTTTTTACGGTTTGCGTATGGGAGTGACATTTGACAATTTCCGCGATTGTTGTAGTTGACCAACCAAAAAGATCCCCAGGTCCTAAGACTTGAGCACATTAAATCATATTGTGCTGGAGAAGCTTGATGTCATCTGACCATATTGTTGAAGGACGTTCTATATTACGATAAGCATCGTGTCTAGGTCTCCATTTTAAAATTTTCTTAGTCCATCTTTCATTTCTGACTTTCGCAACATCGGCTGCCCAATTCCTTTTGGGTTGTAATAATTTTAATTATTTTCGTAACACCAACTGTTCTCCTATTTGAAATGTAACTCAGGCTCTGGTTAGTATATTCAACATTGATCTCTCCATCGCTTTTCTGCTAAGGGTCAGTGTTTCTGCTCCATTCGTTAAAACTAAAAGCACATATTGGTTAAAGTCCTTCCTTATTAAACACATGGGAATGTCTGATCTGAATATTTCTCTAAATTTTGCATAAACTTAAAATAATAATTTTTAAAAAGGCAAAATCGGGGAGGATCAGCCAGGCTTTACTGCAGGAAGATCATGCATAGACCACATATACACACTAAAACAACTGTTGGCAAAATAAAAAAGAAAAAAGCAAAAGACAGAGATATACATTTGGCATTTGTGGACCTGAGAAAGGCGTATGACTCTGTACTCAGAAAGGTCAGAACTATGGGAAGCAATATACAAATTAAAAATACAGATGGAACTCATAGAAGCTACAAAGTCTCTGTATAAAGAAAATAAAATGTCTATTAAAATGGGGACAAGAATCATAGGAGACATTACCACAACAAAAGAGCTCCTGTAGGGTTATTTCACATCCCCAAACCTATTCAAATATACCTAGAGAAAGCCTTGACTACATGGAAAAGAAAATGTGAAGGCATGGGAGTACCGGTACGAAACGAATACCTATATACGTTAAGCTTTGCAGACGATCAAGTAGTGATTAAACAAGACCAAGAAGATTTCAGTTACATGAGGAAGAAACTTCAAGAAGAATTTACTAAGGTTAGCCTAGATATTGACCTCGCAAAAACAGAGTACCTATCTACAAGTGAAGAAGACATAGCAGACCTACAGATTGACGACAACGTAACAATCAAAGGAAAGGATAAATTCATATACTTGGGGTTTATATTCAGAAAAAAGGCAACAATAGAGGAAAAAATTAAATAAAGATAAGAAAAAACAACAACATCAAACTTACAACTTAACTTAACATGGTGGAATAAACACCTAAATATGAAGACGAAAACACAGATTCATAAAATATTAGTGCGAGGTATTATGACAAATTGGGCTGAAAATTGGATTATAAACAAGAAAAACCTCTGTAAGATCAGAAACAGAGATGGAATGCCTAAAGTAACAAAAATGGATAGGACAAGTATTAACGAAATAAAGAAAAAAAAATAGAAACAGACATACTAACACATATAGAACAAAAAAGAGTAAAGTAGTATGGACATGTAAGAAAAACTAGTAACAGTGGATGGATAAAGAGAATAACCAAATGGAGCCCCATAGGAAGATGGAAAAGAGGACGACTTTGAAGATCCTGGAGAAATGAAGTAGACGACGCCATGAGCAAGACAGGCCTAAACATCTATGAGTCTTACTCTGTCAAACGCTTTTTTAGGTCAATCAGACACAGAAATGCTAGTCTATTATACTCTAGTGCTTTCTCAGTAATTTGCTTTATAACGAATATTGCATATGTACACGATCTTTCACTACGAAAACCCAGTTGTTCATCTACTAAACTTATCCTCTGAAACTTATCCTTAACTTATCCTAAACTTATCCTCTGATAAGTTAGTCCTCTGTAGTTTTCTGGCTGTTTTTTATCTCCTTTTTGAAAGGTAGAATTAGTTCGTTTGTTCTTTCTCCGTAAAGTCGTTTTAGAAATCGATCTACGTACAAAAACCAGTAAAATTCTAGTTTGGCAATTCATTTGTTGGTAAAGTTCGAGTTTTGTATTATATTTTTTAACGATCACCAAATTCGCAGCCAATATTTTAGGACGAACAAATTTTCAAAAGCGTCAAAAAATAAATTTTTAAAATAATAAATTTCCTGTATAAAAGGACCTCCAAGTAAATATTGTCCTATCTGACAGTTGGTTATTTGGAAGATAGACATTCTTCTTTTTCTTCTTTTTATATAGACATGACTCTGTCTGTCGGTTTTTCAATGTGCCTCCAGTAAGTTGTCATTCAATCTTTTTCTTGGTCTTCCTAAGGATCGTATTCCTATTGGGGAACCTTCTCTTGCCATCTTTACTACTTTATTTGTTGTCATTCGGTTTATATGATCGTTCTATTCTACCCTTCTATTTCTTACTGTTTTTTATGTTCTCCTTCTTGCATCTACCTCGTATATCTGTACTTCTAGCTCTGTCCCATAGTGTCTTATTATCAATTTTTCTAAGCGTTTATATCTCTGATGTTTCCAACATCCTTTTTGTCCTTTTTAAATCAGGTTTTGTTTCTGCCGCGTATGTCATTATTGGTCTAATGACTGTTTTGACCATATTGTTTCATTTAGGTAGCCTGCGGCTCTGTTTTCTCTATTCACTTGATCTTAAACTTCGATTTCGAGCTTTCCGTAGCTAGATAATATAATGCCTGGATATCTAAACTCCATCACTTATTCTATTATCTAGCCTTCCAGCTCAAATTTACATTTTAGTAAATTTGTTGTTGTAACCATGCAGTTTGTCTGTGTTGAAAAAATTAACGTGTTAAATTTTCTGGCGATTATATTAAATTAGTGCAGCATATAGTGTATCTCCCTGTTTTATCTTATTGTCAGCTTCAATAGGGTCGGTCAGTTCTTCTGCTACTTTTACTTTTATTGTGTTGTTTTGGTAGATATTTTCGTTCGTTTTAATTATTTCTAGAGGTGTCTCTCTTGCATACAGTAAGTGGATAACGTCTTTTAGTTTGACCCGGTCAACTACCTTTGTAAGGTCCACGAAACATAGATATGCCGGTTTTGTTGTATTCTGATGATTTTTCTTGCACTTGCTTCATTATAAATAAAGCGTCGGTGCATGATCTTCCCGACCTAAAACCTTGTTGTTCTTTTGCCAGTGTTATAATTTAATTCAATTTATTTGTTATCACTTTGGTTGTTAATTTTAGTTTTGTGTTTAATAAGTTTATTTCTCTGTAATTATCCGGGTCTGATTTGTCTCCCTTTGTGAAGAGAGATATTAGGATGTTTGATCTTCATTCTTGAGGAATTCTGTTTTCTTCTATTATTTTTTTAATTAATTTTAACAGTTGTTTGGTCAGATCTGGTCCTCCGTCACTTTGGGAGTTCGTTCGGTATTCTCTCCTATCCTGGTGATTTTTTATTTTTTAATTCTCTTAATGCTTCCTTTGCCTCCTCTTCCTGAATATTTATTTCTTCGTTTGTCGTCACCTCTGGTGTTGGTGCTTCATCATCGTCACCTTTAGCAAACAGGGATAGAAAGTAGTCTACCCATGTCACCATCTGAATGTGTTTTGTTTTTTTTAGTTCGTTCATCTCTTTTCTTTGTCTTCTAATCATTCTCAATATTTCTTTTTGTGTTCTCCAGAAATCGTGTTCCCTGGTTTGAGAAACTCTGCCAGTGTTCCTTATTGTCCTATTATCCTATTTGTCTAAGTAAAGTATTCGTTTCATTTCTGATTTGTTTATATTGGTTGTATGCCTGTTGTATTTGTTGTGTTCTGTATTGTAAAAGGGCTTTCTTCTTTTCTTCACATTTTGTCGTCACTTCCTCTCTAAACCATGGTATTTTTTTTTGATATGTTAGTATTCGTTAATGTCCTCTCTACAAGTGAGTCTGTCGCTGCGTTACTTGCATTATTTTTGAGTTTTTCCCAGCTTTTCCCGATGTCTTCGTTTTCTAATATTTCATTCGCAGCGAACTTCTCTGATATTCTTTTTCTGTATAAATATGCCGTCGATTCCGTATTTAGTCCTACAACTTTGATTTTTTTGTCTGTGTTGGCGCCGTTCTCTTGGAGGGGAAGTATTTCAGGATTATTCTTATTTTACATAATACTAGGCTTATTTTTGATAGATGTATCTCTGTTGGTTATAATATAATCTATCATAGATCTTTGTCCACGAGTGTTATTAAATGTATATTTGTGTTGATCTTTGTGGTCAAAAAATGTGTTGTTTAGTCTTAGTTCGTTATTCGTGCAGAAGTTGATCATTAATTCTCCATTTTCGTTTTTAACATTCTCGTTATGTTTTTGTTTGATGCCGGGTATTACTTGGTTGCCTATTCCTGCATTTAAATCCCCCAATATTACCATCTTTAATCGGACTTGATCTACTACTTGTTGTAATTGGTCATAAAACGCTTCCCTTGTTGTTTGAGGCTTGTTATTTTCTGGGCCATATACTAAGATGATGTTCAGGTCTTCCTTCTTTATTTTTATCTTTGCTGTTACTATTCTTTCTGATATGTATTGAAACTCTTTGATGTGATTTTGGTACCTTTGGTGTATTAGTAAGGCTACATTTTCTTTGGCCCTGTTATCTTTCGCTACTTCGCTGTAGATTAGTATGTGTTCACCTAATTTTGATTGACCTTTTCTTTTATTTTTTGTCTCCTGTAGAGCACAAATGTCTATTTCTAAAGGATAAACATTCAATCCTAGACTAAAATGTACCCGTCTTTTTAAGTCAAATTATATTGTGGTTATTTATCTGTAAGATGAAAGTAATTTTTTTTTCGGATCACACCAATAGTAGTACTCACTGTGTAATAAAGGGGCACATATAGTAGACCACACAATAGGTAGTCTGAACTTATTAAACAAATTGAGACTGAAAAACTTTTTAATTACCCTTGCGTTTATCTTAATAATTTTGTTGACTCTTTAGTCTTCATCATCTCAGAATGAGGTATTAAGATATCATCTAAAATCCTAAACAAACTTGTTTGAAATATGCTGCTTCAAAAAATTATTGTAACAAACATACCCTATATTTAGGGGAGAGTCCTACAGTACCGTCACCTTAAGGTTTATCAACAAAAAAATCAAAATGCTAAAAGGTACATGTTGAATACTTCCTGTCATGTATGAAAGGACTATTATGCTGTTAATAAAAGTAATAAACAATCATAATGTTTCAAAATAATCACTTTATTAATGAAAATTAAAGATAAGGAAAAATCAGACTATAAAATTGGCCTACAGTACCGGCCAGTAAATATATTACCAATTAAACAATACAGAAATCACAAATATATTGTTTGGATAGCTCTGATATGTTCGCACAAGCCTTATGAACCCAAATATTACAGTTTCCACACTGTATCCAATCCTCTTCATGAGATTCAGTGCACAAAGGACAAACTGTCACTTCTTCAACCGGTCTGCTAGGAGGAGTTAGGTTTTCATCATTATTTTTCCTACTTTTCTTAGTAACATATCTTCCTGACAACAAGCTTTTACCTTTTTGAACATATTTTCCTGAGACCTAATTTTTTTTTGTTAACGTCATATTCCACAAGTAAATTCTTCCCTCGTTTAAGTGATTCGAACGCTTGTTTTGTCTGCTTTTTTCTCTTCCAGCATTTTTTTGTATGGAGAACCAGTTATAATTTCGCTTTTTTTCAGCTTTACGACGCCGGGCAGTTGCTCTTCTTTTAGAAGCATCAGGAACCGGTGAGAGTTCTGTAAGTGCAGCTTTAAAATTGTCTGTGGATAGGTCAATTGTAGCTTCTTCTTAAGATTCTAATTGCCGCAAAAAAGCAATTTGTGATTCTCCATTAGCAAGAGTAGTTTGGTTGTCGGAATGCACAGAATTTGTAATATGGGCTACGAGATCAGGAGCAGGAGTAGTAGATGTTGGTTCTAGCAGTTGGGAAGATGAAGGCAACGGTTCTGATATTGAAGGTGTTGCTTCTAGCAGTTGGGAAGATGAAGGCAATGATTCTGACGTTGATTGTTGTTCTGTAATGTTGGTTATGTTAGAACAAGTAAAGTCCAAATCATTAAAGACATTTTTATCAAAGGGGTATATGCCTGTGCAACGAAAGTCACTAACTGCGATTTTAATTCGAAAAACTCGATAAAAAGCTGAAGCAACTAAGCCAGCAATCTCGTATTCACTGATTCCAATACTAGGATTTAATCTCATTCACAAGTCACATGCATTATTATAAGCAGATTTAAATGGCTTCATGAACGTACGATCCAGTGACTGTAGCTTATGGGTCGTATGTGGTGGGGTGCTAAGCATATGGATGTTATTTTTCCGGGCAAATTCAATAACATCTAAGTCCTTATGACTCGCATGTCCATCTAAAATCAGTAGAACTGGATTCTCGGCTGTAGGATTAGAATACTGCACAAAATGATGCATCCATTTGAAAAATAATTCGGCATTCATCCAGCCGTTTGGCTGAGCTTCGCCTACGCTCTCATTTGGGGCGTTAACCATTAGTCTTTCATTCATTCGGACTCGTGGAAATATAAAATATGGTAGAACAAATTGACCTCCAGCGCTCATTGCAAAAAGCACCGTCACGTTCTTTCCACGTTCTGCTGAAGTCAGTTTTCCTACTTATTTTTGGTTTTTAGTAGCTAAAACGTTGGTATGTTTTTGGACAATGCTGACACCAGTCTCGTCTCAATTCCATATTTTATAAGGAGTGAATTTAAACCTCTGTATCAAAGTCTCTGGACCATCAAATAAACGCTCAACCTGAGGTCTGTTAAATCCTACTGCTCTCATTAAGCTCGTTGATTCAGCACTCCGCAATGATAAATCACTATGTCTTTTTATAAAAGAATAATAATAGTTTTTCCCTGTCATTTCTTTTTCTTTATTAAACTGGTGAGGTAACTTCAACTTCTCTACCAGTTGAAAAGCAAGACGTAAAAATTCTTGCCTGTTTAAAGGCAGTAGTCTATTGGCCAAGTTTTTAACATGTGTCGCCAATGTTTCTTCATGTTCAGGTGAAAAAGTATGAGAGAAGTGTGAAAACAACCCATAACTGGCTCAATGGATATCTCTTTATTATTTTTAATAGCACTTACTCTGTCATTCAATGTAGTTCGTGGTATCTGATAGCGTTCAGCAGCTTGGCGTGCTCTCATCTCATTATTCAGTACCTTTTCCACGGCTTTTCGCATGTTCGCAGGATCCTAGCTGCCCTTTTTTTTGCCTCACATGAACATTATTTTTATCACTTGGCATTTTTGCGTACCTGTAAGTAAAAGAAATCTTTTAAAAACGAACTTTATTATTGGCCGGTACTGCAGGACAATGCAGTAGCCGGTACTGGAGGAAACGAAAAAAGAATAAGTTTGTTTACAGGTAAAAACAAACGCACAAATATTGATTTAAAGTGTACTTTTTTATAGTTATATAAGTACACTATACATACCAGGAGTTATTTGTTTTAAACTGGATCTTTAAATGTTGAAAATCACCAACAGAATTTTAAATATCCAGTGTACGTCTATGATGCCCAGCACAAATCTTTGCACTGACAAGAATCCTGTCGCGACTGAGTTTATACCGCGCTGGGCTTGTACTTATAGGAGTGTCTGGCACTAATACCGACAATCATCACCGTACCATCTATTATAGGTTTTTTAGAACTTTCAACTGGCCGGTACTGTGGGACTCTCCCCTAATTATATTAATATTTACACTATTTTTCTTTGTTTTTGACCGAGACCTTTTTTAGTATTTCAGCCAGGATTTGTATCTGACATGCACAAAAATATACCCTATTATATAAGAGTGGCGAAACATGGACTACTACTTGCCGAACAAATAGCGAAACAATTCATTAAAAATGATTTTACTGATCTTGCGTCAGAAGAAGCTACACTTTATGAAGATTTATTTAAAACATTGGATACTAAATATTTACTAGAAAAATCAACTTACACAGTTGAGAATGTCAAGTGCCAAGTTGAGGTAAAGTATTACATACTTTTGTTTAATATTTTTTCTTAATTACGAAATATTTCTTAATATAATAATGTCTATATAATTTTCATTCATCTGCATTTATGGCTCTATCTCCTATTATTCCTCTGATTTCTTCTCTTTGTTCTGATCTTTTTCTCTTTCTATTCTATTGAACATAGTTTAAGGCCTGTTTTGGCCATCGTTGGTCTTCCATTCACATTACTTCTCTTACCATAAAAATTGTTTTGATTCTATTGTATCTACGGTATTGTAAATTCTTCCTGATTTCCTTCTTGTTATTTCATTTAATATGTGATCAAGTTTGGATATCCGACACGCTGTTCTGAGATAGCCTATTTCTATCACATTCAGTTTTTTCTTGTCTTTCATCGTCATCTTCCAACATTTAGATCCGTACGTGAAATTCTAGACTCGTTCCTAGTTCTCCGCTTTTCTTGTGCAGCAAAAAAGCATTCCACTTAGCATGTTCGGAAAGGTCGAAAAATATTTTTTTGTAATACCTCTTTTCACACTTTCTGGTTATAGGGTAATCAGCAAAATGTTGGTCGGACGCCCATAGTATTGTTGTAGTCTTAAACAATTCTAGGTTTTTTATCTCCTTTCCTCGCCTTTCTTCAGTAACCATTTCAGCATTTTGCAGCGTTGACAGCACACAAACCTCCCGTTTATTCTTCCACTTCATTACTATTGCCTTCCCTTTGCATAAAAGTTGGCTGTAGTCAAAAAGTGACCTTTCGACAGTAGAGATTTCATTAGGGTCATGTCAATACGCGTTGGCACCGAAAATCTTTGTATTGTTCGTCAAACTTTGTATCCTTTCCCGTATAAATTATGCTATGTCAAATATATCCGGACGAGGATTCACACCGCATGTAGTTCTTTATAAAAAATCGTGATCTTTTGTTTGGAATATATTTATTCTATCCGAGTATGCCTTTGTAGAAAAGTAAGCTCTCGTCAATTGTAACATCCATTTCCAAATCATACAAAGATTTATACTTAGCATTTAGGTATTCATAAACTTGCTAGATTTTATACAGTTTTAGGACTTGGGTCTAGGAGTATTTCTGTCGAAAGAATAATTTAGAGAAATGCAGGTATTTCTTTATTTTGAGAAACCTTTTATTCATATTCATAATCCTATAGAAAAAAGGCGTTTAATTATTGGTTTTTTGGGCTAATAAAGCAAATGCACTGGTTTCTTTAACAAGCTTTGCAGTAATATAATTGCAAAAAAATACTCGCATTTCATCCCTATCCGTTGGTATCCATTTGTTCTCTTTTATAACTCTGCGAAATCCTGATCGCCTTTTCTAATCAGCAAAACTATTTGTTTCTTGAACGATTGAAAGACTCTTACTTACGACCTTATTTTCAATATTCTTTATATGGAAATGACACTCCGTTTTCCCAGTAAGAGGAAATCTCGGTGGGCCGGGCCTGGTCGGTCTAACCCACTGCCGGACTGCTTGAAGTAAGCCAATTGCACTGTTATTATCTTCATTGGAAACTGAGTCATTTAATAACATTTCACTTTCACTTTTATCAAGTATTTTTTCTTTTATTCCAGGATGAATCTGGCAACAATTTAAAATATGAAACAATAGTAGGAGACAACTTAGCCTTTAGGCTCGCAACTGATACGTTCCTAGAAGATACCAGCAAGGACATTTTACCATTCCTTACCGATTATTCTAGAAACAAAACATTTTTGATAAATGCTTTGCAAGGTAAGAATCCTAATAAAAAGTAAAATTAATGTTAACAAGAAAAAAATAATCTAAATAGTACTCTAAAGTAACAAAACATTTTATGTTTAAACTACATTTACACATAAGATTGTATTGTACACTGGGGTGCAAAATTAACTGGACACTTGGATTTTTTTTGTTTTATGTTGGGTTTTAGATCAAAACTTGTTTAATTTGTTTGAATTGTATTTTTAGATGTTTTGTGCGAACAACACCACTTTTATATATTCGTTTTGTTATTAATGTGAAATAGTACATTAGCATTATGTGCCTGATTATAAGTTCGGCATTATTAACAGCAGATCATCAGAGGCAACGTTCGCGAACAGCTTAATTTGGGTGTTGACGATTGTAGTGCTATGCTTTTCACGGACAAATCAAGATTAACACATACTCATCAGATGGACGGCCTAGAATATGGAGAAGAGCAGGTGAACGTTACCAACAATGTTGTCTTACTCCGAGAGTTCAGGAAGAGGTGGTATATTGGTGTGGGCAGGCATTTCCCTGGAGGCTCATATAGAAGTTTTTTACAATTCAAGGAGGCAATTTAAACGCTTAACGGTATATTCAGAAATATTTGAAAGATAATGTAGTGCCATTTACCCCATTTGTTGGAGAAAACTTCCGTCTAATGCAAGATAATGCTCGTCCACACATTGTAAGAATTATACGGGATTATTTTAATTAAGTTGGAGTTTATTACCATGGTCTCCAAGGAGTGCAGACTTAAATCCAATAGAGCATGCATGGGATATTCTGGAACAACGTATTCGACACAATCATGGTGAGTTTGAAACCATGAATGGTTTGGAAGCAAGCAGTGAGTGACGAATAGGAGCAAATCCCTCAAGACTCAGACTTTGCTGCCTTAATCCGAAGTATACCTGATCGAATGTGAGATGTAATTATTGCTTGTGGATCGTGGAGGTAACACACTCTACTCAATATCGTTTTCCATAAAAAATGTTCATATATTTAAAAAATAATAATTTTTGTTTCGTTGCAGATTTTCAAATGTGTTGAATTGTTTATTAGTTTTTCTGTGTAACGTTCTTGAATTGTGATAAGTTTGACTTTTAAATTTTTTGATTAATAAATACTTAAATGGGAACATCCGAAACTTTTTAAACGCTAGTTTTTAAGAAAAATCTGGGTGTCCGGTTAATGTTGCACCGCAGTGTATTATACACTGTGTGCATTTGAAAAGAACCGATCTTCTGTTAGAAATGCGACATATTAGAAAGAAATGCCGAGTCAGGTTGATTTTTAAATTTAGTTGTTTTTATTTTGGATAATACTATGATACCGTCACCATGACGTCTTGATGACGCTATTAATTTTTTTTAATGGACATCTAATTTTTTTGCCAACGGCATATTATAATGGCAATATGTATCAATATGATAGTTTTTGATATACAAGGTGTTTAAACTCAATTAACTAGTCCGACAGTTTTAAGAAACTATATTTAATTTTCAACAAAAAAAAAAGAAACAAAAGTATTGGTTATTTAAATACATAAAAAAACGGTTTAAGGCTATTTTTTCGGTGCACCAAAATCTAGGGACATTGTTTTCTCTATTATTTACCGACAAAAAATCTCGAAATTTAAACACGTTATTCGAAATTGTGTTGCCTTTAAAATGATTGTTTTACTTTTTTTTTTTATTTTTTTGAAACTTATGTTGAAAAATTGGATTATACTGTTTAAAATTCTATTATAACCAAACTTTTTACGCCCATCACTTGAAAGAGTTCTTTTTTCTGTAATCGTTGTTTTTTTTTCACTTTTCTATGTCCAGTAATAATAAAGAAAAGCGTGTTCCAACTTTGAAAAAAATTGCTTAAAAATACAGAAATCTAATAGTGAAATGTGTTACTCATCATTGGCGCTTAGTTTCATCGTTATCGCCTTCGTGACGTCAAATCTCATAAAACGTACGGTCAGTTAGTTCGCTTGAATCAGAATCCATTTTCAGTTAATCATTCTTGTATTTTCTATATCAACTTGCTTAGCGTTTACAGTTTACAGTATTCTTAGTTATTTGAAACAATGAAATTCTAATATATTATTAGTTAGGTGATATAAGTTAAAAGTTATTTGGTTTACGCGTATTTTTAAGTATTATATTAGTTCACTGATATAAGGTGACAAGATAAGAAATGAGTCCCAGTAAACGACCAATTTTTTATAGATAAATAAAAATATTTTTTGTTTAATTTTTATTAGGCTAATATCAGTTTTCTCTAACAAATAAATAACTTCTTGAGATCATTTTTAAGCTACAACTGCGAAATTATTTATTTGTTTGTGACAACAAATTGTAATTTTTTTGATAATAATATTTTTATGATATTTTAAATTTATTATAAATAAACACCATGATGTTTTTTGCAGTCACGTTTCACAAACTTTTATTCAATAATATATTTAGCTACGACATATAAATTAAAAATGTGATAATTATTTTTAAAATATTCAAATTCAAACATTCAATCAATCAAAAAAGGTATTCCCGACAAAACTAATTTGAATAATAGCACGTCTACCAAGCTCTATCAATACTAAAGGAAAAAAAAATTTAAATATGAAATTAAAATACTTTGAATGAAAAATCAAAGTTGAAAACACAGTGTGTCAACTGGAATGTTATACCACTGGTTCAGTAACACTTACAGTCAATGAAAAAACTAGTCGGAGATGTTAAAATATACAACTGTGGAAAATGGAAACACAGTAGAAGATGTTAAAATATACAACTGTAGAAATGGTATATCTAAATTACGGAAAGAGTAAATCAACCCTTCCGTGCACGGGTAATAATTTTATACACGAAGGAACGAGTTGGGTCTGAAAGCCCAAAAAATTAAACAAGATTTTTTTATGTTTAATTTTGTAACAACAGGTTTGCGTTGCATATATTAGAACTACTACTAAAGACAAGTTACATGTACATAAAAAAATGAACTGCTATATATAATATTAAAACTAAAAATACAAAAGAAATTACATACTACAATATGGCAGGTTTTTAAAGAAAAACCTTGTATATAACTTATTCAGTCATTTTATCAAGGCATATGCAACAAACAGGTACGATCTGTTCTAAGCAAATAATTTTTTTACAGTAATGACACATGTAGCGAGTATAATGTTTTTATTAGTCCTAATTTATTGTCTTTATTCTAATTTATTAAAACTCACGATAATTTATCAAAAGTCTTTATTTTATACTAATTTATTTTACCCTTAATAATTACAAATAATTTATTTGCGTTCGATACAATTTTAACCCGATATCCGCGATCTTCTTTTTGACTAACTATTTACATAAAATTTATATATATTTATTAATACTAAACAGTCGTTATTCTCGAAGCGCGGGTAGTGAGCTTCCGGAACAAACTCGATCGCTGTGCGGTCAGACTGGGTTTTTATAGCAGCCTCTTCCGGAAAGTTCGACTCGTCGGAGACCCATTAGGTATTACCTGGAATTTCTACCATCAGGTCAAATCTAGAACATATTTAGTAAATAAACAACATTTTTTACAGGTTTATTTTAATATGACTAATTTTTACGTAACATTGCCCCCTCTTAAAAGATGGTTCCTCCTGGAACCTTGTCGGAACTGCAACTGGAATGACATGCTGATATCGGCAACTGGGCCCTATTTTACAACAACAACAAATTTTTATGCAACTTCCAGTTGCATAAAAATGACAAGGGACGGTTTTCTCTCCGCACCAGTAACTATGCGGATTGCAACAGACTAACACCTGGACTTCGGTTGTCTTTAAAGATCTCTTTCAACCATATTTCGGATAACCCTCCAATCTAACTGGCGGCACTCCAAATTTGGCATGGGTAACTTTTGCATGTCGAACTCTAGTACGTGCTCTCTCAATTGAAGTAAGGCTTCCCATACATCTCGGTAGGTAGGTTGGTAACGGGCAGTGTCTTTTGTTACCAGGTAATAAAAGGTAACGTGATGCATCTTGGAGTTTCAAGGTTTTACCGGGAGCTGGCACTTGGCATTGAAGTTCTGCAACTCGGCCGAACTTCCTTCGAAAGACGGATGCCAACCCTGGTGCGTCTTTGATACTGGCCGGGATGGTAAGGGCCAGTGAGTAGTCATCGGGAAGCGCGAGTAGATCTTGCCTTTCTTCAGTGGTAACACCATGTCTTGCTTTACCGATACCTCCATAGGCACCCATGAATTCCTCAAACGTGAGGTCAGACACATCTTGGACTTGGTTTACTTCGATCCACCTGGCTATCTGACCCACTGGGTTCTTAAACTGAATCAATCACTTAAGGGCGGCATGGTCGGTTCGGATTAAAAAACTTCCTTCCATAGAGGTATTGATAGAAGTGCTCTACTGATTTCACTACTGCCAGAAGTTCTCTTCTCGTGACGCAATAATTCCGCTCAGGTTTTGAGAGAACTTTACTAAAATACCCAAGGACTCTTTCCTGTCCTCCTTGAATCTGAGACAGCACTCCTCCAATTCCCACATTACTTGCATCTGTATCTAAGATGAACTCTTCTTCTGGCAGTGGATACCCTAAAATTGGTGCTGTGATTAAATGCTTTTTTAAGGTCTCAAAGGCATTTTGACAGTCTACATCCCAGCGGTATTCTCTTGCTTCCTCTGAAAGTCGCATTAATGGTTTAGCGATATCTGCAAACTTCTTAATAAACCTCCGGTAGTAAGTACATAGTCCCAGAAAACTTCTTACTTGGTGTTTGTCCAGTTGGTTTTGGCCATTCCTTAATGGAATCTATTTTTCCTTTATCCAAGGCCACTCCTTCTTTACTGACTATATGACCCAGATAATTGACTTTACCTTGAAATAGCTAGCACTTCTTGGAGTTTAACATCAATTGAGCAGCTTTAAGTCGATTAAAAACGTTTTCTAAATTCCTCAAATGATCTTTAAAATGTCTCCCCCAAGACGATTATGTCATCTAGATAAACTAGGCATGTTTTCCAAGATAACCCTCTCAACACATTTTCCATAAGCCTCTAAAATGTCGCAAGAACATTACAGAGTCCAAATGGCATAACGTTTGAATTGCCATAATCCCGATCCTGTGGTGAAGGCTGTCTTTTCTTTATCTACCGGGTCCATTTTCTACCTGCCATTATCCAGACTTCAAATCTGGAAGAAATACCTCCTCGTTACCAATTTTGATTACTTAATTCTTAAAAATCCAATTCGAATTCATGCGTATTCATTACGTCCATTCCTAATATAACATCCTCTTCGATGTCAGCAACTATAACAGAATGGACGAACTTTTCTGCTCCAATTCCTAATTGTACCTGGATTTCTCCATGAATGTTGGCATTTTCACCTGTGGTGGTCCGAAGTCGCAACCTCGTTGGTAACAGTTTCTTTCGGCAGTTTATAACTGCCGGGCGTATAATGCTTCTGGTCGCTCCGGTATTCACCAACAACGTATGCTTTTTACCATTTATTTCTCCATCTACATATACACTATCTTCACGACATTTCAAAGAAGCTATTAGTATGAGAGGGTCGTTGGAAAAGTTTTGGGTCGAAGGTGCCCCCCTAAGGCCGACCCGTTCTGGTTTTGTCTTCGGTCTTATGGTCTTCGTTTTCTGGTGTGTCATGCTTTTCACCATATTAACGAGCTGGTCAAGTTTATCTTCATCTTCTTCCTATTTTACAGTCCTAACTTTACTGTACCCACTAGAGGCCTGCGTAGCTGACTCGTATTCGAGGGCGGCGGATAAGACATCAACCAGCGTCTTATGACGAGCTAATCGTAGTGTTCTCTGCATTTTATGATTACGAAGACCATCAATAAACGTTTGAACGGCCAACTTTTCCATCATGTCTTCGGGAGCTGTTGAATAAGCATATCGTACTAATCTGGCAATATCTACCTCTCAATTCTTGAAGGGCCTCATCTTCTTCTTGAGTTGTTCGAAATCATCCGTCTCCTCTACGGCTATGGTCTGGAGCACATCTAAGGCATCTCCTCGAAGAGCGATGGAGTCAGGTTTACAGCCTTTTCTTTTGCAGACCATCCATACGCTCTTGCAGCTGATTCGAACTGTTTCATGTAGTTGTTCCATGATGATTTTCTGTCGAAAGTTGGGACTTTGACATGAACAGAACCTCCACTTCCTTCAAATTTCGCCCACATTTCCAACTTACATTTTGTCTCGTCTTCTTTTGTCTCTATGGTAATTGGATTGTTTACTCTCTCTGCTGTTCCTGTTCCCTAAATCTTCCTTTCCAACTACTTTCCATATTTTTTCTTTGAAGGCCGAACATATCGGCAGCAACTTGGTTTTTTAACGAAGACATTCTGTCGTCGAGGGCAGACATCTCAGAAGTGACTTTAGAGATTTCCAGGAGATGTTAGCAGAAACTTTGCTTTCTAGAGAAGAAATCTCGTTAGAAAACTTTGTCTTCTAAAGAGGGCGATGTCGCCGCAAACTTTAGCTACATCAGAGGAAACTTTGGAAATCGACGAGATGACAGCAGCATGCTTGTCTTCACAAATATATAAGTTTCCGGATCTAAACCCTCTTCTTTTAAAGCGTTCTTTAGTCGTTGGATTAAGTCAGCCTTTTTTTCCGGTAAAAGCTAATTCCGCTCAACCACATCGTTGACTGCAGAACTGATAGAATATGGACCTGGTGGCTGTGTACCGGCCTATAATTTTTAATTAATAAAGTATAGAAACGTGCAAGAATCCACCAAGGAAAATACCTTCAGACCGTAATCGGGCCGGTTTTTTTGGAAGGTTACATTCTAAAACTAAGCGACCTCTAAGTCGTAAAAGCATGTCATCGATAGTGGACGTATTGGCAAATGGTATATTATTTTTAAAAATTTTCAACTACATCCTCGAATACGACTCTCACTGCTAAAAGTTTGTTTACTTGTGTCCCGTTCGTCCCTTGGTACGAATATCATCTAGGCGTAAGCACTTCATAAGAAATCAAAATCTGCGGAGAGCCATCGTTGCCGGAAATATGTCAATGCCCGTACCATGTCTTTCCCAAACTCAAAAATTGAAGTTCTACCTCCACGGTAAACTCCAGCTAAGTAAAGTTATGCTTTTTTCTCGTCTAGTTCTAATATTTCGTGATCTGCATATCTTATTCCATTTCATTCCATCTTTGGTATTATAATAAAGGTGTTGGTTTGATTTACCTTGTGAAATACATTCTTGTACGTTTTATTCGGTGTCTGATAAATCAAATTGAGACTCTGAGTTATAATTAGCATTTTCATGTTCTAAGTTGCCAATTATAGACTCATAGGAATCTGAATCTTCATAATTTTCTTCCTCATCGGTTGCAACTTCCTCGTAGAGACGTTACAAATGTTTTGCCTTTCTCTTTTGTCTGAGCGGGTATAAGAGAACGAAAAACAGATATATCATCGACACTATTGCTTCAATGCGCATTCGTAACTGAGGGATTATAGCTAGCTTTGCCGACCAAAGGTACCTAGATCGCCAGGACCGTACTTTGACTCGCTGACCGAATAGAGATAGAAGAACTGAATTGGCCTGACAGACCCAACCCGTGCAAAAAGGAACCTAAAGTGTTGTTTACAAAACGTGTAAAAGCCTGTTAGATAGGGAAAGAAAGCAAAAACATAAGAAGAGCATGCAATATAGAAGACATAAATGGATAAATGGCAAAATGGAAACATGAGTGGAACGAACACATTAGTAGAATCGAAGAAGATAGGATAGTACGAGTAGCATAAGATATGTCACTAAATGACAAAGAAGTATTGGCAGACCAAGAAAAAGATGGTGCGATAAGTTAAATAATTTAGGAGGATAATATTAAAGAAGAAACAGATTTTAAAGCCTACGTACAAGAAGGAAGAAAAAGAAATGTTGTTGATGTCCTTAATTATATAAACAAAAAGTTTTTATATTATTTTGGACATGTTACTGATATAAATGAAGGAAAAAATCAGATGGTATTTATGGAATTTGGTTGAATCAAGCATGGTGATGAATCAAGCTTTTCTGCAAGTTTATGGTTTGCTCTATTTAGTTGGGCTTTAATTTTAAAAAAATATAAATCATACTGCAGCCTATCTCAGAAATGGGATACACATTGAAAGCATGGATACTAAGAAGAGTAGCTTTTATACCTAAACCTGGCAAAATCCGATCGTTCTAACTTCCAACATATGATAATTTTGATATCGTTCGTTCTAATAAAGACTGTAGAAAAACTATTTAATATGCATGTTAGGGATAGTATATTGATCAAAAGTTCGGTACATAAGGGGCAGTAATCGTATCGAGTAGAATGCTCTACAGAAAACAACACTGCACCATCTCGTTCAGAGGGTGGAGTACATTTTGAAACACAAAGAGATGATGTTGGGTACATTTCTTGATATAGAGTGAGCATTCTCTCTTATTACAAAACCTTTTATCGCAAGGGATACGGTAGACTATATGCTGAGAAGACGTGTGATATATACAACCTTGTTGGCGATACAGTGTCAATACAGACAACCAAAGGGTATTCGCAGAGGAGAGTTTTATGTGCTCATTGATGAGCTAATAACTAGACTGAATAAAGACAGGCAGCATATAGTTATCATAACCCACAGCATATTTATTATTACTATCATAAATAGAATGCAGCAGGCTCTGACTATAATTACAGAAGGGACTTCAAAAGTTAGACTTAACATAATCTTCCAGAACTCCAAAATCATTAAATTTGTCAAAAGAAGGAAAAAGGAAATCGGTCTTCTAAGCTTAAATGGTGCAAATCTATATCTAGTAAGTAAGATAAAGTATCTTGGGGTCATATTAGACTTAAGGCTTACTTGGAATCATCAAATAGAACGAATAACCAAAAGAACAGTAACTACTTTAATAGTAGTCAGACGCATTCATGGGAACTGTGGATTTTAAAACCAGACATGTTATATTGGACTTATAATATAGTGGTAAAACTCAAACTACATATGAATCAGTGGTCTAGTGGTTAAAATGCTATCTTCAAATTAAGTAAGGTGCAAAAACTACCTTGCTTAGGAATCACAGGGGCTATGAGTGGCATACTAACGGCAGCTATGGTGGCCCTACTAGATTTCCTCCTTAAATACAACTATAAGAATTGAGGCGAGGATGGGATAATGTAGACTGTGAAAACGCCTGAGTAAAGCAATTCTTGTATTAAAACTAAATAATATAATAAATAAAATAGATGATGATTTCTGACCATACGGCACCTGATACAAACCTGAAGTACTTACCTACCTACAAGTAGACATTTGCCCATGAGAAGAATAAAATAAAATAAACACTCGACACAAACTGCAGAGTTATACCTGGTAATATATCAGTAAATATTCAGTGGTGGTATAAATTTAAACATTTCTATTCCGATAGGAAAAATATACCTCTGTATTTCAGGCATAGATTTTTGCAATTTTGCAGTGTGCAAGAGAAATTAACATGAGGATTTTAAACTAAATAGATGTTGCCGATAAAATATTGATGTCCGGCTAATTAAAACAGGCGGTCATGAACTCATAAGTAAAACCCATCAATTAATAGAAATTGCCTGGCAACAAGAAATAATGCCGAAAGAATTGTGTGGTAGTATTATTGTACCAATACACAAGAAAGGAAAAAAGGAGTCATGAATGAATTACAGAGAAATCTCACTAATCCACACAACATATAAAATATTGGCTTCGATATTAATAAAAAGATTAGTACCATTACGCCGAAAGAATAGTTGGTGACTACCAGTGTGGTTTCAGGCCTAGCAGATTCGACTATTATCAAATATTTACAATAAGGGAAATGCTTGAAAAGTATTGGGAATATAATCACGACGTGCATCAGATTTTTCTAAAAATAAATGAAGACAAAACAAAATACATGGTCGTCTTAAAAACAAGAACGACGGGCGAATAAGGCAAAAACATTACCATAAATAATCACAAACTTCGAAGTGGTTGAAAGAGATTATAAATATCTAGGAGCAACAAACAATCACAAAATAACAACAAATTAGAGCGAGAAGTTGAAACGAGAATAATGGCAGGAAATAGATCTTTCTTTGCAACTGCAACATCTGATGAAGTCGAAACTTCTGTCACGAGGTGCAAAAGATCCGTATATATAAGACCATAATAAGACCAACAGTCGCGTATGGAAGCGAAAACATGGACAATAACAAAAAGAGAAGTAAATAAATTGCTGGTAATGGGAACGTAAAATTCTTCGAATGATATATGGCCCTTGCAGAGACAGTCGTGACAAATGAATGGAGGGGGCAGATACAATAACGAGCTAGAGATTAGAGAAAATCTAGTCAGATAAATATAAAGGCCAATAGACTCAGATGGGCAGGACAAGTGATACGTCAGTAACGAAAATCGCCTTATTAACAATGTGTTCCTGGAAAAGGCCAGATAGAAAGAAAGGTCTGTAGGGCGGCCTAGAAAAAGGTTGGAAAGATGCAGTCAGAGAAGATCTAGAGAAGAGGGGATGTGCGACAATGGGAATTACTGGCACAGGGTCGACAAACATGGAAGGCAGTAGTAAACGCGGCAAAGACACACGAAGAGTTGTAGCGCCATTGGATGATGGATGATGATGATGATGATGATTGATGATCGATGATGATGATGATGATGATGCTGAATGATGATGTGATGATGATGATTGATGATGATGATGATGATGATGATGATGATGGATGATGATGATGAGATGATGATGATGATGATGATGATGATGATGGATGATGATGATGATGATGATGATGATGATGATGATGATGATATGATGATGATGATGATGATGATGATGATGATTGTATGAATGATGATGATGATGATGATGATGATGATGAATGATGATGATGATGATGATGATGATGATGATGATGATGATGATGATGATGATGATGATGATGATGATGATGATGATGATGATGATGATGATGATGATGATGATGATGATGATGATGATGATGATGATGATGATGATGATGATTGATGAAGATGATGTTGATGATGATGATGATGATGATGATGATGATGATGATTTTAAACTGAAGTGGACCAATATATGCTAAATAGACAGTAAGCAGCTCATAAGCTCAAAGGAGTAGTGTAAGATGCCGACACGAACTCGGCAGACTTGCGGAACATAACAGTAATACACTAGTATGGGTTCCAGGTCACCAGAAAATATATGACAATAAAAGAGCTAATATACTTGCTAGGAGAGGATCAGCTAAAAAATAATTCGGAATAGAGCTAACTAGGCTGAAGCACTGCAGAAAACAATTAGGAATTAGCTTCATGTCAGGAGTCATAACAGGCTTGCTTACTAAATTTGCACTAGTTAAGGGACACCTGCATATAATGGGACTGTTTCATTAAGACTTGAGCTGCAGACTCTGTAGCAGAGAACCCGAAACAGTCAATCATATCTACACGATTGCGAGGGCATATTGGCAAATTGGTAAATACCTTTTGGAGACTACGACATGACTTCAAATGTATATAATACCCCCATTTACTCGACCTATAAAAATTGGCACAGGATTTACAGTACCACCGGTTTATAATAGACGACCTACAGAAAACAAATAAATACAATATTTTCTAGCCAACCGAGACCTGTTGCAAAATGTAATAGGAACAAAAAGGCTTTTCAGAAGATGCTGTGACAACGAATTACTTGTTTACATGCTATTAAGATGATCCATCCCTAATTGATAATTACGTTGTAAGACCTGAATATTGTGGAATACTTGCTTTGCAATTTAACAATTCCAGTTTCATTAATAACATTTAATACAGTAAAGAATATCCCTTTTTTACGTATTACAAATGTGCTTAGCGATTTTAAACTTTCCGGTGACGTTTCAGGTACCAGAAGAGGTGCAGGATTGTAGAATAAATAGTAGGGGTGTAGTTTCTGGGCGAATAATTATTATGTTCCTTACTTCATTACATAAAACAGGCATTCGCAACTCTGAATCAAGAGCACGATATTAGTCAATCGTACTCTTTTGTTAATGATAAATATCGGAGATTTGTAGATTAAGAAGCCACACATCACAGGTTACAAAAATTTTTTGCAAGTAACATTTAGAAGCAATGTGGTTTGACTGTCACCGATTTTTTTTCACCCCGCTCTCTGAGTAATCTTTAAATGGTGCATTTTTTATTATGCCAAATCTCCAAACTACTCAATAAGCAAAAGTGCTTATTGTTTTAAATATTAAAACTATACAAGTTTTTGGAACTCTCCTTCTCTATTGAAAACACAGAATTTTGAAAGAAAATCTATTGCAGAATTCTAAAAGGTTAAATTCTTTCCAAATGACATTTAACATAGACGTAGATTATTCAGTATTAAGTTAACTATAAAGTAAACTTGTTGTTAAAATATCTTAATTTTATTTATTTTAATTGCATTCTTCATTCTATAGCATATTCTCTTTTTCAGATTTCTGTAAACCAAACAATGTCGCAGACTTCATAGGAGACTTTTATAACAAGGAAACCATTCCAGCACCTCTTAGAATTAGAAATATGGCAAAGAACTCCAAATTATTTGCAGATACATTTAATTGTAAAGATAATTTCGAAAGGAAACAATTTCCTTTTTTAAAACAAGTTAATCCTTAAAATCTGTAGTTTTTATTAAAGAAACAATATTCCTTTACATTTTAAACGCCGGATGATCAGACTTTTTTGTTTTATTGGTTGCTGGATTTCTTATGAATCATCATCATTATCATCACTGCTGAACATAGGCCTTTCACATGTTTTTCCACCTGTTTTTCCATGTCATCTGTCTAATTCGTTGGGGGGTCGAACCATACAATGTTCTCGTTGGCTTGTATGTGTGGGTCTCGCTTCCACAAATATCTTGCTTTGTCCAGTCGGTCAGGTTAACTGGATCTTGCTACACTGAATTAAAATACTTTATCGTTTTCTTTATTGAATTGGAATCGCATTGATTTGTGCACATTGGAATCTTAGAGACCTAATCAAATATCACTTCATCTTTCCAAATGTCAGCGCCCAAATAAAGTGAGTGTTTATTCATCTTATCAGTTTCGATTAGTCTTGGCTTGATCACGACATAATCTCGTTTCAGTCGCACTTCTTATCTGTCTACTGTGATATGCTTAATCTTTACCCAATAACCTTCCAGCAGTAAGTATAGTATAAAAAGATAATGTAAAAAAGTATTTGTGTTCCGTGGACACGTGACGTGACTGTGTTGTATAATAGATAATATATGTATTGCCGTGTAAAAGTGTCAGAAGAAATAAGCTTAATTGAATTTTTTTTATCAAGTTTGAACATTTATTTCAGTTTAAAACTGCACTAAGTTTAAATGATGAACAAGGTGTGATGATTAGAACCTTATGTGGCTAGGACAGTAGGTTAAAAAGGACCAAATTTTAGATCTTTCTTCTTGTAGTTCCTTCTCCTAGCACGTGAGGTTGGCTCACTCTATCACAGCATAATCGCGTACACTTAAGGGCGGGCTGCATCTAGAAAAGATCTACTCAGGTGCAAGCTGTATAGCACTCTCTCTATAGGTTTCACTCAGCCAGGAAATTACTTCGCTCTCCCTATTCATCTTTTTTATGTCAGCCATTCTTAACACATTCTGCAATTTGTAACAATCCTTGGGTCCCCATGGTATTTTCAAAATCCTTCTACACGCAACCACATCTCAAATGATTCCATGCTTTTTCAATAAGCGATCCCCACTTTTAGTGTTCTAGCTTTCCATTCCATATACAACAAAGTCGAGAAAATTTTAGAGATACCTGACGTCGCAAACATAAATAAGGTAAGATCTGAATGGTGATAATGAATCAGTAAATGAATTAACCACTAGTGTGAATCAGAGCGGGGACGCAGGAAGTCCACAAAGCTGCTACTCAACAATGAGCAAATCAACGCGGTTTTGACCCCAAAGTGTGGCCTATATTTTTTGCAATTTCAAACGCACATTGCCAAAAAAGGGTAACTAATACTATATTCTTGGACACTTAAGGTACTGTGTCCAAGTTATTAGGACATTCGCGATATATGACAACTCAATCGAACATCAATTAAACACATATTTAAGAAAAATTAATTAATTATGATTAATTATGTTCATTGTTATAAAACAAAAACGAAAATCAATTATCAATAAAATAAATACAAATGTGTCTCATGATTTGCAAATAATAATCTGACTAAGTGCACAGCAAGATATGCAAAATATGAAACAGTTAAACATAAATTGACTGTGCATAGACAACCTGGTCCGATGGGCCTTGTGGGTAACATTAGTAACACACTAAAAGTATATTTCTGGTCTCTAAACATTTATGCGCCACGGTTGCACCGTCATGTTCTAAAGTTCCAGCTGAAATCGTAAGCACAGCTTAAACGGAAAATTCAGTTATGCACCGACCCAGATTAGACGTGTTTGACCGTCTTAACATGTCAAGTCTCGCCGAATTCCCGTGACTTAAGACGTGCTTACGGAGATCGCAAGCTGGGTAATAGTAACGCATCGAAGACTTTGCTAATATCTGTGACTGCGCACAGTCAATTAAATGTGCTCACAGAGGCGCTCAGAAAGTTGTAATCTACGTTTTTATGTGTATGAATGGGATAATAATAATATGCAGATGTCGATTATGTTAATTTAATAGAATTGTAGTAGACGATGAATATCTTATGTATCCTCAGCATTTCCCCGACAATCCACGTCACAACCTTATAATCGGGAGAATCCTCATTCATCATCAGATTATTGTCGCAAGACAGAATATTTTGTGTTAGGTTCTCGCTTTATCACAAAAGAAAGTGGTTTTAGGTGGTTTTGGGAAAATCGAGGGGCCAACTAGAATAATATTCATAAATTGTAGAGTATTTTTTTAATGTGGCTTTTCAGAAATAATTTCATTGTTAGTTTCGTTAAAAAAGTTTGTAAAATGAATTTAATGTTCTTTTAGAAATAACTTCCAATAAGTCCCTATTAACCCAACTGGTCTACTGACTTTTAAGTCCTTTATGCAACTGGAGGACATTTGAAATACTATTGGGGATTTTTATAAGAAGCACAGTTAAAAATCTACAATTTTCATAGAATGTGTTCGCAATATAGTAACATGTTAGCCTATTGCCTCCCTCGCACGCTGGATTTATATTAAATAATGCCAGAGAATCGAGGAGACAAAGAATAGCTCAAAGACACAAAATGACTATTTTTGATATTTGTGGATTTTCCTCGAGTCGTTGGGATGCAAGTCGATGGTGCGCAAGTTCGAATTATGTATAATCGCAAGGTAACCTGAACTCATTATGTTTAACAAAAAGTCGAAATTAGTGTATTCAATCATGTGATATGTGGAATCGAAATTGTCCACTGATTATTTCCTAATCAAACTCTTAGCAAATTTAAATTATCTTTCCTCCATATCATTTAAGGAGGAGTGGTATGGGGAAGTATTTAGGCAATAGAAAACCATACACTTTTCTGTACAACATTCAGGCGGTAGCCAGTGCTCAATATTTTTTATTTCAAGAATATAGTAAGCACACACTGGCACCTGGTTCTACCATGATGATGCTACCATGTTTCCACTCAATAGTAGATTACAGCACTGATTTGAAGAATCAGAAGATTGTTTGGTAACAGCATATTCTACCAGGTAATGTTAAAGGCCAATTGTTGTGAATAAAACTTACATAGCTTATTTAGAATCATGTTTTAATTTTAGGTGATAGTGGATATATTGCACATTAACAAGTTATCTTATACTACACACCATTCTTTTAATCACTACCAAAACACGTGAGAGAAAGACTAATACAACTACCAATATGGAAACAGGAAGAGTAAAGGTAGAAAATGAAGAGTAAAAAGGTAAAAAAAAGCTAGAGACACAGGTATTTGGTGTCCGGGAAGAGCAAGATTTCCCGTGTTTTAGACTGTTATGGTAGTCGTCTCACATATCTGGGAAACAACCATTACAAGTAATTGAACAGCACAGCAGTGCCTACATTAATTATTAGCTCACTTACGTGGAGAAATCAGAAATACCTCGACAACCTATTGAAACCATGCTATGGAACTATGAATTTGCAGTCTAATTAATTAGAGATGGTGGTGAAATACCAACTTAATTGTTCCAAAGAGAGCTGTCCCAAACGTGAGAGGGACTAGCTAAGGTTGAGCTTCGTATGAAAATTATTTGTTAATAGATTTTAAGAGAATATTTCTCCCTCTATGACAAGGAACATGATATAAAAACAATAAGCACATGTTACAAGAGGGACAATATGTGTAATTTTAAAATATATAAGATGATTTGCCTGTTAAACATTGAAAACTATAAAAGTAAATAAAAACTACACATTTGATGTAATATACATAGAATTTATTTTCATGGTGATAATACTAGTTATATATTTTCTTTTTCTGCACTTTTCTTTTACTACATTTGTATACATGCTGCTGCGCTTATGTTGATAGTGTGTCTCCATCGTATATAGGATTTCCATCTTTCTCCAATTTTCTGCATTAGTGAGATGCGTTTTTCAAATTCAAGGAGATTGGCAACGTTGTGCAGCTTCTATTTGGAGATTTTTTTACAATATGGCCGCCATCTGTCGTGCCCCCTGTTAACTTTTCCTCTCCCAGTTAGGCTCCTGACATACTAGGGGCTGGGCTATTTTTTGTACTGAATTACATCCTCCATTGTTTCAGCATCCCTTAATAATTATTAATAACAAACCTTGCGAATGTAAACATTTTGTCAGAGTCACACACGCGGTTTCTGTAAACCACACAGACGGTTGCTGGTAAAAAAGATGAATAAACGATAGTTTAATGATTGACCAATAAACATGCTGCGAACAAATTGTGGCTTGGTGCCTCCTCAGCGAGTAATCAGACATTTGTTGTCCTTTCCTTGGGACCTATGCTTCTTAAATGCCTGCGTTTTACTGTTTGACCACTGCTTCCGCAGGGAATTTTTAGCATGCCCTAGCTGGAATATCAAGAGGTACCGCATCTAAAATATATATATGTTGTAATTAACATTTTTCTAATACAATACAAGTTACATATAAATTACCTCAAATCAATTCAAAAAAAAAAAAACTTATGAACCACTATTTTTTTTATTAAATCATTCCATTACCTATTGCATTAACAGCCTTCGCAATTTCCTCCCATGCACTCAATCCTTTTCCTTGTTTGAGATAGCAGTTCCGTCGCCTCTGTATTCTCAATTTGTTTCTTTTTGTCCTTCAGCACCACGCTCCACTAACAACATTCTTTTCATACTTTCGTGTAAATTTACTTTTTTCCTGTGATGCGTAATCTCATTTTCGACAAACCCACCACAAAATTAACAACAAGCACAATTTTTTTCAAAACACAACACAGTGAGAACGTGGAGCAAATATTTCACGTGTTAGTCATCTACTGACTGTGCACTTTACACACCAATGATTATTGTTTTTAACTCACAATGAAATATTTTTGTCACCAATCCAAACCGTAGGCTACAGTACCGCACGCAAAAGGCCCAGACCCCGAGGAGAAGACAAAACCAGCTGTCCACGCGATGTTGCAAACATCTACTACAAGCATCAAACTTCTGTCTTGGCTAAGACGCGGATTAACTCATTCGTGCAACGGAACAGAATCTCAAGTCGGTCATACATATATAAGTCGGCTAGTCTAAGACGTAACCTAAGACGAGATGTGCGCAACCCGGCACTAAAACCTTTTTATTGTATATACCTTTTTTTTAGATGTTCTCTACGTTTAAGCAAATAACATTTCACAGACAAAAGGTCCCATTTGAAACAAGAGACGAAAAGTATGGAAAATATTTTAATTTAATAAATAGTATTTACAAAAGATAATTTTATTTTAATTAGTATTTTAACTATCGTAAAAGACAATTTAATTTCATTTTCGGGTGAGAAAACCATATGCCATGATCATGGGAAATCGTAAAACAATCGCTTATGCTTAAATCATGCATTTTGTCCGTCTATTAAAATAAGCAATTTAACTGACGACCCCTTTGGTGTAGGCGCGGTTGTTCAGCTATGCCATTGAACGCATATATCAAATTAACTAATTGCAACTTAAAATAATACGGTGTGCGAATGTCAGCGATTATATGTCGTTCTCGTGACAACATAATGATAAAAAGGCCTTGTGGTTCCTTAGTAGTTATTCTGACATTACAGTTATATATTAATTGAAAATGATAATATACTGCTTCTAAAATGGAGGCATCTGTATTTGCGTGAGATAAAAAAAATTCGTTCTCAACGGTACACCGTCGTTTATTTGGACGAAACTTGGATAAATGTTGGACATATTGTTTTCAAAGAATAGAAGGACCATCCATTTGCTTCAATCAGGGTTGCATTTGTTAAGGATTAGTCAACAGTCCCTAAAACAGCTGACACAATGAGCCCTCGTTTGTATAGTGCATAGCAGTAGTCGAATTTAGCTTTTGTAGAAGGTGCTGTTTTTTTTGGTATTTTACTAAAAAAACTCAGTTGACTATGATATCAAGATGAATGGATCATATTTGAACAATGGTTTAAGAAAAACTGCTTCCCTATCTTCCAGAGAAAACAGTTGTGGAGAAGGTACAACGCTACGTAATCCATTCTAGAGAAAAGACGTGACTCCGACACAAGCCTTTTAACAGAGATCAAATTAAGACATAGTTGCTGGAGAAAGATATCTTTTTTTAAGAAGATTATTTAAAAACAGAGCTCAGGAAAGTCGTAAACAACATACAAAGAAAAATTAACAAAAATATAATATTGACGAGAGTGCATAGAGAAAAAATGTTGCCACTCTCAGAATTCCGTCCATAACATTAATGAGTTAAAAATCCAATTGTAACGGTATGGAGTCAAGTCAAAAGACCATAATGCCACACACAACACAGAGTTTAAGACCGCCGCAATGGAGACAATTAATAAGAAATAGCAATTGGTGTACTAAATCAGTGTAAAACTAGGAAAAAACTTATAGCAAACTTGCTAAGTAAAGGAAGAGCAAAAATTTTGGGATATCGACGGGTGTTGAACGACGATATTGAATCCTGTGTTCAAGTAATTAAAAGTGACCAGTGTTAATAGTGAGAGTAATGACAGTGGATAGCGAAGTACAGAGGATGAGGGTGGAGTTTAATAAGCAGTGAGTACATTATGTGATAGTAGTGCAAATTCAGCGGCCACAAAAGTGTACAAATACCCCGAGCAAAATCTGTACATAATAGAAACGGCAAAAGTGAAAATTAGGTAAAAGTGTGAAAAATTTTATATAATATAACATATATATGTAACGTATAGTGTATAAATAAATGGACACTAAATAAAAAAAGTATGAAATAACTACATAAGAAGAATGGGGAAGACACGTGTCAAAATAACAAGAGATAAATCATTAATCGGTAGAAGTAAATCCGGCAGCGCAAAAGATGCAGTGACAACCTTTCATGGTGGTATCAATCCGCGAAAGAACAAGCACGATTGCTTATAAAGAGGAAGAAAAACAAGAAGATAAAATATAACTTTGATACGCCGAAAGTTATTGGGACACTCTGTATATTTTACAATAATTTTAAAATGTAGCTTTTATCAACTTACAACCTAATAATTTAAAATTAGTTTTAATTTTTCTACTCTTACAATAGTAGTGATTCAGCCTGTATACAAGGAGAAATATTTTTATGTGTGTAATTGTTGTTATTAATTACATGAAAATAAAAATAAAGTTGCACTTGTATTTTTTTAGTTACATCTTATCTAAAGCAGTAATAAATATGTAATGTTAAACAATAGTAAAATTTAACTATTTTTATTAGACCTATAATAATTACATACCTATATCTGTCTATTACCTATATCTATCTATTAAAGAAACAACTATTTAAATTGCATTATTTTATTTTCAACTATACATATCGTTTTATTAGTGAAATCTTATACACTAAAACGCTAAGCCCTTTTCTTGTCCACCAACTTTATTTAAAAACCATATATAGATAATAAAATATTTTTTCGGAATATTATTAGTATTACGTATGAGATTGTCAAGATATTCTTTTGGTACAAAAATTCACTTCCGGTTTGAGATGACCGGAAGTTAAAATTTACTAAGTTTTAGACCCCACAATGTATATATGGATCGAAAGGTCTCTCGCCGAGACGAATTTAAATATGTACTTCCGGTTGCGATCCAACACCGAAAGTGACCGAAATGCGCATAAAACGTCAAGATAGAGCAAATCTGACAATTGATTCGTGATCAGCATGCAAAATTAACTCTAAATGATATCCATGTCGACATTTGATGAACTAAAAAGTTGTTTTTCGACAAAAATATTTAGTGATATTTAATACACTTATTGCATGCATATTATTGATGAATGTTATGTATATTCTTGCTTATATTGTATTGAGTATTGATCTCTTAATTTTTCTCCGTAAAATAAAAATTTCATTTAAAAAACTCGATGTCGAGTTGGTCCGATAGTTAATTAACTATAATAAACTACAACTACACAGTCCTGAATACAGCTCTGATTATAATAATTCATATATCGGCAATCTAATAGCAACACGTGCCTGAGAGCTTTGGCAACACTGATTCCATAAGCGCAATGGTATTCCCTAACTTGAAACAAAGTATAAGTTAGAATTTTTCTCTTTTTTTTTGTTTTTTTTTTATAGTAGATTTAATTTAATACCTTTCTCCAAGAGAAATGTTTTGGTGTCTCCATTGTACATTTTCACTGCAGCTGTTGCGCTATTATATATATTTTAAAGAAAAGTTGTGTACCTTTGATGAATACTACACTCTTTGAGACCTCTCAACATGGATATATGCTGGACTAAGTCAAATGATTTCTTAATGTATACAAATATTAATTAATGGCTTGTTCTATTCTATAACTTTCTATATTAAGGAATTTGCGACTTTTAGGTGGTCATGCGTTTCAAAGCAACTCCTAAATCCGGCGTGCTTTAGTGATTGGTGAAAATGTAGCTTAGGTCCAGTCTGTTAGTTAATTCTCATAAAGAGCTTATATAAATAAGATAACAAGCTGATAGGTCTATAGTTTCCAATTTGGGTTACATCTTCTTTTTTGATGCAATATTATCATATTGGTACTATTTCATGTTTCTGGTGTAATTCTAGTTTTATAATTTCACTTACAATGCCAACTTCTCTAGATGTTTTGTTGTTTTTCATAACTGTTAACTTTGATTTAATTTCCTCTTCCGTTACATCTGGAAGTTCCTCTGACCCCTGATTTTGTATTGTTGCAATTTCTACCTATGGAATGAGAGCATCTGGATTATATAATTTTCTGTAGTACTCTTCGATGACTTTCAGGATCTGTTGTTCATATATGGCATGTCCTTGTTTATTTTTAATATAAATATTTCTAGGTTTTTTTTTTGTTAAAGTTCCTTATGTCTTTCCTAACGGCTTTTGAAATGATTTTGTTTAAATTCCTTAGGTGTGCAATGTTTGTTGGTTGCGTATCTTTTATTTCCTTTCTTTTTCACATTAGGTTTCTTGTATTTTCTGTGAGTTTTTCATTCTCCTTGTTTGCTTGGCTTGGCACTTCTGTGCATTATTTAGGGTATTTACCAACATTTGGATAAGCTGTTCAAGATTGTTTTTATTTTATACGTTTTTCTGTCTATTTCTTCCTGGTATGCCCTTGTGTTAGTAATCGTAGTGTGTGTGGCATATTTACGGCCGGTTTCCGAAACGTTATTCAAATCTCCGATTATCTATCGAGCTGTTAGATTTGATTAACTGTTAACCAGTGACCAGTTTCTGAAACGTTAATTCATCTTAAAATTACATGATCGTAGAAAGTGTGACATACGATTTGGTTTCGATACTGTCACAATCGGCTGTCATCCTTCAAAATATTAATAAACAACCAAAAAATTTTAAGCTGTACCTACCGTTAAAAAAACAACATAATTTAAAAAATTAATATTAAAAATGAGTAATCCTCCACGCAAAAATTATACAGAGAGGGAGAAGTCTTTACTGTTGCATATAATTGAAAAGTAAGTACGAAATTGTTCTAACTTATAGAACACATTTCTAATTGTATCTTTGTTTTCAGGTACAAGAAAATCATCGAAAACAAATGTACAAATGCTATGACCACCGCAAAAAAAGTGAAACCTGGGAAAAAATAGCGCTGGAATTTAATATCAGCGCTTTAATTTGAGAAAGTTTTATTATAAAGAAAAAAACTATCTGGTATATCTAAAAAAAAATGAAAGTTTTTTTATTTTTATAGTTGCACAAAAAAGTCAAGTGAAAGTAGATTATCTACAATTGGAAGACACGGAACAGACATCCAATGTACCCTCTACTTCCACTGTGCTGCTCAGTACACCCTCGACATCTGCTGTCCTGCCCAAGAAAAAATCTAAAATGTCTAAGGCTTGTTTTAAAAATAAAAAATTAAAAAATGTAGGGAGCGAAAACCAATAGACGTATTTATTATAAAAAAAAATTGAGTGTACAAATATAGAAAAAAGAAGCAAACTGGTATTTTTAAATAATAGAAATCAGACAAAAAGAAATTTTAGAATTGGAACTTCAAATAAAAAAATTTGAAATGAATAAATAGCAGCTTCAACGTCTACCATATCATCAATGTTGTCATGTGATCGATAGCTATATTGTGCAATACAGCACAGGCCACAACAATTGTTAACGGCTGTATCTAGTTTTACCCTTAGTCCCATAGATAGGCAGGGGAAAACGTCTCTTTAATACCCCGAAACATCTCTCTATGGGATTTCTTGTTGATACTTGTGCTTTATTGTAAGCTTCCTCACCATTTGTTCTAGGCTGCAAAAATGGAGTCAAAAGGTAACTTCTACAAGGGTATCCACTATCTCCCAAGAGAAAATCTTTCCCATATATATCACTCTCGAAATCGGCACGTATGTGGCTATCATTGAAAATAGTTGTGTCATGCACAGAACCAGGCCATCTACAAATGATATCTTGAATCCTTAGCTGTGAATCACATATTGCTTGAGTATTCAAAGAGAAGTATCCTTTCTATTCCTGAACAGTTCTGCTTGTGGGCCTCCAACTTATTGAATTTTGACGTGGGTACAAATCAAACAGCACCTATTACGTTTTGGAAAATTAGCCAACGCATAAAACCCAGATTTAACACTCAGGCGCTCCTCTGCTGTTGCTGGCATCTTTATAAAAACTGGCCTTAACCTAGCTATCGCTAGAGATATTTCTCTTGATGATTCGACATTCTGTTGATTTGTGCACTCTCACACTATCAGCCACAGTCACTGGAATCCTCCAGTAGCATAAAAGCTGATTGTCAGTAAAATCTGCTCAATGGCACTAATAGATTTGTTTCGTTTGGTTGTTGGTTCCATACCATCTATTAGTCCCACTATTCTGTCACAACTTCCTTGGATACTCTGTAGCGTTGTTTAAATACACTATCACTGTAGTGTGTTTATTGGATTCATCCTGGTTCTGTGATTAACCCAGGGGATGTCATTTTCCCTCCTCGCTCGACAATGAAAGGTCAGAAATATCAGAGATGTATAATTAATTTTAAAAATCTTAATTATAATTAAATAACTAATAATTATAATTAAAAACCAAAAACTCTTTATTTAATAACTATTTAACCTATATAATAACTATAACAAACTCTATTTAATAACTAAAAAACTCTATTTAATGACTAAAAACAACTCTTTATAAATATTAACAGCCCTTTAATCATCCAATAACTTCAAATTAGGTGACAGTCGATTTTGACAGTCGTTTGACATGCGAAACTAGTTAATCGGCGTTTCAGAATCTCAAAACACATATGATCAACTGTTAACTAACGATTAATCGTTTGTTATGTTAAATTAGGTGATCGACTGTTGTTGAATGTAGTTTGATTGACGTTTCTGAAACTCAAAATGCGTTTGATCAACGATTAACCATCGATTACATAATTTTTGAGATGATCATCCTTTCGGAAACCGGCAGTTAGTCTTTGTCGCCATATTAGTTTTTTCCTTCTATACTTTTATAACGATCTTCGCTCTAACCATTCTATAGTAACTTTCAGTTGAAAATTGATTATCTTTTTTGTTGGTAAATATAAAGTCCATTTCGTTCTTGTTTATTGCCAAGTCCACTTTCTTAAGGGACTTTTTTTAAATAGGTATTTATGACACACACCCTGTCTTGCAGAAGTAATTCTATAAAAGTTTGACCTCTTTTATTTCTTTGATCAAATAAAAAGGCAGATATCGAGCACAGTTTATTAATCAAATCTTTCCCAAATATTTTCGCTTCCTAGAGCATGTTCAGGGGCATCTGAAATAAGCTAAGAAACGTTTTTTTTTTTAAATGAAGAAAATCAATTGGTTAAATGAATTAGAAATAATAATCGAATGCAATATTTTGACTGTGAATAAATAAGCGAAAATAGCAAATATTAATTGTGGATAAATTACTACAATAAGCTGGCTTTAACTCATTACTGTTGTCTGTACAAAGAAAAAGACTTACCTCTGAAATATTTTTATATTAATTGTAGTCAGTGGAGTAGAGTTGTATCTGCTGTCGCAACCAATCCCGGCGTCGAGGCATAAACAGGACGAAACCAATCAACTGGATGTGATCACTATTCGCTCTCTCGATAGGAAGTGGGTCTTAAGATGGTCAGAAAAACCCTCTGGCCGTTCGTAAATGGTTTATGGGACAAGTGTTCCCCGATAAATCAGCGCTATTGTATGGCGCTTTTAATTGGCGATAATTTAACTTAATGGTCACTGAAATATGATTATACAGCGGTTTGTGTGCTGGCGACATAATTTGCAAAATAACAAACAGAAATCAGATTCTTTGCACTTACAAACACACTATATGCTAGCCAGTTTGACAATAAGATTTTACTGAATAGCAGTAAATGTCTTTTAAAGTAAATAACTAGTTAAAATAGACCATTAAATAAGATCATATAGTACATTAAAAGAAAAATATTAAATTTAAAACAAGACAATAAAGACTAAATACTATCCCAAACATTCTCCTACTCCAAAAACGAATGTTTTTAAGAACAGCTGAAAGTATAAGTGTAAATATTAGACATAAAAAAGAGGTATATACTAATAAATAACTAAGTAAAAATAATATATGGATTGAAATTAGGCGGTGGGCATATTTTGACCACAAGGCATTATTGGATGCCATCTAAAACTGTGCTCAGATTAATAAAGCGTACAATGCCATGAGTTAAAAAGAATAGCGTTGCATCAGTAAAAGTTTTTTGACCTATTTAACTTATAAGACTGTGTCAGACAGTATACCGATAGCCTCTTTTCCTATAAGAATTCCGTGGGGTGCGAAAAAACAAGAAGAAGAACGGCGTCAAAATCTTGGCTTGGTGTCTCATTTCAGAAGAAATTATTCGACGTTAGCCAAGGGTTAATGATATTTCATTAATCGTTTTGGTGAAAATATAATAATTGTACCGGTGATAAAACACGACTATTACAATCAGAGGAGTTTTGATTAAAAGGCACATAATACCGAGTAGTTCGTGGTATCAGTTCTTGCATGTGTTTAATACGATTGGCCATTTATAGGTAGAAAAATTAGCTCAAGGAAGCGCAATCGCCGAATCAGGTCAAACATCGGAAGATCGATAGAAGAACCCTTTGACAGATGAGACTAGATGAGCCAGCAATATAGCTGCCATGAGTTCCAATTTGGTCGAATCAAAACGAGCAGGAAAACTGGATGAGACTCGTTGACAAAAGTGACTAGATCAGTCAGCAGTATATCTCCCAAGAGCTCCGATCTTGCGATAGATGGTCTTGTATAGAAATAGCACTATAAATTTAACACATACAAGTACAGAGGTCAGTTGTATCTGTTCAGATGTTTCATCATCCCAGGATACATTAAAGTACCACAACGTTTGTAGAAGACGTTTGGCTAGCAAAAAGACATAGAAAAATAAACCAAGAGGATAAGAAAAAAAATACGACTGATTTAACGAACAAATAGTTCGCTTTGTACAAGGTTTGTCAAAGGGATGAGAAAAATAAGAAAAGAAGTCTGTCGTAGCGTCCCATTTTAGGTATATCACAGTAACAAAGAAAGGTTCCTCTTTGTCAACGAACAACATGTCAAAATATCTAAGCCAAAGCCTTGAAAATAAAAAAAGATGGTTGCTAACGTTGTTGATTAGCCACCTAGGTCTAGCGGAAAACCACCGAGCTTTAAAAGCTAAGCAAGTGCTCACTTGAATGTGTGAGTAGATAAAAGAGAATCACTTAAGGCGTGATTCTGATGAAAGGCCGTCAAGATGGTTGCTGGCACATGGCTAGCGAAGAAATCATCGAGCTTTAAAAGCTAAGCCAGTGCTTACTGCAGAAAGTGAGTAGATAGAAAAGTTACTCTTGTAGAGTTTTTAAGCCAAATACAACGAAGAAAAAGTGCCGTAACTAAGGGTACGAAATAAAAACTCTTGGAGAGGTTTAGAAAAATCTGGTCTTCAGAGAACCCCTTTATATTTACAAAATTCCTTATTTACTTTAATTTGTCGATACGTTTACTTTATGTCACAAATAAAACAACAACGAAAATATCGAAAATTAAGTAAATAACGAGATGCCCTTTTAGGACTAGTATAAAAAGCGTCAATTAGCGACACACCTCGAACGTCATATAGATTGGCGTCGAAGCTAGTACGAAGTTCGGAAAAAGAAGCAAAAATTTGTTTCTTGAAAACTGCATGAGAGTAATAAGAAACAGTCGATGTAAAATCGAGTCCAGGAACCGGCATCATATGTTAGGAAGTAATAAAATCTTCCATGAATGCAACATATGTTTTTGAGATTCGGAATTTTCCTGAAACGATTCTGTAACATACAAAACGACGATGCATGAGAATAACAAATAAGTATCGAAAACAAAAGAAAAAACAGATAAATAAAGAGGATTGGGTTGTAAAAACGGTAGAATAACAGAAAATCGGCCTGTTAACTTTCGGAAATCAGCTAAGAAATATCCTTCACGAGCTTGGTCGTGTTAAGACAAAACTAATATGTTTAGAAATGTTAAAAATTACCGCATCAGAAATATCCTTTACGAGCTTGGACGTCAAACGAGGGACAAAACTAGCAGGTGCCTACTTTTTTCGACTTTCCAAGATCTTTGCAGAAAAGATCAATGTTTGGATACATAGAAGTAACTAGAGATGTGAAATAAAATATGGAATGAGTCTTAAAGACTTGCCCATATAGAACATAATTGAGAATGGTTTCTAAGGCCACAGGCTGATTTGGTTCGCCAAAAATTTGACCAGAATTTGAGAAACAAAGAACCAATTTAACACCTATGAATATGTCTATAGGATCTGATTACTAAAATGCGTGATCTGGTAGATAAAATTGGCTGTGGAGCCTGCATCCAGCAGAATACGATTAGGGAACTTGCATAAAATTTTAAATTCGAAAAAATATGCCTTAAATCATAACAAAACATAATTTAAAAATATATATCAAACAAAAAAAGTTGTTTTTGTCTTTAGTTTGGCCCCTAAAAACGATTAAAATCGAGAGAAAATTCAAATTATAGCAGACAGTCCAAAACGCGTCCTCATTGGTCGTGACGTCATATAGTCAGAATGTTCCAAAGAATTGGCACTATTAATTCATTACGTTTGACATTCGTTTACTTGTTATAGTAATTTTATGGTGTATTTCAGTTTTATAAATCTTTAGATAGTTGCTGTAAACTATATATTTAATAATATTTGAGTGTTTTTGTTACAGATATTTTTTTTAAAATGACCGAAGAGGGTTTTGCCAAAGGCCAGTCTGATAAGGGGCGTAGGAAATTTCGACACTAAGCAGGTAGCGACTAAAATTTAATGGCAATTTTCGACACCAGCCCCAATTCCCGTTTTATCTTACAGGTAGGTATATTCGATACCAAATAAATATAGCTGCGACATAAATAAAATACCATAATTAATTAATTTATTTATTTTAATAAAAGTTATGTGCATTTATTTCTTGATAACTGTAATAATATCAAAATATAATACAACTAGTACCTAATTTTTGTACATTTTACCGTTAATATACTTGTATACAATGATTTATTTGCTATTATAGGAATGATAAGATATAGCTTTTATTAAAATCTAACCTACGTATTTGTTGGGATCGTAGTTTTATCCATAATTTTCACCAAAAATGCCAATTTAGCCTTAACAGTAGTATCTTGCATTGTTTACCATCTTTACTTCAAGCTTTTGGATCGGCTTCATGATTATGTACCAAATCACTTCTTGTGGTGGTGAGGCCCTCACAGCCTATTGTGAGGAAAACACTTTTGCGGAATACTTAGTGATTCTGTGGATGCAGCGCCAAAATATCTCTCCGCTTTTTAACACTTTCTGTTTCGAGAACGAATGATGCTCCACCACTAATAAATCTCGACCACGGTAACTTTTTATCAAACTCATTTTTTAAATATCCGTATACGTGCACAAGTCAACGTCAAACAAGAAATAAATTACAACTGAAATAATTTAGTCACAAGTACACAAGTGCCACGCCCCCCGCCGTGACAATAAATATTGGGAAAACCTGCTTGTCCTACTTGGGTGCAAATGTCCATCGCCGCTAATTACCTACCTACCTGCTTGATGCCGCGGTGTCGAAATTTCCTATATTAAAATTTGACCCTTCGATTACCCCAGGTACAAAGACAATTTGTGTGTCGAAAGTTCGCCCGCTGCTGATAACTTGCCCATTGTAAATATGTTTATGGTAGCCACATATTTTCGAAACGGTGAAAATTTTTCCCTAGGAGAAGTTCGGGGAGTTAAAAGCAGATAAGTAAGTACATAATATACTCCTATTACATTAATTTATATTGTGATTATTATTCTCATAATAAGGTATTTAATGATAAAACTTAGTACTTTAGATTAAGTAGTGTCAATATTATATGGTTATGCTATTGTACTGAAATTTAATCAAATTAACTTATTCATCGTTTGCATTTAGATCTGGCAGGGAATCATATGGACATGCAGCTGTAGGATGGGTTCAAGTAAAAAGAAATAACATAATCTGTACTGTACTGGTAATCTAATAAATATTTTGTTGGGGGTTTTAATGGTTGTACTTTTACACAATGGTAATAAACAACACTTGTAGTATTTACTTTTACTTTCCATAGTAAAAACACACACAATTCAACACTCTCTATTCAAAAATTGTATCAAACACCACTATAAACAAAATAGTTTATACTTTTATACAAGATAGGAGACCTGACATACAGACAATACTACCAAGTGACGTCACAAGGGTTCGCGCGCTTTTTCGATCGTTTGAAATCATTTTTACACACGGAAGATTTTAAATTTGTATTGCTAAGTCATTATGAGTTTTTGAGGCGTAAAATTTTGGAAATCTTATTTTTGAATGAAACTGAACGTTATTATATCATAAAAAAAATGTGCAAGTTCCCTATTCTGTGGAAGTTGCGAAAACATATTTAACATATAAGTTTTGTCGCTATGTGGAAAGAAATAGACGAGGACATTAAATGTGCTTGTGTAGCAAAATTGGAAATGTTAGTATTTGAAGAAGTGGTTGTCTAAAGAAACAAGATTAATTTGAAGGTTAGATAATAAACGAAGAAAAACGACATGCCGTGTATCAAATCAGGCAGCGTAAACAAGAAGTATGTGGATTAACCAACGAGAAAATTTTTTAAAGCCGTTTGGTTATATAAATTACGAACATTTATATAAAGGGTGAAAACCAGAACATAAGACACATTTAACACTTTGAGTCATTACCTTTGGGTGCTTTGTGGCACTGACGAAACCATAAGTAACGGATGTTTTATCGAAATATTGAAATAAGACAGTGATGATCGAGAGAGAAGAGAGTAACAGAAGATGATGAATTAACTTGAAAGGAGGTTATGAGATGTATGAGAATCTCAATAAACGGCTTCGATTTTCATCTGCCCTAGCTACGAATAATAATGAAGGTGTGTGGTTGTGATACTTGAATGCTTTTTATAGGCCTCCTTTAATCTAGAGAATGACGAGTATGGCGTAAAAAGTTGGATTTGTTCATTTTGTTGGGCATTGTAAGATAAAAGAAATGAAAAAGAAGACAATGCAAACATAAATTAACAAATTAACCCGAGGAGAGTATCTAGATTTAAAGAAGCGAATGCTCTATTTTGTTTTAAACAAAACCAATTGCAAACAAGTGAGAATATCGATAATGAAGGGTAAGTAAAGATAGATATAAAAGAAATAAAAAAATACGTATAAAAGTACCTACAGATATTATGAATAAAAAGTAGAAATACACTTAAAAATTGTTGTGTAAATATGATACAATTTAATTGTATATTAAGTTTAAAATAATGCAAAGCATCAAAGGACCGATCAAAGTAACATTGAAAAGAAACAAAACTTGAAAAATAATTATTTATTATCCGTCCTCAAAGTGACAAAATGTTTTGTGTAAAACTAGAGGTCGCTGGTTAAATGAATTAAAAATAATAATCGAAGATAAATGCAATATTTTGACTGTAAATAAATTACCGACAATAGCAAATAATAATTGTGAATAAATTACGAAAATTAGCTGGCTTTAAGTCATTACTCTTATCTGTACAAAGAAAAAAATTTATTTCTAAAATATTGGTATATTAATCGTAGTCAGTGGAGTAGAGTTGAAACTGCTGTCGAGACTGGCCTCCGACGTCCAGACATAAAAGGGACGAAACCGATCAACTGCATGTAATCACTGTACGCTCTCTCGATAGGAAGTGGATCTTGAGATAATTATAAAAACCTTCTGGCTGTTCGTGGTGGTCAGATGGTACAAGTCATCATCATCATCATCATTATTCAGCCCATACTCGTCCACTGCTGAACATAGGCCTCCCGTAGTTTCACCCCACAAATTTCTGTCCTGAGCCACCTGCATCCAATTTTGATCTGTCCGTTTCAGGTCATCCGTCCATCTTGTTGGTGGTCGTCCTCTATTCCTAAAGGCATCTTGTCTGGGTCTCCACTCAAGAATGCGTTTTGTCCATCTGCCGTCCTTCGTTCTCGCGACGTGCCCTGCCCAGTTCCATTTTAAGGTTGATATTCTTTTGATTGCGTCGGTTACTCCCGATCTACGGCGCAATTCTGTGTTGGGTATTCGGTCTCTCAGGGTTAATCCCAACATGGACCGTTCCATTGCGCTCTGTATTGTTCGAATTTTGTTTGCGGACGTCTTAGTAAGTGTTAGCGTCTCCGCACCATAGGTTAGAACCGGCAGCACACATTGATCGAAGACTTTTCTCTTCAAGCAGATGGGAAGAGCTGATTGGAAAACATCTCTTAGCTTTCCGTAAGCTGCCCATGTCAACCCTATTCTACGTATTAGTTCATTGGTCTGGTTATCTCTACTTAAGCGAATTTCGTGTCCCAGATATTTGTATGCTGATGTTTGTTCTATACTTGTTCCAGCTATGTTGATGTTCTCACTCAGAACAAGGTTTGTCATCACTTGTGTTTTTGAGTTATTGATCTTTAAACCCGCGGGTGTAGAGGCATGGTAGAGTCTTTCACACATTTCGATGGCATGATCTATGCGGTCTGTTATCAGGACTATATTGTCCGCGAACCTGAGGTGACTAAGCTGCTCTCCATTTATGTTTATGCCCTTTTCGTATAGGTTTGCACGTTTACACATGTATTCCAATAATGTTGTAAACAGTTTTGGTGAAATGGTGTCGCCCTGGCGAACTCCACGATGGATGTTGAACTTGTGTGTATCTTCATGGCATTATCATAGATATTTTTAATGACAGTGGTGTAGTGGTGATCTATTCGGCACTCCTCCAAAGCTTCCAGCATCTTCCGGTGGTTTACTGTGTCGAATGCCTTTTTATAATCCACAAATATTAGGACGAGGGGTTTATTGTACTCTATGCATTTTTCGATGAGGCTTTTAATAACTTGTAGATGGTCGTTTGTGCCGAAGCCTGACCTGAATCCTGCCTGTTCGCATGATTGGTAAAAAGTCCATTTTGTTCGAAAGTCTATTTGTTATGACTTTTGTAAAAAGCTTGTATATGTGTGAGATGAGGCTGATTAGTCTATAGTTTACGAGATTTGTTAAATCTCCTTTCTTAAACATTAGAATGATCACTGCATTTTGCAATTGTGATGGTGTTGTTCCTGTTTAAAGGCATTCTGTGAAAAGTATGGAAAGCATTTGTATCAGTTTCTCGCCTCCTAATTTTATGGCAGGTGACTTATTATTTTTCATTTGTAGGAGAGCTTTTTTGATTTCATCAACAGTAACATCTGGTATGTCTTCCGAGCCCTGGTTTAGAACCTTTGGTATGTTGTCAGTTGGAACATTTTCTTCTGTTTTGCTGTAGAGTTCGCTGTAAAATTGTCCGACAGTTTGTAGAATTTCCTGTTTATCTGTTATTATTTCGCCCTTTGTGTTTTTCAGTTTGTAAATGTTTTTCTTTCCTATTTGCTGTTTCCTTCTGAAGACTTTTAAACTTTTATTCTCTTCTATGACTTTTGATATCTCTCTGGTGTTGTAGTCTCTTATATCCTTTTCTGATGTTCTTAGTGATTTGTTTGTTTAGTTGTCTCATTTTTTTTAGATTGGTTCTGTATTTATCTGTTAGTTGTCTTCTTTCCTCTAATAGAGTTTTCGTGCTTAGACTTAGTTTTTCTTCGTTTTTTTGGTTTTTTGGGCAACATTTTTCTTGTGCTTGTTTCAGAGCTTTGACTATTTTCTGGTTTAGTTGTTCGATGTTTATGTTTTCTGTTTCTTCGTTTTGTAATTTTTCTTCGACCGTACGTTCAAACAGTTTTGCATTTTCAGGTGGTACCCATCTTCTAACATTTGGTTTAGGAACAAGCTTCATTCTTTTTTTTTTAACGTTAAGCATTACTTTTGTTCTTATCATCCTATGGTCGCTGCCAGCAGAGAACTTGTTGAGTACTTCGACGTCTTGTATTATATATTTTTTATCTGTAATGATAAAGTCGATTTTGTTTTTGACGGCGCCATCAGGGCTTATCCAAGTCCATTTGTTTTGGGGTTTATTTTTAAAGAAAGAGTTCATTTGAAACATGCATTGATGATGTAGAAAGTTTAAAAGCATGTCCCCTCTTGCGTTTCTTGCCCCGTATCCGTACTTTCCTAACGCGATCTCCGCTTTGAATCCGAGTTTTGCGTTGAAGCCGCCCATGAGAACAGTATAGTGTGTTCGTGTTCTTTATTGTGCCTCTGCTACATCCTCATAGAATTTTTCATCTTCTTCATCTGTGTGTCCAGTTGTCGGGGCGTAGACCTGTATAACTTTTAAACCATAACGAGAGTTTAGTTTTAATATCAATAGGATGACTCTCGTGCTTATAGTCTCGATTCTCGTTATGTTGGGTATGTGTTTTTTATGTACAATGATCCCGATTCCACCGCTGGATGAATGTTTCTCTCCTCTGTAGTGGAACAGGTGTCCTGATTTCAATGTTTGTTGTTCTTCTCCTCTCCTTCTAATTTCACTAAGTCCCATTACATCGCATTTTATTGTTTTTAATTCGTTTTCCAGTTCTATTAGTTTATGATCGATTGAGAGGGTTCTTATATTATAGGATGCAAGATGCAGTATTCTTGTGCAGTTTAGCCGTCTTGAGTGGTAGCCTGGTCCATCCCGGGTATTCTTAGCACCCTCTGCTCTTAATCTTTTCTGTCCGCTACCTTGGTCAGAGATTTTTGAGCTGCCGGGGACTGAGGGCCGTGTTTGGTTTGTGTTTTGCATGTTTACGGGGGGTTTGGCCTTAAAACGCCACGCTGGCCAGACGTGTTGGCGAGTGGGGGGAGGATATGGGGTAGGAATTTGGGGTTTGGGTAGGATAATATTGGGGTTTGGGCCTGGTTTCCCCTAAGTAGGGAGTAGGGGAAAACCAGGAGCTCGCTTGGGCAGGGGCGCTACCTCCCTGAAGTAAGTCTACCCTCTATCGGGATTATAGAGGGGTACCTACCCGCTACCATTTGTGCCATGGTACAAGTGCTCCCCCATAAATCAGCGATATTGTATGGCGCTTTTGAATGACGATAATCAAACTTAATGGTTACTGAAATATGATACTTTACAGCGGTTTGTGTGCTGTCGACATAATTTTCAAAATCTGATTCTTTGCACTAAGCAAATTTGACAATGAGATTTTACTGAATAGCAGAAAATAATATCTTTTAAAGTAAATAACTAGTTGGAATAGACCATTAAATAAAATCATATTAAAAAATTATATGAAAATAAAGATTAAATACTTTTTCAAACAGTAGTATTATTAAAAACGAATACTATATTTAAATATACAAGATAACTAAAAGCCGTATTAAAGTATATTTTTATATTTTGTACAGATTTTTTAAACATTTATAGACTTAAACGGCTACCGTTGTCGTAAGAATCACCTTTTTCACCAGACTCCAAAAAATAATCCATAACTCGAAAAGTATTGTCACCTAATTCATCATGATCATTTGTCAAATTTTTCTTTTGTGTAGTATGATTTTGATGTACTCCGGATCTCGTTTTGATTAAGTTTTTAAGTGTTAATTCCTTTGTCGTATTTCTAGGAATATTACAATAATTTTGTTTGTCTTGGGACTTATCAAATTTTCTCGAAAAGTATCTAAAAATTTACAACAAAAAATTATTATTTAAAAAAGTACTTCGGAACTAAATTTAAAATGTTTATTTAACCCTTTAACGCGCAAATTACTTTTTCTTATTTTTTTCGGAATTTAAAATAAAATTTTATTTAAATGGAATGTCATTTTATAAAAAATGACAAATTTATAATTAAATTTTCATCACAAAGTATTTTTTGAGGTGGCTTGTATATGTGCCACTAACCGTCCTAAAAACCCAATAACATCTAGAGTTTGGTGGTTAGCCATATAGCCACTTATTTTTTATATAAATAAATTACGAAAGTGTTTCAAAATATCTTTATTTAAAGATGAGACAAATTGTATCCATCCAATGGCACTACAGCCCAAATCGGGCCTTGGCCATCTTCAACAAGCTTCTCCAATCATTTCGATTTACCGCTGTTCTTTTCTATGAACGCGTTTCCAGGTAGTTCCTGACATCCCCATCGACTTCGTCTTCCCATTTCTTTTTAGGTGTTCCAGTAGGTCTTTTTCCCTGCATTCTTCCATTTAGTGCATGGAACAAATTAAAACGAGAAATTCACAAACATAACATTTCTACAAATTCTAAATAGCGACTGTTCAAAATAAAAATCTACCCAGTTTATGAAATTTTGCGAGACATTCTAAACACAGACCAACATTACACTCACTACATGCTATTTTTGATCTCTTTATATTTGATATGGTGGAGCAACGTGCACATCGCCTATACTTACCCGTTACTGGTAAATGCACCCCAACATACATTTTTCTAATAACATTATTGGTAGCAATAAAACGTCTACCAATTTTACGCACTTTGTTTTTGCTTGTAGTAGTTGGCGCACCTCTTTGTTTTTTTGCCGGAAAAATTACCAATTAGTTCATTGCCTAGTATCGATAGAAATTGTAAATGAGACATGGCGTTTTTTTAGCGGCCATTGATGTTTTATACATGATATATATACGTTCACAATCGCAGAATCTAAAAGGTTGAAGAAAATTCTCTTCCACCATTTACGACTTTTCCATGAGATGGAGTAGGAAGCAAGGTATTGATCAAAAAGATCAACGTCCCCCATGAATTTGTTGTATTCAGCTACTGATTGTGGACAGGGTACTTTCTCTTTTTTTCCTTCTTTGTTTGTTCTTTGTTGTTTGGAACTCGAGAACCCCTCTTTGCAATACAAGTTTTGAATCAAAAATGCCTGGATCAACAGAAAGATGTTTACGTCTGTTTTATCGACTATGAGAAATCATTTGATACTATCAAACATGACAAACTCATAGAACTATTACGTCTTTCAGGACTTGACACTAAGGACATCCAGATTATAAAAAATCTATATTGGAATCAAACAGCCCACATGAAGAATGGACATATGGTGAGTGAAAACATAACTATTTCTAGAGGGGTAAGACAGGGATGTATTCTTTCGCCACTGCTTTTCAACCTGTACACGGAACAAATATTTCTAGAGGCACTAGAAGAGTACAATGAGGGCATCAAAATTAATGGCGTACCAATAAGTAATTTTCGATATGCAGATGATACTATTATACTCGCCGATAACATCGAAGATTTACAGATGATGCTACATAGAGTTAATACAACTGGCAGCCGATTTGGACTGAAGATCAATAGAAAGAAAACTAAATTTATGGTGATCAGTAAAAAAAAAATTTCAACATATCGACCTGCATATTGAAGACGAACGTATTGAAAGAGTACACCGATTTAAATATCTGGGATATACAGTAAATGACAAGTGGGACCCAGAAGTAGAGATTAAGATCCGAATTGAAATTCATCAAAATGAGAAAGCTCTTAAGCAACCGCAACCTAAGCATTAACCTGCGATGGCGCGCCACGAAATGCTACGTACTCTCTACGCTACTTTACTGCGTAGAAAGGTGGACGTTAACAGCAGCAACTATAAAGAAGTTAGCGGCTCTAGAAATGTGGCTGTATCGACGCATACTGAGAATACCTTGGACAGACAGAGGGACCAACACAGAGGTATTAAGACGAATGGGTAAAGAGGTGGAATTGTTAACAACTGTTAAAAGGAGGAAAGCGTCATACCTGGGCCATGTGTTCAGTAATGATAAGTACAGTCTGCTACAGCTTATCGTGGAAGGCAAGATTGAAGACAGAAGAGGTTTGGACAGAAAGAAGAAATCCTGGCTGAGAAACTTGAGAGAATTGTTTTAAATACCAGAAGCTGCGAACATAATTCATGCGGCAAAAAACAGAGAAACCTATCGTATGATAGTCGCCAACCTTCGGTAGAAGACGGCACATTAAGAAAAAAAAGTTTGTTCGAACAACATCAACTTTCAATGAAGGATCATGAAGAGAACTAATTACAACCACACACTTTTTGCCTCTGTCATGTCATTTGCAAACTGATATTCCACAGCACAAAGCTCCTACAAAATGAGATTTACCCAGTTTTAATTGATTATCATTTAGCAAAAGGTTCTTGATATAATGCTTTCTATTTACTGTGAAAATACCGCAGGCAAATGTATTATTATGTAGTAAATTGGACAGCAAGTCAATTGTGGAAAAAAAGTTATCAAAGTATAAAGCATAACCTTTGAAATGGTATGGCTCGCTCAAATGCAAAAAAGCTCTTTCACCCAATGTATCCTCAATGTGACTGGTTTTCTTTTCTTCATATACTTTAAATGAAAGCATACAACCTGTTCGTGCACAGCTTTAACCCAACGGCTAACGGCTAACCCAAATTTTAAAGCCTCGTTTAACAGGCTTTATGGGCATGTATTGCTTCAAACTTGAGCACCCCTTGAAGCCTACCATGCTTTTATCTATTAAAAGCTCACTGGATGGTGAAAATAAAAGTTTACATTCTGTATTTAGATGGTCGATCTTCTTCTTCACGTGCCATCTCCGCGACGGAGGTTAGCAATCATCATGGCTATTCTAATCTTAGATGCTGCTGCTCTGAATAGTTCAATTGATGTGCATCCGTACCATTCCCTCAAGTTACGCAACCATGAGTTTCTTCTTCTTCCTACACTTCTCTTGCCCTGGATTTTCCCTTGTATAATCAATTGAATTAGGTTGTATCTCTCATTACGGATAACATGCCCCAGGTATTGCAGCTTTCGTGTCTTGATGGTTTCCAATACTTCCATTCTTTTGTTGATTCTTCTCATGAATTCGTTGTTTGTTACATGCTCGGTCCATGATATCTTCAGGATTCTTCTATACACCCACATTTTAAAAGCTTCCAACTTTTTAGCAGTCGACGCGTTAAGTGTCCATGCTTCCATCCCATAAAGCAGAGTCGAGAAAATATAACACCTTCCCAGCCTAACTCTCAAGTCCAATTTTAGTTCTCTTGCACAAATATGGTCGATAAGTGGTCTTAATTTATGAAGTTTATCAAGGTTATTTTCACCTTTTTGAGCATTTTTCATTGACGTTCATATATTTGTGACGTAGAATCGCTAAATAACACTTTACGCTCATAATGTTTGCGATTCTATGAACTCAAAAATTTTGGTCATAAGACCAATACATTCTTATCCCAGGAAGTTGATAAAATCCCACGATTATTATGATTCCAATAAAACCTTGAAGTTCGTCTATCTTAATTGAAAAATTATGCCTAGTTTGCCTTGCATACACACTGATTTCCTCAACAATCTTGTTTAGTAACTAATCTGAAAACATTTTTTTAAATATTTCCATAGTTGTTGCTTCTTCTATGTTAGGAAAATTCTCATAACACAAAACATAACCAAAAATAGGACAAATAGTCTAAGAAACTCACTGGATTTCCTTAGCGCATATCTTGTTTGAATGCAGAAATTGAGTTTTACATTATTATGCTATGAAAATTATACTTACAATTATTTGTAACATTAGTAATTTGAGCACAACACAATAAAACGTTCAACAGCTACTCGTGCTTTTAGTGGAGAGTGCAGTTTAGTTAGTGGCGCACATAGTAGCCAGGTGTATCTTATTTTAGAGGAGGCAGGACAAGTAGCTTTTATAGGAGGCAGTGAGCATTGCGCGCGTCGTAAACAGCTATTACACATCATAATCACTTGAATTTACGTGGCTTTTGGACTGTATTATAATCATTAATACCCAAGAGATTAAATGTCGCATCAGAAAGGCCAAAGTGCATTCTTGACTATTAGCTCTGTGTTCAAAAGCCATAACCTTACCCTGAAAACAAAAACAGGTCTCCTTAAATGTTACGTGTACTCAGTGCTTCTGTATGGAGTAGAAACGTGGACATTGAAGGCGGAAACTCTATCAAAACATCAGGCTTTTGAATTATGGTTATACAGAAAAATCCTGAAGATACCATGGACAGACAAAGTCACCAATTAAGAAGTACTGCGGAGGATGAACACAACCGCGGATTTGGTCAACATTGTGAAGAGCCGTAAGCTGGAGTACTTGGGACATATAATGAGAAATCAAGGTAGATACGAGCTACTCCAAAGCATTTTGCAGGGTAAAATTAAAGGAAAAAGAGCCCCAGGACGAAGAAGAATATCATGGCTTGCTAACCTGAGAGCATGGTATAGAAAGATCTCAACACAGCTATTTCGTATAGCAACCAACAAAATCATCATAGCCAGAATGATCGCCAACGTTCGGAACGGACAGGCACCCTAAGAAGAAGAAGAATGGACTGTACTGTAAGTGGCTTCTATTGTTGTCACCAACTGTTAAAGAGTTAAATTTTCAAAGCTCGCTGCGATGTAAATACACGAGTTGGCTTGCGTGTTCAAAAAAAGATTTTTAATTGTATACTAGTTCACTTCGATGTTCGTATACCGTCTGATTCACATCACGTTTAAGCCAGTGGTGCTCAGATCAGTGGTGGCTGGTCTTATGAGGCAGTGCCTCACCAGTGTATCAATCGACTATTAACTTTATTTCGTTATGGGTGGTTAAAACGTAACGGTTTTAGTTAAAACCGTTTTTATCATATAAATAAAATGAGCTGACGCACATTGATTAGTCGTGTGTCTAAAGCATGTTTAGGTTCATTTATTTTCAGTCAGTCTGTTTGATGTTGATTACCGGATTATCGTTTAGTGTCGAAAGATTTCAATGTAGGCAGGCGCATCTTTTTTTAAGAACTCCCGTCTTGAAACCGCTTGAGTAGTCAACAAGAAGCACATGTGGAAACAATGATATTTGTGCTTGTTTATATTGTCTGTATCATGAAAGTGGAAAAATTAATTGTACTGATTGAGGCTAGACCTCCTTTATTTAACTATCCGTTAAAAGATCATGACAATCGAAATTTGATAAAATTTCTTTGAAAAGAAATTTCAGAGGACATAAAGGATTAGGTACGAAAAATATTAATAGATTTGACTATTACTAAATATATTTATTTTTAAAATACAGAGCAAATTAGATAGAGCGGATATAAAGTATTATTTTCATTTATTGTCTAATTTATAAAAGCAAATTTGTTTTACCATGGTACAGTGCCTTCTGGCGAATTAAAGCATTGCATAAATAAAGTGCGTGTTGTGATGTTTGATTCTCTTTGCAAATTATGCGACTTGCTTTTCAGTCTTCTGTCAAGTGATAACAGTTCTTCGTAAATATCAAGATTACTGCCCTCCCTTTCTCGAAGCAATTTATGAAGTACACAGCAAGCTAATTTAACTATCTCAGCCTTTTCTGGAGAAAGTAATATGGTGGTTTCAAATACACGAAATTTTTTAGTTAGTAATCCAAAGGCACATTCAACTATACCACGAGCTCGTGAGTGGCGGTAATTATATATTCGTTTATCAAAAGTTAAGTTGTTTCTACTGAAGGGTCTCAATAAATTTTTTGAAAGCGGATGTGCTTCATCACCGACGAAAACAAAAGGAAATATATTATTATTGTTTAGGGATATTTTTCGAGGATGTGGAATGTTTAACTCATTCTTGTGAAATAATTTTCCAAAATTTGATACAGAGAATACTCCACTATCACTATTTCGGCCAAAATCACCAACATCCACAGCTATAAACTTCGCATCAGCATCTGCGACTGCTTGCAGAACGATGGAATGGAAATGTTTGTAATTATAATATGCTGAACCAGTATTCATTGGGCATTGTATTCGAACGTGTTTTACATTTATGGATCCTATGCAATTTTGGAAGTTCCGCAGTTGCTCAAATTTTTTTGCAACTTCTATCCATTTATCTGTTGTCAGTTTCTTCATAAAAATCGGAGACAGAATATCCCAAATCGCTCTGCATGTCTCTATTACTATGTTTCCTATTGTCGTTTTTCGAACTCAAAAATAATAATGAAATGATTGAAAGCGCTCATCTATTGCCAGAAATCTGAAAAAGATAATAATTTTTAATTTGTTTTTCTTGAACTTTTAACTTACATTTTTAAGTTTTTTTCTCTAGTGTTATTTTTAATTAAACATTATTGTTGTTGCAGATTATAGAACAAAGTAAACTTCATTGCGCAATCCATATGCGCGACAACTACGGGAACTGAAAAACACATCCAGTTGCGCTGCTTCTTTAAAAAAGAAGAAATGGTATCTTTGTGATGCAATGTTTTTTTACAAGATTTTCCATTAGGCCAGATTTAAATTTACCTAAGAAATTAAAAAAAATATCCAATAAACATTACAAAGAAACCGCAGCAGACTTAGTGGCTGTTCCAATGATTAACTTTTTAAAATCTAAGACAAGACATACAGACGAAGTGCTTAACAATAGCGATTTCAATTTCTTTAAAAGTTTAATACTTGATATGCAAAAATTGTCAGACAAAAGACGTCGTGATTTCAAGACACAAATTATGCTATCGTTAAATAAGTTTTTTCATGAAGAGAAAGACAAACGCAGTAGAATTCCAACACCACATCCCTCTCCTGCTTCTACGAATAGCTTTCTATTTCCGTATAATTATGTAGATATTTAAGTTCATGTAAATAAAGTATATACTTCAAATAAAAACTCACCTTAATGTTATCAATAATCTCTGGTGTTATGCTTGGCCTCCAATTTGTACTTTTCTTAACAGTTGTATCAGATATTAATTCCAATAAATAATAAAAAAAATGGAGCTCATTCTTGTTAAATTCTGAAATTTTTTTCATATGTCCTCAATTCTTGGAGCAAAGACTGGAGAGTTTTTTAGCAGTTCTTTTCTCACTTATAGAATGCACCAAAAATTGTCTTTTATTTTGCGTTTTTTCGTCATGTAATCTGAACCACTGACAGAAAACTAGTGCAATTTCGGCGTTATCTATCGACATCGTTATTAAAACGGATTGCAGTATGGTGTGTGTAAACATTTTGTTTTTCTTGAAAACAAAATGATGCTTGTGGAAACAAAAATGTTTTCGTTTCAAACAAAAACGTTTTTGACGAAAACAGTTTTGCTCTTTCTGTGTGCGGCCACCCTATTGTATCATCAATTCTTTAAATGAAATTTAATTTTTACGAAATTGGCTACATAACTTTCTTTTGTAATAAAAAAAAAATAAAAATAAGTACGGCCCTGACGCCTGATCTTTGTAATTATCGTTCTATTTAATCTACCGGTCGGACAAACACCGTCCTTCACGTGCGAGTATATCCATATCTCATTCTCATTGTTCCAAATTGTTATAGTTGGGGCATGAAGGCATTACCTGAGGCGTGAAAGAAAGAAGATAGAACTGTCACATATGAGCAAGCAGCGACAAAATTCAACCTGAGAAAAATTTCGAAACTCGGATTCAACTATCCTTTCGAGGCATGTATCTTAGCGTCGTTCTTATGTTTATGCTGGTTGGTTACTTGACCTTTATATACCTTGGTTTCTTAGTAGTTTCTGTTTATGCGGTCATGTTTGACTTTTTGGTTCGATTTTACTGAAAAATAGATTTAGCACCGAGCACTTTATCACAACAACGCAGGTAAATATAAAAATTCGTAATACTTGTGATCTCATTAACTTTTTAGTCACTCAGCAGAATTTTTCAAGTTATTCATATGATGATCAGTTATTTATAGTTAAAGAAGTAAAAAGGCCCATTCCATATTTAAGTACACGTCTTGTTTCATCGGTAGCGTTGAAAAACTAAATCATGAATTTCAAAATGCATGGTATGAAAAGTTAAACTGGCTTACGGGTAGTATAACATCAAACAACTTCTTTTGTTGATCATGCATTTTATTTGACACAACTAATACTAGCGACAAAGTTTGGTCCAAAAGTGGTTATACCAATTTGAAAACTTTGTCTCGAAATCTATTGTTACACAATAAAAGTTTTCAACATATTACATCGAATTGCAAGCTTATTATTATAAAAAAAAACAAAAGCAAAATATCGCCACAGCACTAAACAATGTGCCGAAAATAGACATTGAAAATTTCAATGCTAGGCTTAAAGAAAATCGATAAATTTTCAAAAGCCTTATATCGACGGCCAAATTAACAAACCACGTTACTCCAAAAAAATCGAATTTTGGATTTTAATGTTATTATAATGATCTACGGTAGCTCTACATTTCTGGTTAAGCAGTAAACTCCAAAAAAAAATTAGCTAATTAGAGAAATGGAAAAAACAAAACACGTATCTTTTTTGGTGGGAAATTTGTTAACGCAAACCTCGTAACTCCTGGCTGTTGCAGCCTGTTTCCATAGTGTAGCACGTGAGTTGTGTGGTGCTTGGCTGATTCATTCTGCCTGTGTAAATATATGTTTCCAGTTCATCCAATGAGTCTTAAATTTGATGGTAAGTTTCTTTAGTGTATCAACCTTAGATTATTCTCGCCTGTTTAAGCTCAAATATATTATCAAATCGATAAATTTCAAGGGCAATATAGTTACTTGGTTTTCTTACAAATCAAAATGTTTGGTTAGTTGCCTATACAGTGGAGTTACGGGTTTTATTACTTACTCTTCGTTTATGTTGAAATATGTAGATGTATTAAAATTTTAATACATTTCATGTAAATAATTATGAACTATATTGTACCATAAAGATTTTACGACAAAGTATAAATATTTTTAGTATTAGGAGTTACGTGTTATGTAGCAAACTTTTTTTGGAGTTACGAGTTTTATCAATGAATGATAACGGAGTTACGTGTTTTTACAATGGTGATTTACATAAGAATGGTATAAACTTAGGGAGTTAAGTGGTCAGATTTTTAAATCTGACCACATTAAAGCTGACAACCAACAGGGTTTTGTTTTTTTTTGCAGGAGAAAAATGTTTTCGAAAACAAGAAAAATATTAGACTTAGCAAATGTGCAGCTTAATCGTTTCAAGACGACATAATTATACCAACAAAGAAACAAATCAACTTATATCCTGAGGCTAACACAGCAGTTGACAACAGTGCTTCCAAATCAGATTTTTTAATAAAGAATGATAATGGTACCTTACTTCCTTTTTTCTCTTCTCTACCTCTTTTTCTATTTATCTTTAAGTTTAGATGTTTCAGAGAGCGAAGCCCTGACAGCCCTTAAAGAAATAAACTGTCATAAAACCCTGAGTAGCCTTAAATATGTTGATCATAATTATTCTAGTTATAGTTTTAATGCGGAAAAAAATACTAGCAGTCATGACAAGGAGACAGCAGTTAAGACAAACTATGCTTCAGAGTTGGATCCAGAGAATGATATTTCCAACAGATTCCTGATATAAGCTGAAGTACACAATGAACAAATTCCAAAATCCAAAGAAAACTTTGAAACTCCATAATAGAAGACTTAGATTAAAATTAAACAAAAGATTAGAATCAGAGAATTTTTATCGACTTTACCAAACGTAACTTTATGAGTTTATCTTTATACAGGATAAAAAAGAATCAGTGTGATATATGTACGGCATATAAGCTAAATCACATTACTATAGAAAATTTTAAAACCCACAGAACAAAGAAGATGAAGTTAAAGAAGAAAAGTCAACAGATAAAATGAATGAACAGCACGTATACACAGTTGATCTTTAATCATTGTTACTATGCCCGAAATCAAACGCATCAGGTCTTTACTACAGGCGTAAACTTGCGGTACATAACCTTAGTGTGTTTAACCTGAAGACAAAGGAACGGTTTTGCTACCTTTGGAACAAGACAGAAGGGGAACTTTTAGAAAATGAATTTGCCAGCATTTTAAAAAATTTTCTTGAATCGCAACTTCCCCAGCGGAACAATGTAACGAAGATTGTAATATTTAGTGATGGATGTAATTATCAAAACCGAAGTGCAGTTATGAGTAACGCCCTCTTACATGTGGCCGTTAAACATAAAATAACTATAGAGAGTAAATATATCGAAAAGGTTCACACTCGGATAGAGTGTGACTCAATGCAGGCTACCATAAAACGATATTTAAAACACAGAGAAATTAATGTGGCGGCAGACTACAATGACGCATGCAAAAAATGCAAGTCAAAGAAGTCCATACAAAGTGATGTATTCGGATCACTCTTTTTTAAAGACTTTATGAAACCATTGATTTTCAAATCAGTTCGTGTTGGTATTAGAAAAGTGGACCCTAAAGTCAGACATCAGATACTTGATATATGATGCTACTGAAAAAATACGCTACAAACTGTTCTTCAACGATGACTTCAAACTACTACCGTCGTGTGATGATAGCAAAGAAAAGGTTGATGAAGGATCCAGAAAATCCAAAAGATAAGCCCAAGATCCAAATAAATCTATGATCAGTTACCACGACCAACATCGAAAACTCTTTAAGCTTTCCAAAACTTTTAATCACTCTATAATGACCGACTGAACATTACTGCGGCTAAATATCAATATTTAAAAGAACTGAAACCGAGTATTGCAAAAGACTATCACTTATTTTATGATAATTTACCCATGCAACAAAACTTTGTAATTTTTTTAAAACAAATGTAATACACGTTTTTAATCCAAGTTGTACTGTCCATATTTTATTTCTCCTACGTAGATAATATTGTGTAACTTTGGGTCAAATGAAGGTAGTTCAAATTAATTAAATATTAGGTTTAAACCACTTAACTCCCCAATTGAAAGTTTGCAAACCGCGTATCTGTTAAAGTAATACCATATAACTCCGTAACTAAATCTGTAAAAACTCCTAACTCCAATTAAAAATTGTATTAGGTATATTTATACACGGAAAAGATCCTACTGATATTAGACTTATGTTTATATTGGTGTTTTTAAAAGTATAAAATCAGTAAGGCCCACTTTTTTGAAGTTATTTAGTTTTTTGTTGCTCCTGTAAAAACAGGATAATGTGAGTTACGTGTTGGGTTAAATATTCGGTCGATATATATTACGTTACACCTCTGTATTCCAGAGTTATAGTATGTCCACTCTATCTTTTCCCGTGCGTCATGATTTATTTTCAAAAAAGTTAAATCGAATTATTAAATGAAACGAAAAGGATATTATCCCGGTGGATGTATTGTAAATTTAGTAAATATATTATTTATTATAATTTTTACGTATTTGAATTTGTGTTCGTCGGAAAAAGGATCAATAAAATATGATAAAAATAAGATTAAAAAGTAATTTTAATATTATTTGTACAATCTGCCAAAATAATTAATTTTGTATGAATTTTATTCTATTATCATTTGGATGGGTGACCGCTACTATTCCACGTAGCTGTGGAACACCTCGTGGTGTTGCCTTACTCTTTTTTAAATTCTTGGTATTATTTTAAGGACTTTTTGGAAAATGGTAAGTATCAAAATTAGTTTATTTTTTAAAAAGAAAATACTGATAAACTGTTTAATATTTATTTATTTAAAAAGATGATAAAATTGTACTTTATCTTCGAGAGCCATGGAAAAAAATATATATTTTTTCCATAGCTAATGTTAAAGTGTTGCTATAACAACTGTTTTGAGTAGATAAAGTATCACTTTAACCGCAAGGTTAGATAAAGTGACACTTTAACAGCAAGAGTAGATAAAATGTTTTAACCTTTTTTTATTCAATAAAATTTATAAATTCAAAATATTAAGGATTAAAAACAACTGAAATTTTACAATTAACATTATTAAAAATATCTATTTTTTGAGCATCACGACTTGTACTCGTTTGCTTAAACACTTAATTCGAGGTACTGAATTGATTTTCTGTAACATTTATTTAACATATGTTGACAGACTAATTCATATCCCTAGCAACGGAGCAACACAATTGCGATTTTTGTGCTAAAAATTACAATTTGAAATTCTATTTTTCACCTGAACTTGAAGTTTTGCTTTAGAAAAAAATGTTGTATTGCACACGACGATAAAATCGCATTATCTTCTCGAGCATAATTAGCGTCTCGACTGACGTCTCGACGCTAAAAAACGCTCTCGAAGATAAAGTACAATTTTATCGACTTGTACAATAAATAACTATTATTACATTGAAATCATATAATAGAAGTATATCTTCTTACGTGCATACTAAGTAAACACTCCTTTTTTTATTGCAGGAATACAGAATGTATTTGTTGGAGAATTGTTTAATACTATCTTATCTATAGCTTTTTTTAAGATTAGATTTGAGAATTAAAAAAGTGAATGAACAGAAAGACTGTCGGTTATATGTTTAGAAATGAAAAATACGCATGATCGCCATCAATAGTACAAGGCATGTTTGCAGAAAGAAATGAATAGGCAAAAAAAGTTTTTTTGTGGTTATAAACTTTCATTGAGAAAAAACACAAATAATAAGGCAAACATCCCAAAATACTTTGTCTTAATGTCCACACATATCATAAATTTGATATGTTTCGCTCGACATCAACTTTTTCATAAGGCATTAAATTTTAAACTACCTATTTAGTTACAACGATTCGTTAATACGTATTATCTGCAGTTTCGTCCTACTAAATTAAGGTTAAGCTTAATAATGCTTAATATTAACATCTCTTTGTTCTTTAAGAATAAGATTTGTATTATTAAAACGACTTTAAGTAATATTTAATTCATTTATCTTATAGTTTATTCTGCTTCTTCAAGTACCAGACCATATAATTTTCTTATTTGTCGTTCTCTCGAATGTCGTGAGTTGATCTTTTTTATCATTACCCAGATCTCATATTCATAGGTTACTACGAGTCTAATTAATGTTTTATAAGTTTTGATTATTTTCGTACTTTTGACTTTCACTTTCGATGTGGTCAATTTATTATTATCATAGTATATACGATTTCCACCAGCGATGGCATTCATTTCGCCACTTACAGAGTTTTTTTGATTAATTTCTGTGCACAAATCACATTTAACAAAAACTTGTCTCTCCCTTGAAAACCAAACTAATTTGACCTACCTTTCCAATTTTTCATATTTTATGAGAATACAGATACAAAGGTAACCCCCTTTGGCTCAGTGGTAAGAGCACCTACCTTTAAACCTAAAGGTCGTGAGTCCGAATCTCACCTGAATGGATAAATTTTCGTTTATTAAAAATTAATCAATGAAAATAATTTCTATCCTTGTGCGATCGGTACTCACCGGAGGGACCGCAGACGTTCGGATATAATTAGCGTCTCTTAGCAAAGACAATGACGCCGACTTTGCTTAGTATCAAGACAATTACTCTACACACACACACACACTACACTAGGTACCTGACTGTACATGCCAATGACCATTAGTTGTGATATGATATGTGTGAATATGACCACATATATATATATATATATATTATATATATATATATATATATATATATATATGTATATATATATGTTTCTTACCTTGCCATAAGACTTTGTACTAATTTCTTTTCCTTATTATTAAACGGCACGTTTACGTTGATTGTACCATTGTTGCCTTGCACTGATTCCCTAAAAACATAAAATTTTATAAACTTTTATAAAAAAACAAAAAATCTGAAATGCACGAAAAATATAAATGCACTTAAAAATTATTTTATTTTATTATATATTCTTGTATTACGTGTGTAATGTTATATATTCTTGTATTACGTGTGGCCTAACTTTTAGGGGTGGTCTGAAAAATCTATTATATTTTTGCAAAATTTTGAAGTACATTTGATTCGTAGAACGGTTTTAATATTTGTTTTTAATTCAGATTTTAGTCCTCTACAAATAGTTTTTGATGACTTTTGATCTAAAATAATTAGGGAAGCAGCAATTCAACAATTTAAAATTTCCCATTGAGTTTCGTATGGCCCGTAATCTATGACGATTCACCACCCGTTATATATATATATATATATATATATATATATATATATATATATATTATATATAATATATATATATATATATTAATGAAACCAAATGTTAACTCAGTGTTTAATTACTAGTCTTCAGTACGAATGCCATTAAACTTATCGGCCTCAGGAACTTAATTTACCCATGTCTGACTTTGCTAGGTTTAGGTATAAAAGCCACCCTTATTAGCATTTATACTTTTTGTATGTTTTTTATGTAGACGTAGGCTAGCCTGCAGTATCTTCCATATTTTTTGTAGAGGTTATTTTCTTCTGTAAAATTTTTTTTAAATCCACTCTGGACCTGGTAATTTATACGGTACAAGCTAGTTTATTGCCCACTTAATTTTGTCCTATTTCACCACTTGTTTTGCATCACGCCAGTTTTTCCTAGAACCATAAGCTATGATATCCATTTCAGTTGCTATCACGTGTCGTGTATTCACCTGACTTCTAAGTTGTTGTATATTCAGTCCATGCTTTGCAGTAATCGCCACACTTACCAGATCTTTTGGAATAACTAAATTTTCGTATGACTTGCAAGATTGTCATTCCACCAGGATACTTTCCCGTTGAAATTCCTAACTATCTCCAGACAGTTATCTTTAAATATTGTTCTGAAGCTATTTTCTTGTGGAATTTTAAATTAATTACTATTTAAATGGAAATAAGTTAAACTTCGTTTAGTGACGTTTCAATTTCTACTTCGGAAATCGTTATCAAAATACAAACATCAGTATTTTGAGTATTTAAGTATGTATTATATAGTATTTTTATATTAGTATTTTTAAACTAATGTTTGTATTTTGAGAACGATTCCAAAGTGGAAATTGAAACGTCAATAAAGTACTTTAACCTTTAATTGTGGCTTATTCCAATTTAAATAGTAATTAGTTATCTTTAGGCGCTGACATGACAATGAAGTTGTACAGCGGCCATCCCTAAGTTAAATATATGCCTTATCGTCCCTTTAATCTTACCTAAACAATATTTCAGGTCTGATTGATATGCCTCCCAATTTTTTTAACGAGGATTACAATAAGTTTCCTTGATATGCTTACTGCCTGTCACGATGGTCTGAACAAGACACCTCATCTAAGACATGCCATTTTTTAACAGTTTGGTGTTTTTACTGCCTCAGGTCAGATGGTAGGCATTGATATCATAGCCAATGATTAATTGCAGTTCATTTTTTATGCAATCTCTCACTAACTGTTCCAACTCCCTTGATGGTTGTTCGGGATTATCATATGGAAGGTATGCTGATCGGAGAACTAACTCCTTCATAACTTCTCCCTCTATAACCTTCATCTTTACTGTCGTTTAGTCGGTGAAACAGAGATCACAACCAGTCTTCTGTGTTAGGGCCTTGACTTTGCCTCTTTAGACAGGTTCTATGATTTCTTTATCAAGTTTTCTCTCGGGACGCAGGTGAGGACCATAGAGCGCTTATGCATAATATTTGGAACAATTATATTTAAGTTTACTCCAACCCACAGACCAGCAATAGTCTTCACTACTTCAGTCGTTCATTTTTTGCATACTCGTTAACACAGTGCATTTTGACCTTATATAGGAGGCTCATCAAGTGCTCTTGATTAAGTTTGTTAATAATTAAATTTGAGCCCGATCTACTTGAGTATCAGGAAGTACCATTCTGAATACTTTTGTCAGGGTGCTTTATGACCTAGTTTGCTCGTTAGATTCCCTTGATTTCTTAGCAACTCTGTTAAGAGGGGGATCATGGTCTCCGGAAATCTCTTTTTATTGTCGGATGTTGATGATTTTAATTTTTTGGGATTGGCAATGGTCTATGTCCCAGTATCAAATTTTGCTTTTTTCTTATCTTGCTTTGTTGAGCTCTAGTGAGGCGTTATTTGAGACTTGCTTATTTATTTTTTGATGAATAATAATTGATTTTTAGTAATTTTATTTATAGTTTATAAGAAGAGAGTTTTAATTATATTATTTGTCGATTTGTACACATTTTAATTAAAAATTTGAATCATAATATTTTTTTTAAAGATTCATTTATTAATATTAATAATGTTATTTTCTTTAAAAATATATATAAAACGCTAAAATTTAGTGGTTTTCTACGACCATGTAGCATCTACATATAAAAATATCTAAAGTTGCATTTATTGCCCCACTCTTTCATATTTTAGAAGCAGTAATAGCGTTGACATGACCGCTTCCTAGCGGTACTAATAAGGAACTAAAATTTTAATCAACCTTTGCTTCTTTTTTATAACGTGTGTTCAACCTTTACCGACGGTAAAAAATAAAAGTAAAAGATCCTTCTATATGCGTCTGTGTTCCTTGGTAACATGCGCCACTGAGTTTTGAAATAGTTATTCATTATACAAGTATATATGAAATACAAATATTTAATACATTTTTCAGTCTTTCCTCAATCTTGGATTTTTTCAGATACCTACAAGGGAAGGAAGTAAATATATGAGGTCCACTAGATCAGCTTTGAATAAGCTATAATTTGGTGCTAATAATATAGATGCTACAAACTGAAATTGAATTGACATTATAGCCTGCTCTTTCTTTGGGTATGTAGTTTTAGGTTTAGATCAGACATCGACAACATATAAAACTGGAGGATAGTTTCTTTTAGTCTTATTTCTGCTATTTACGGTTTGCAATTTTTGTAGTCAGAACTGATATTGTCTTAATCCAGTGATTCTCAAACTGTAGGGCGCGTCCCCCTAGGGGGCGAGGTATTATCAATGGGGGGCGTGAGCCTATTCGAAAAAAACATCAACAACATTGACTAATTTACTAAAATAAAAGCAAAACAAAATTCTTACAAAATAAAAAATAAAATACACATGAACACTGATATAATAGGAATAATTATAAAGAGCACTGAACACTAAATGATGAAAAAGTTTAATAATAAATCAGTGACTTCCTTTAGCTTGTTTTGTAGAGCAAAGTTTGTCGAAACGGGGTGTAATATTAGAAATAGACGTTCTCAATTATTTGTCTATATTTAGCTGCTATCTATATTTGGTCTTCAAACCAGCCACCGCAGAAAATTCTGTTTCGCAAAGGTAGGATGTTGAAAACAGCAATAGTATACGGAACGCTTTGGTTTTCAGTGCAGAAAACTCATCATTAACTCCTGCCCAAAATTCAAAGAGGGATTTATTATTAAACTGTTTCTTGATTTCATCATTTGCCGTGAAGTCAATTAAGGTTTCTTCTTCGGCAGTAGAGAGCCCTTCCGGTGTAATTCGGAACGGATTCCTAACCCACTCGTAACTATGTATTAATTTGTCGTCGTCGAAAAAATATCTTTTAAAATTTTTAGTCAGCATCGCTAAATTATTTTCAATACTCGTATCCAATATATGTGTATTGTCTCCTTGAAGCTGAATGTTCAAACTATTTAGTTTCTCGAATATGTCAACCAAGTAGCTCAATTTCATCAAAAATAAACTATCTCGAAACATCTCGGTGTCCGGTCTATTTTCTTCTTCTAGAAAAATAGTGATTTCATGTCTTAATTCAAAAACACGTAAAAATTTCGCACGTGATAACCATCTTGCCTCACAATAAAATAATAATGGTGAATGTAATGCACCCATGTCTTTACAAAGTGTAGAACAGATTCTGGTTTTCAAAGGTCTCATTTTTATTTAATTAACTACTGTTACAACCGTTGTTAGCACAATATTCAGGCCAGAAGAAATTTCTTTGGAAGCCAGAGCTTCTCTGTGGATCATACATTGTGTCCATATACATATTGGAGACTTTTGTTTCACAAGCGCTTGTAGGCTATGAAATTTTCTGGCACAATTCTTCCACTCTATTTTTGCTTCATTTATATAATCGTTTAAGATAGCAAATAATGCAAGCGACGTTGCTTTCAGTTCTATTGGTTTGCAAAAAAGTAGTTCTTCTACTAATGATATGTATCAGTAAACGGTATCATTTGATAGAGGTATAGACGTCAATTTTTTGGCAAAATTATCTTCAAACATAGTTTCTACAATTTGAATTACAACTGGCAAAATAAGCTCTTCACCAATAGTGTGCGGATTTTTACATCTAGCTATTTGATAGGAGGTTCTATAGGACGCAAATAAAGCTTTTTCATTCACAGTCAGATGGCGTTTGAGATGTAGTTGTATCGAAGGATACTAAAAATTCCATGGACTAGCTGAACAAGAAACGAAGAAGTTCTTCGAAGAATGGGACATCAACGAACTCTATTAAATATGAGTTCCTTCGGCTAATTCTCAACGGTAAAATCGAAGGAAAAAAATGGATAGGACGGAAGAAACTCTCTTGGTTGAGGAATTTGCGGCAGTGGACAGGTTTGACAGCGGACCAATTGCTACACGTAGCGCAAGACCGAGATCAGTATAATAATATTATAAGCATGGTAGTCGCCGACGTTCCGTAGGGATATGGCACTCTAAGAAGAAGATTCACAGTCAAAGTTTTTTTTTTTAATGATTCTTGTTTTTCATATGATTTTAATTTTAACTCAAAAAATTCTCGGGGTTGATTAATGCACTTACTATGCATTAAAGTAAATGTTCAGTAAATGTAAACCCAAAATTTAAGTAATCTTGAGAATATTTTCTTGATTTTGTTTTTGGAACTACTTTTGCCTGTACACTTGTTGATGCTTCACTAGTATCGAATGCTTGCTTACGCCCAGTTAAAAATGTTACTTATGATTTTATATAAATTTAAGTATATTTACCTACTGCTTGGAATATTTTAATACCGTGAACTGCAATTAATACACGCAAACTACAACATAAACATTCACAAGAAATGTAATAGGTGCAGAAGGACTGACAGGACTGACTAAACTGACTCGACTAAGGTCTGGGTCTGAATAGGAGAGAGGAAAACTCAGAACTTCTTATGTTGCCACATATCAATAAATTTACTTATTCTTGGTAATTTGGAAATTAAGGTTTTACTCTGAGTTTAGTGCAAGAGCGGATCTAGAGAGACTGGCTAAAAAATTTGGCAAATAAATATACTGTAATAACGATAAGGTTTGATTGTCTTTATGGCACTCAAGTGTGTGAGAAGTGCCTTAAAAAAAATTTCGGTATCACCGAAAAAAGTTCATGTACCACCACCACCCTCCTGAAAATCTGTCCTAAATTCATATATTTTTATTATATGAGGGGTGGGGGGGCGCGGTGAAAATCTTGATATAAAATTGGGTCGCAACTGGTAATAGGTTGAGAAACGCTGCCTTAATCACAAATATTTTATAAGTTGTGTTTGTTATAGATAATTTTAAATACGGCATACCGTAAAACTGGTTGCCTATACAAACCAGGAGATTAGTGAGTATTTTGATAGTTTAATCACAGAACAATATATTTACTAAAAATAACAGAAATAGTATTTTAGTTTGTTGATTATGACTTGAAGATAATATATAAAATAAATTAACTTATGTATAAGTCCTTTGACAAAAATGACACCAAAAGTGAAAAGATTAGCAAAGATACAAGGGCTCTCATGAAAATACGACGAAACCTAAGCGAGAACGAAAAGGGAAACAAAGAAGAATATAAAAAACTAAATAAAAGAATTTCAGCGGAAATTAGAAAAGATGTAAGAAGATATAATACTAATGTAATTACTCAAACAGTAGAAGAGAACAAAGGTTTAAAGATAATGAAAAAAAAACTTACGCAAAGTAAAAAAGAAATATACAAGCTGAGAGATAAAGACGGAAAGGCAACAACAGATAAACAAAATATTCTGAAAATAACTAAAGAATTTTATAAAGACCTGTATACCAGCCAAAGACCACAAGACAATTTCCCGACACGAGTAAAGACTCCCATAAATCAGGGATCGGAAATACTTTTACCCATTACTGTGTCAGAAGTAAGAGCAGCTTTAAAGGAAATGAAGAACCATCGATCGCCTGGTGATGATGGACTCGTTATCGAGGCAATAAAAGCAGGTGGAGAAATTTTATTAAAATCAGTAAGCGAACTGTTTACTAAAATGCTTACATTCGGGTACGATTCCAAAAGACTGGAACATGCAGTAATAGTCTTGTTACACAAAAAAGGCGATATTACTAAATTAAAAAATTATAGACCCATCATCCTCTTGACACTTGATTTCTATCAGCCCAAAGGACAGGCAGGCTTCAGGGCAGGATATGGCACAAATGACCATTTGCGTACCATAAAGATCTTAATAGAAAAGTGCATCGAGTACAACATACCACTGGTTCTTGCATTTGTCGATTACGAGAAGGCTTTTGATTCTGTAGTGTTTGAAACAATACTGGAAGCCCTAAATCAAAGCGGAATAGATTACAGGTACACGACACTAATCAAAAACATCTATCTGAACGTTACATCAAGTATACGACTGCACGAAGACACAGAAAAATTCAGCTTAGGTCGAGGAGTTAGACAAGGAGACAATATTTCACCAAAATTGTTCACGGCAGCTCTAGAGTCAATATTTAAGGGTAGTCAATGGCAAGATATGGGCATCAATATAGATGGAGAAAGATTAAATCACCTAAGGTTTGCAGATGATGTTGTATTAATCGCAGATAACTTACAAGATACAGTTTCTATGATGCATTCGCTTAAAAGTCGGTCTGAAAGAGCAGGATTAAAGATAAACTTTGAGAAAACTAAAATTATAACAAATCTCGTAATGAGTGGAAATATAACTATTGGCAATAATACCATACAACAAACAGACACTTACAAATATCTGGGACACGAAATCAAAATAAGCAGAGACAATCAAACACATGAAATACAGAGGCGAATAGGTCTAACATGGGCAGCATTTTTCAAATTAAGCCATATTCTAAAAAGTTCAATTCCCATGTGTCTCAAGCGAAAGGTTTATAACCAATGTGTTTTACCTGTACAAACTTATGGAGCAGAGACTTTAACAGTTACGCAAAAATCTGCGAATAAACTTAGAGTTACACAACGAGCCATGGAACGTGCAATGCTGAACGTGCGCCTTCGAGACCACATAACAAACCAACAAATCAGGCGAAGATCAGGAGTTCAAGACGTTATCGAAAGAACCACGACGCTTAAGTGGAACTGGGCAGGGCACTTAGCCAGAACACAAGATGGACGGTGGACAAGACGTATTATGGAATGGAGGCCCAGAAATTATAAAAGAAGCCGAGGACGACCACCGACTAGATGGACCGATGACATTAAACGTGTAGCGGGAAACTGGATACAAGCGGCCCAGTGTAGAGAACACTGGAAAGAACTAAGGGAGGCCTATGTCCAGCAGTGGACGCAATTGGCTGATTGATGATGATGATAAGTCCTTTGAGGCGGTTATAATATCATTTCACGAATCATTATGTTTTATTAACTAGGTATATGTATGGTTCAAATTATAGATATAACAGTTTTGTTTATACCCGAAAATTTTAACAAAATTACAGCACTTACACAAACAGAACTAATTTGTGCAGTTCTAGTTTGTAAGCCGTTGTATAAAAATCTATGATAAAATTAGTGATATACTTTATACTGCGCAAAAGAATGAACTGATAAAAGGAATCGATAGATATTTAGTTATCTTTATAAAACTAAAATATTAAATCAAGGTGAAATGTTAGAATTACACATAGCTAAAAAAGATTGGTAAAATAAACAGAAGTAAAAGAAATAATTAAAATCTTACAAATAAGCTTAAAAAAAGTAAGTGGTTAGCTGTATATGGTAAGACCTAGTCAAAAAACTTCACATTGAAGTGGAAACTTCTTTTATTAGTTTGATTTAATTAATGAAATAAAAAAATTAAAAATCCAAACGGATTACAATTTAAAACGTTTTGGGTCCTATCAGGCCATAATCAATAAACTTAAGCGTAGTTCCTTAATAATCTTATCACAAAACAGTGAATATATTTAGATTTTATTTTAAAAGCTTGAAATTGTTTTGCTTAATGGTTAAACGACACTATGTCGATGTTGAAAGATTTACTCAATAAGCACAACCCAAATGCGGGTTTAATTTCAAGATCCATTGTGATCCTTTAAAGTAAAAACTTAGTGTACCTCGTAGGAAGCTTGTTAAGAAAATAAAAAATATTTTTAACATTGTAAAAGAATTACATTATACCTCAATTTTTTTTCATATTTAATAATTATTTTCTTGTACATGGCTAACTCGTCGATATCGTTGTCATCTTCTACTCTACTTTCTTCTGTGGGTAGGTTTTGACGTCTGATTTGCAATATTTCTCGTAAAGAACTATTCTCATGCGCTAGATGTTGAAATTGTGCTTGGAGCTTGTCATCCCTTTCAGCCATTTCATCCCATGTCTTCTCTCTTCTGTCAATTAACTCCTTAAGGTATTTTAGCGTACTTAACAGTTGTTCAAGCTGAAATCTAAAATAATTTAAATACAATATTAATAGTAATATTGTTTTACAAAAGTTTTAGATATTGCTAAAATGATAAGCAGTATAAAAAAATATAAGATCTTAGCTAAGAACAACCAAGCCAACAAAACCAAAAACAAAAAGAGGGCAAACAAGAATTATCTTCCTAATTTAATTAAAATCGTCTCTAGTTCTTGAAATCTCTTCTTCAATGGAATATCTCGATGTTTCTAAACTTCTTAAAATTGATCATAGAAAAGCGTTTTTTTAGTAGCTTTAATGCTATTGCAATGGAATCATTCTGACCCGAAAATCCAAATTAAATCTTTCACACTAGTAGCTACTATAATTTCAGTGTAACTTTTGTTATATTGAAGAATGTCTTTTATTATTAAGGCCTGATTCGGACATATGTACGATTTGACGAATACACCATGAATGCAACCATTGCACTGGTCTTTACATTAGCTGTTTATAAAAATCACTGAAATAGTACAAAACGATCAAATGACGGCTCTTTTCAAAGCCAGTTGACAATCGGACCAAAGGTTCGAGTATGCCAATTGAACATTGAAGGTACCAGCCGAAGCAAGAGCGAGTATCTTGGTAAGCTCTTGGCAAAGAATAAGATTGACGTGGTTACCGTTCAAGAAACACATACTGCAGACGACACACAATTAAAACACCGAGGCCAAATCCCTGGATACACACTAATAGCTTCAGTCAACCACGCTCAGTATGGTATCGCGACTTATTGTAAAGGAGACATCAAACATTACAGCACATGTCACTCTTACTCGACACAAGTGATTTTTATACTCGCTGTGAAAGTAGACGAAATAACAATAGTCAATATATACAAAACACCAAATTCTGGATGGCTATCAAACGTACTTCCCACATTTCTCACCCGACAATATACACTGGAGACTTTAACAGCCACCATACTATATGGGCATATAACCAAGGAAATCAACAAGGAGAACAAATCGCCGAATGGGCCGAGGTTCACCATCTGAGACTTTTATATGATGCAAAACAGAAACCCACCTTCCTTTCTGCAAGATGGCACAGGGGCTACAACCCCGAACTCACGTTTATATCTTCCAAAGGAACGGCCTCAAAAATGACTTTAAGAACGCCACAAGTGAGGTTCTCGATAACTTTCCCAAATCCCAACATATACCAATAATTACAACCGTGGGCACCACCATCCCTATTATAAATTCACTCCCCTTGCCAAGATAGAATTTCCGAAAGGCAAGGTGGGAGGAGTTTAAATTTCAACTTGAAAGTGACATCAGACATATCAAACCCCAGGTTCAAAATTATGAAATATTGGCATCACTAGTGATTAGATGTGCAAAAAAGCACATTCCTCGTGGAGTTACCAACTCCTACATCCCATGTTGGAACGACAAATGTAAAGAACTGCTTGATCAGTATGAGAAATCTGGAGATCCTGAAGTTGGTGAACAACTCTTAGAAACCCTTAACTCCGCAAGAAATACAAGGTGGAGAGAAACTTTAGAAAGTCTCAATTTCACACACAGCAGCCGCACAGCATAGAACCTTCTGAGGAAGCTAGACTCTGGCCCAAACAGCCCTACAACAAACTCTACAGTCCCAAAACCGGAAGACATAGGCAAACGCATAGCCAACCTTTCAAAACCAGTAATAGAAAAAGATCATAAAAGAGAAGTCCGATCTCAGTTAAAACAAGCCAAACTTGCTCAACGACAAAGCCCACCAATAATGAAGCTCATCGAACCAGAAGAACTTGAGGAAGCTCTAAAATTAATGAAATGTCGTAAAGCCGAAGGAGTTGACAACATTTATCCTGAATTTATAAAACACATTGGTCCGAATGCCAGAAAGTGGCTTCTTGAATGTTACAATAAAATACTAACTAAGCAGAAGTTTCCAAAATCCTTCCAAAAAAGTAAGATCATCGCAATATCTAAACCTAAGAAAGACCCTACATTACCTGAGAGCTACAGACCAATCGCTCTTTTAAGTGTCTGCTACAAGATTTTCGAGAGGATAATCCAAACGAGACTATTTTACTTTACAAAGTCAAATATTCCTTAAGAACAAGCTGGATTCATGCCGAGAAGAAGCTGTGGCGACCAAGTCCTCTTCTTAACAACATTTATTGAGAAAGGATTCCAAAAGAAACTCAAAACAGAGGCAGCATTCATATGCTTGACCTGCGCCTACGACACAGTGTGGAAGAAGGGCCTTTTATATAAAATATACCAGATGTTACCGTGCCGTGCATTCAACAGGTTGTTAAACCAAATGCTAAGTGACAGACTTTTCCAAGTGCACCTTAATGGGAAAAATAGTAACTTTAGAAACCTGCAAAACGGCTTGCCACAAGGGTCAGTTATGTCTCCTCTTATTTTTAATATTTATACGTCAGATGTACCAACTACCACCTCGCGCAAATTTATTTATGCCGGTGACATGGCTTTGGGTGCCCAAGAAGAAGACATAAACATCGCCAAATCCACCATAGAAGCAGATCTAAACACTGTTAACAGATACTTTCAGAAATGGGGCCTACAACAAAACCCATCGTAAACTGAAGTAACAGCTTTCCATCTAAACAACAAGTCAAATTACAGATAAACATAGAATGCGATGGAACCAGTCTAAAGCACAGTGCTAACCCAAAATACCTCGGCGTAACTTTAGATCGTACCCTAACATTCAAAAAGCATTTGGAAAATACTTGTCAGTGTTTACTTATTTATTATTGTTATTGTCACTTTTTCTACCTTTTCTTTATGTAAAAACTGCAATGTGTAAAGTTCATACGAATATATATACTGAAATAGTATGCGCTAATTCGAAAATATATGAAACAAAGCACTAAAAGTGTAAAACGTACGATATATCTCCCACCTTTACAAAATTAAACAAATATGAATTAAAACAGGGCATTTATTTTGCTCTAAATATAAATGAAATAATTGATTTTGCAAAACCAAGTCTACTAATTTTATTTTGCTTTAATTGTGCTCTTTTGTAACAAATTTTTGACACCCTCAAAGTACTTTTCAGTAATCTTTTTTTGGGTTCACAGAATTTCGTAATTTTATATAAGTTTCAATTTAAATATCTTTTAAAACTTCTAAAAAATAAGATATATTTGTGTGCGAATTGCAAAATAACGAATTAAATTTAGAATGAAAACTTTGTTGTAACAATACAAATTGTTGTACGGCCTAGTGTTGTGCTGATAATATCTCAGTAAAGCCTAAAGCAAAACACTCACTTACATCTAATGGATCCATCCATCCATCCATCTAATGGTTACAATACCTTAGATATAGGACATATATCTAAGGTATTGCCCGACGTCATTGTCCTTTGAATACTCAGCAGCCAGTCAAAATTTTTAAATTTTTTTTTCATGATTGTCCGGGATGACATATACATTTTTTTATTTTCGCAGATGAAAACAATTCAGTTACTGCTGCAAGAATCGCTTTTTTAAAATAGGTAAAGACAATCTTGGGACTAAAGTTGAGGTCCAATTTTTGACACTTCGTCTTTAAACTATTTGATTTTAAACCACACATTTTAATTTATTAACTTATTTAAAAGCGGTTATATCGGAGAATACTTAAGGTTTCGTGGACTGATTGAGTCACAAATGAGGAGGTCTTCAGAATATTGGATAAAAACCAAGAGGTACTAACCACCATCAAATCTCGAAAGTTACAATTCTTCGGACATATTATGCGAAATGAATCTATATATGCTCTCCTTTGAGTCATCCTGCATAGAAAAATATTTGGAAAACGAGGTCCAGGAAGAAGAAGAACATCTTGGTAAAAGAACCTCAGAATTTGGTTCAATATAACATCTGTGCAGCTCTTCCGCGCTGCTGCAGATAAGACAATGATTGCCATGATGCTCTCCAACATTCGTAACGGATAGGCACATCAAGAAGAAGAATCACACTAACTGTCAGAACAACCCCTTCGTTCGGCTCGCGGAGATAAGAATACGGCCGAGGCCAGAAGACCCTGCCTATCGTAAGAGGCGACTAATGGGCGGATATGAGAGGAGGAGAGCCGTCGTTTGAGGTATCGGGTTGGTAGAAACGCACTCGAGATACATAGCCATCTCGGTCACCGGTCTACATTCCTAGTATACGAGACAAGCATCCCGTGGGACCACTCTACTCTCATTTTCCACAAGAACCAGGTGAGGTTGAACGAGCTGGGACCTTATATACCTCCCAAGGCCTAACACCATCGAGGGTGGTGTGGTGACCCTGCACGTACCCACCTGGAATGATTTACGAGTGGTATAGGAGCGATTCCTCGTAGGTGACCTACCTACGTGCGAGGTGGAATTCCTCCGCCTGCGACGCCTTTCCGCCCCGGGGGGGAGGAGGAGGAGTTACGGACACGGGTCACGTATCCGCAACAGAGGTCACAAGTACTACGTGGAGCCCCACGATGTCTCGGCATCGTGCCACCTCCAATTGGTGTCGGACTCGTAGTGGGAGCTACTCCAATGCAGAATTTGGTTCAATTTGGGTTCCCCAATGCAGTGGGAGCGCTAACGGTCGTATGATGAAAGGCAGGGAAAGGTATGATCCGGGTCCTGCCAATTTTATATTGGAGGCCACAAAGCTTAGCAATGTCAGAACAACCAAACGCTTAATGTCCATAAACTAAACAATCTTTTGGATGAACTTTTAACTAATTGGAAGGACATTAATAGCAACTAAGCATAAATGGCACTAGTATTTTTGACAAAAATATGTTTTTTCCATATTACCGGATATATTTCATAATCCTCAACTTTATTCAACATATTCTTAAAACAAAATTCATCAAAAGTAGTTGTTAGATACCTATATCACCGTAATAAGAAAATCCGCAGTTATCATGCCAATACAATGATCTATCAATGAATGTATCATTACTACCTAAATTGACAATTCTGCAATTTGTATTCTGTCTTAATAATATTTTATTCACTTTTCAATTGTTTTTGTTGCCCTTTTTAGTTTGCTAGAACAATCCTTTGTGATTTTTAAACTAAAAATATTATTCACTGCTTGGACAAAATTTAAATATGCTAAGGATAGTTGAAAACTCATCATCAACATCTATTCCATCCATCGGTTTCCTGGTACAAATTTTTTAGTATTCGTTCCAACTTATTGTTTTTTCTAATAAATGCCGATATCAATTAATGACATTTAACTCATTGTTTAGTAAAACTAAATAGTGAAATCGAGAAAAATTACATAAAGTTCAAATTAAATAACAATACAAAATAGTAATAATAAAAAAATGTCTTTTACTTAATTTTTTTTTGTTGGTTTTTAATATACATCATTATTGTGAAAGAATATTTTTTATCAACTTTTACTACGATTTCAGAGATAACAAATCTTAGTACAGGTAATTATAAATATACGTTATTTATAGATTTTTTGTTTACTATGTTGATGACAGTTATGTCTAATAATAATAATAGTATGTCTAATAATTTAGAGATTATTGGCCTATTCTATTTTCAGGTAGTTTGAACTTTCTCTTTCTATTGATAAAAATGCTCTCTGTAAAATGTATTGATTATTTTATAATGCATCAAATATAAATTTTTTGTTTGTTGATTCCGAAATTAAGTTACGACTGTTAAAATTTACCATGCAAATAATGAGTAACGATTATAATAATAAAATTAATAATAATTTGAACAAAAACAAGTAAATACTATATTCATATTTCTCAAAAGATCATAATCATTACACCTAGACAGTCTAAGAATAAAATCTGAAGTTATACCTAAATAAATAGAAACATAAAAGAAAAAATTATGAAAAGGGAGAATATTTAAAAGATCCGTTATAGAAACTAATCTAGTTACATTACAAACATAGTACATAACCAGACTGCATACTACAGTCGCCAAAGACGAAAATGGCACTGAACCTTTCAAAATCATACGAACAAGCTAAATTTTGCCGAAAATATTAATTCTAGAACCCCAAAAAAGCTACAAAAAAGTTTACCACTTTTATCCTGGGCTTCCCCTCAAACCCCCTTCGTAGTGGGGTAAAACGCAAATAAAATCGATTTACCAAGAATCTGTACACCGTAGAAAAAAATGTTTTAAATAAAAAATGCAACTGAGATAATTTTAAACAAGAATGTTTATAAGTATTTTTTGAAATCAATGCTCAATAAAGTTTGTATCAGCTCGACGGTAAACATTCGATATCTTTTGATTCAAGTAACCTATTGACAAAAATCAAGATTAGTTTGAAAGGTAATGAATTCGGTTTTTGTATTTTGCCGCAAATACATTTAGATTTTATACAGGCGGTAAATAAATAAACGTTCTATTAATAAATAAATAAACGTTAAATTCTAAATATTTAAAATATAGTTAATAAGTAAAAGCGAGAAACAGAGAGTAAGGAAATAAAATTATATATAGGAAGAAAACATTATCAGGTGCTTAGACAGGAACTTGGTTACTCTAATAATGAAAGTTATTGCGATTAACGGTCATCGGATTGTGAAAGGCAAGTGCACTCATCGGAAAACAAAACATAATAAAGAAAAATCTTTTCAGATACTATTCTATCTATAACCGATTGATATCGATATCGTTTGATACAAAAAATGGCAAAAATCGCACAAAGATATGAAATACAAAAATTGAATACATTTTCTATTTTAAAATGCATCTTGATTTTTGTCGATAGGATACTGTGTGACTTGCATTCAAAATCGCCGATTGATTTGTCGACAAAACACATTAAGCGCCACCATGTTAAAAAAAATACAGTTCTGGGGGCCACTGTGAAAAATTCATAAATATGTATCAAAAATGCCCTACTTAACTGTATCTTTTATAATTTTTATGTTATAATGTTATTTTGTCATAAAAAAATTGTTGTATCGAAATGGATACAAGTGGCCCATTTTCATAAATTGACGATGTTGGCCACTTGTATCGATTTGGATTCAGCGTTATAAACACTTTTGTTCGTATCAGATTTTGTTGGTCGAGAATATTGTATATACATTTGCGAAGTTCCTTGTGTTGTGTGCATATTATATTGCGTTATCGTGATTCAGCGTTACAAACACGTTTATTCCTGTCGGATTTTGTTGGTCGCGAGTATTGTAAACGCAGTTACGAAGTGCCTTGTCTTTAGTGTGCATATTATATTGTTATAAGAGTGTTATTAGTAAGTGAAAATGAAAAAGTCATATGAAAAAGAGCTAGAATTTTTGCAAAAAATGTTGGACACAATAGACTTTTGGACGAGGAGGAAGCTTTTAGTGCAAGTGAGTCGGAGTATGAAAAAAACAAGTCAAAGGATGAGAGTTCAAGTGATGAGGATATTCCTGTCAAGAAAAGGAAGCTCATGAGGTCTACTAAAAACCAAAAGAAGATAAATATGGAAAATACCGATTTGAATGTTTTTTCCGGTAAGTTCTCTAACCCTACTTTATCTTTTTTATTAGTAACTAAATAATATGCATATTTTAGCTTCCGATAAGTATATCGACGACACAACAAAAGTTGGAAAGCTTGAACAATCGTGCAATGTACCCTCTACTTCCAGAAATATTGCCCATCAAGTAGAAGATGAACTATCGGACCAGAAATCTACTAACGGGAACTCTAGTTCTAGTACGTCTCTAACTGTCTGTATATTATTGTTATTATTTATCTATATTTTTTAGATTCCAATGCACATATAATGGAGACCATAGAAAATGTAATAAGGTTAGGAAATCTAGACGATATCGAAAGTACTGATACAGAAAATGATGAATCAGATAATGAAAGCCACGAAATAAATGCACTTTCTTGGGATAAGTTTACGTTATCGAGGCTAAAAATATTTGATTTTTCCGAAACAAATCCAGGCGTAACTGAAGATATACTGGCCAACTTCAAAGAAAAAAAAAGAACTGCAGTTTTATAAAATTTTCATAACTAATGACATTATAAAGTATATGGTAACTGAAACAAACAGATACGCCCAATCTATGAAGTCTCAGGCTAATACTTTACCCAATGCTCGTATAAAAAGTTGGTATGATACCACTTATGACGAAATGAAACTTTTTTTGGCAGCATTATTGTGGATGGGAATTGTCCGGTTACCTCAAGTCAGAGATTATTGGTCGAAAAATAACATATACACAAATAAGATAAACTCTCTTTTATCGAGAAACAGATTTGAAATACTAGTAAGAACATGGCATTTTTGTGACAACTCTAATCCTCCAAAAGATGATCGGCTATATAAGATCACGCCCTTGATAAATATGCTGCTAGAACGTTTTCAATACGCCTATGTACCAGAAGAAAATTATTGTATTGATGAAACACTAGTTCCCTTTCGTGGACGTCTAAGCTTCAAGCAATATATTCCCAATAAACGGCACAGATTTGGAATAAAATTGTACAAATTGTATCTTCAAGGTGGTTATACATATAACCTGAAAGTATATTGTGGCAAAGATAAAACTAGCAATAAAAATATTTCCGGGGCCACTAACACTGTTTTGGAACTGTCAGAAAATTTACTTGACAAGGGGCGGACTGTTTACACAGACAATTTTTATAGTAGCGTTTCTTTAGCCCACGAGCTTCGAAAGAGAAAACACATTTAGTGGGGACGTTACGTTCAAACAGAAAAAATAATCCTCCCGAAGTAGTGAAAGCAAAGTTAGAGAAGTATCAATCTACGAGTTTACGAAGCAACACAGGTTGTACTGTTTTGAAATGGAAGGACAAAAAAGATGTCTTGGTTATTTCAACAAAACACAGCAATGCAATGGCTCCTCTAAGAAGACGTGGCGAGGAAATAGAAAAACCCATAATAATTTTAGAGTACAATAAATCTAAAGCCTTTATAGATCTTTCTGATCAGTTGAAGGCATATTCTACTAGTTTACGAAAAGGGATCAAATGGTATCGAAAATTAGCAGTAGAATTACTAACAGGAACTACGCTAATAAATGCGTATTGTGTACGTCAGACGGTAACGAAGAAAAAAAATGTCCATCCCCAAATTCAAAGAACAAGTTGTCACTCAGCTTTTGGACGAAACTTTTACAAGACCTCCTCCACCTAATAACATCAACGAAAATCATATTTTAGTGGATGATACTAAGAAAAGAAGATGTATGGCTTGCTATGAAAGGCTAACAAATAGCCACGATTGGAAATATGCCCAAGCCAAATCTTCCCAAACTCGCCACAATAAATGTAATGTTTGTAAAAAATTTTATTGTTTCAAATGTTTTTTTATTTCTCATAAATCCGAATTATTAATGTAATAACATTCAAAAGAGTTTGTATCAATAGCTATTAAGAAGAAATGTATCAACTTGTAAAAAAAAATCGTTGGCCATAAACAAATTTTGGACCAACCAGCCATGCTTTATAAGTCCCCCATTCAATTAAATACAAAACCTGCATTCTTTTGAATACAGCTAGCCTAAAGTGAAAGTATTCCTTTGTATCCGTTTGGATACAGGTGGCCAAAAATAATCAAAGTTATTTGTATCTAATCGGATACAAATGGCGCTTAAGGTGTTAAGGAAAGAGTCACCCTGTCACTAAGAACTATGAAAAATATATTACCACCGATTCGCAAACATCATTAATATGTATATGTATATATATATATATATATATATATATATATATATATATATATAGTGTGTTCATAAAGTGTGGAAACGGTCTATGTCTTATGTTTGACAACATCACTGGTATAATTGTATGCATATCTCAGTTTGAGGTTGCCCAAATTGATAGGTCGGTTTACATATACCTTACTTCTCAAATAACCCCAAATAAAAATGAAATTCAAATCTGGCAACCTATCAGGCCAATCAATATGGCCGCGTCGTTCAATCCAGCGATTGTGAAAAGTTGCATTTATAAAATTTCTAACTACAGCCTAATGTGGATTTGCTCCATTTTTATAGAATCAAATGGTCGGATCTATTTGATCTAGAATATCTTGATATCTAGAAATGTTAAGGTTAAAAATGGAACTATGTAGGTTTATAACATCTCCAAATACCTTTTACCCGTCACAGTACCGTCAAAAATACGGTCCTACAATAGTATTCCTAACAACCCCAGCCCATATATTTACGTTGTAGAGATATAGGATATAAACTTCCATCGTAGGAGCAGCACCATCGTAATTTAAAATATTTTCTATTAGGGTGATATTTCTTAAAAATATACCAGTGCAGACTTATAAATTGATGTGTCACAATAAATCAATTTAATATTGACATAACCAATGGTAACTACGAACTTACTGTCTGTTTGCTAATGAATTTGACGTGCCTTCACAGCCTACTTGATTACACAGCCACTCAGTGGCAATATACTGAGTACAGTCCACCACTTTATTTTATATTATTGTTGATCTACAGAGTATTACGAAGCCATTATCATTTAAATGAAATTGGTTATCTTCATAGATAAACAATCTAACTTCTGCATCCTACAAGAATGGGCCACTAAAAAATGACTTTTTTAATAATTTTCTTTGTAAAACAAATTTTGAATTAAATTTTAAGAAATAAAGCACTGGTTTCCTTTACACTCTGTTTACTGAAAATTCAATGCAGTGAGTTTGGTACGGTTGTACTCAGAAAAATATGGGCTTTTAATTTTTTAGACAATAATATGCTCTTTTTATTTAAAAAAAGTATCGATGACATCACATCTGCTAAGATAGTGAGGGTAAAGGTTATTTTTTTTTTTTCAAAAAGGGTAAAAAATAAAAATCGACCGGTCAGCGTTAACTCTGAAAATAATTAAGTTGTGAGATAATAGACCGTTTCCACACTTTATGAATACTCTGTAGATATATATTAGTCACTTAACTCTCTTTCATATAGACAAAAGAATAGAATAACCACATAAGCAGAACGTGTAACATCCGTGTCATCAAAATAGCAAGAGATAGGTCACCAATCGACAGAAGAAGTATCAGACGACTGCTTAAAATATGGGTACACGTAAACTCATCACCAATTACCATAAATACCCTTGTACATAGTACAAACTCATCACTGCCATAAAAATAGGGATTTTAAGATAGACTCAAAGAGATTGGTAAAATTATCACTGGTCTACCTGCACCCCGTGGCAGATATAGACAATAAACTCCTTGCAAACCGCTAAGATTTGATAATTTGACAGAATAAATCTAAAATAGATGTATTAAATGCAAATTTTATTCATTGGTTTTTATTTTGGAATTCGACAAAATTCTATTAATAACTACCTAAAACAATGCGAACAGAAAAAATTCTCTTCATTTGCCCTTTTTCCTTAACATGGATTGTGAACTACTCATTGATTATGTTTTGAGCCAATGCAGACCAAAAATTATAGTTATCAATAATTTCAAATTTCAATTGCGAAAGACTTTAAAATTGAATTGCCTTTTGTGAACTTATGCGACGTAGGGTGTAAAGGATGTAAAGCTAAATGTCATATAACTGGTGAGTAGATTTAGTAGTGAAGTCAACTGTATAAGATGTCTCTTGGGTACAAAGCATAATATTATTTTGTTGCTTTAAGTAGATTATCTTTTCGGATATTAAATTTTTATATTTCTTATTAAATTGTTAAAGTCACATTGTCACTAGGTTGTTATAGTAGTTGTATACGCTGACTTGTACAATTTGACATTGTTAACTCTTAATAAAATTCATAGTTTTTAACCAACCGTGATATAGTCTTAGTTATATCGTTTCAGAGTTATGTGTTTCACATAATTGATTTTTCAACTATGAATGGGACGCAATAGATTTTTGGTTTTTTTATTATGACAGTTTTAGTTGCAATAAAAATAAGAAAATTAATATTTACAAAACTGTTAGATACAAACCAAAGGATGTACATAAAATATATATGTGACTTATGTATTATAAATTTAAAAATAGTACGGTAATAATAAAAAGTGCGAATCGGTGTAATATTGAAGATGGTGTTCTATTAAAAACAGCCTAAACCATGCCAAATGTAACATCTTGTATAGATGAAAATAATTTTTGGTTTATGGATCACTTAATTCTAGAGAATTTCGCTATTTTTCCTACTTGACACAATTTCCATGTTACGTCAATGATGGTAGAGTGAAACACCCTGCATATTTAGAGGCATATTTAATTTTTTCTGCTGTTTTCACAGGATAATGTTTCGTCAAAAAGGGTTTGACCTTTTATAAAAGCCAGGAAATTATATTTAAGCATTTTGATTTATTCTGTTATAATAAATGGATTTCTAATTAGTTAATAAGTTAGGGACTATTTTCGATATAAATGAAAACAGTACATGCTCATATGTATTTTCATTATAAATTTCAGATACGTCTAATAGGACAGACCGGAAGTAACCCGATATTAATATCTGTTTTAAAGCAATAATTTGCTGGAAATAATTTCTGAATTTAATAAATTACCACATAAACGAGACGTGTAACAGGTAACAGACAATATTTCGCATTAGAAACCAGCGCCTTGGGGCAAAAATGCTGGTGATGAGTTTACCTATCTCCAAAGGATGCCGATGATCAGTTTACTATATCTCGGAGGGTCTAATAATTTTATGGGGGGCTATAAAGTGATGAGTTCGTACACGTCCTAAAATATGGAGTCACAACCTTCCATATAGGAATTAATCTGAAAATAAACAAGCAGAATTTCTTATAAAGATGAAGGACAAGAACTCTCTTTAATCTGATTAGTAAATTAAAATAATATTTAAAGTAAAGCAATATTTATATATATTTAATTAACCACTAATAAACCACAACATCTAATATAAAATAATATATGTACTATGAAAATCAAATAAATATTTCATAATCGGGATTATTGATGTCTTTAAAACCCCAAGAGAAAGTTCAATACCTGTATATTATAGATAAGACATTCCATAAAATATACTATTTGCATAGGGTCATTAAGTCAGGTAAACAAAAAACCAATATCAAAATGATCTTTTCTTTTGTTATTATTTAGAAAGTTCTGGTAAAATGTACAAAAAATTACTTCCATTAAACTTAAATTAAAGCTGAATATTTTTGAACAAAGTGGGAGAGAAAATATATTAATAAAAGTATGGACATTTTTTACTATTACTAATTTTGCTTTCATACAGCTAACATTAGTTCAGTGTTCAAGTTTATAGTGATCAAGTGAATTTTCTTCGTTACAATCAATATCTGTCTTTTCAAAATGAGTAAGTCCCACCAATCTATATCAGCGTTGATTAGAAACATGGATGCTTTGAAAAGTATACTCAAACAAAATTACGAAGAAACCGACAGTTTAGACGACAAAGTGGCCTATCTAAATTACTTTCAAGCAATGCAAAAAATTCTCAGAGCAAAAACAAAAAAAGATTGCTCTACTAACATGGATAGAACGGCGAGAAGAATCGATAAATGCCTTCAAAAACTACTAAGACAGAATATGAGGTGTAGAATTCTTAGTAGGTTAAGCAATAATCTTAAGTTTACACATCATTACAATGGTACACGAATTGCAGTTCTAGCACTTTTGGAAGTACAAAAATGTTATAATGGAGAAGATGAGTATTTCAATAGCAGTTAAAAATCCTGTGTTGTGAATTAAACTGTAGAAGTGGTGTTTAAATTGTGTCAAAAACCTTATTTACACAAAGAAAACTATGTGGAATATGCAATAAAATGTAATCTGTGATTATTTTAATAGGTAAGCTTAGATCCTAATTTTAATTATTTAAACTTTACTATGTTAAATCGTATGATAGTTATTTATTGATAATCTCAATTCCATTTGTGTTGTTCTGTATTTTAATATTTATTATTCTGCATTATTCTCATATTAACTGCATTTCGCTAATATCTTTGTTTTACCTTAATTTATGGTATTGGTTTCTACGCTTTTTTTTCATTTTAATCGATTGGTTAATTTACTTTTTATTTTCGTGTTTCATTATATATATATATATATATATATATATATATATATATATATATTTAGGTATATCCATTTTTGCTTCTATCGTCACTCTTTCCATTTATTTCAGTCTTAGCACTGAATATCTTTCTTTTATATTCGTTGCTATTAAATCTCCTTCGATGTCTAGCCTCTTCTAGGGCTTTGTCTGCCCCTTGGTCTCTATATAATTATCTCAGTATATGTTGTATATATTCTACGTTGAGAGACTTCATGTTCCCACTGATGTTTTCTTTCTTTAATTTTTTAATTTGTTGTAATTTTTTATTTTTCTCCTGTTACGTTGAAGCCTAGCATTGTTCGCATTACTTTTCTTTTAAATTTTAGAAACCTATCTCGTTCTTTGATTAAATGTGACTTTTGCATTCCATATAAAACGTAACAACAGGTCTTATTAGGATCTGATTTATTTTTCTGTTTACTTAACGTCTTGCATCACAGCAGATTTTTCTTCATTATATGTTTCCATTCCTTTTAAAATTGTTTCGCCTGTTCAGTTTTTTTGCTATAGTAACTCCCATGTAGTGGAAAGTTAATACTGCTTATTTTTTTTCTTCTGTGTAATAAGTATTTTTGTGTTGCTGTATCGTCTTTGCCTTTTGTAATGTGTCTTGTTTTGTACTGGTTTATCGTTGGACCTTTTCTCTGTACTTCTTTATGTAGCATTTTTTAATTTAATTGGAAATGACTCTTATAAGTGCCATATTTGTTATCTTTGCTATTGCGCCAGAACCATCTGCATATGCTATTATTTGAGACTAATTTTTTCATGAGATTTATTTTATTTAATACCGTTTTTAAAACTAGATTAAATAGTGTCATTGAGAAAAAATCCCATTATTTCAGGCCCTTTTTGACTTTAATTTTATTAATCTCCTAGATGTTCCGTTAAATATTCTTTTTCTTGTGGCAATCCTGGTACTCAGTATTTTTCCTGGAGTCCCGAGATGCTCTATTTTTTCCATCATTTTCGTCAGATTGATTACATCTTTAATATTTGTTATATATTTAATATTATAGTATATTACAGGGTGGCACAAAAAAGTCGTTTTGGGACAAGTACCTATAGGCAAAAGTACACCTAGAAGAAGTTACAGACTGTTGAAAGTTACAAAATACAATCGATTTCTTTAATATTGCTCTAAACGGTTTAATTTTTTTTTCCGATCTTTTTAGATTTTTGAGGGGTCTCCAAACCTTCGCCCCATCCCCCAATTTTTTTGTAATATAATATTAGATTAAAAACCGGACAGCAGTAGAATGATATATATATATATATATATATATATATATATATATATATATATATATATATATATATATATATATATATATATATATATATATATATATATATTACAAATTTTTGGTTTGTGGTATTTGTTTTTAAAATTATTAGTTTAGAAGATACAGCTTTTTTAAATGTTTTACATTTTTAAAAATATCTTCTAAAATTCGGTTTATTGTTAAAATTAAATTAAAATTGTTTATTTGCAATTTAGTTAATTCAAACAAAACTTTTGTTCACAACAACAGTCAAATTACTACCAAGCTAAGAGAACATAGCAACAATTTGCCCACTCGAATAATGAACTGGATATATGTATAATTGTATTATGTTTAGTTAGTTAAAAGAGTGGCTGTATCTTCTAAATTAATGATTTTACAGACAAATACCCTAAGATAAAAAAGTAAAATAGGTATTTCATTCTATTGCCGTCTCGTTTTTAATCCAATGATATACTCCAGAAAAGTTGAAGGACAGGGAATGTTTGGAGATCTCCTTAAAATCTAAAAGGGAAAATCATTTTTCGCTACTGCGGTTTTATTGGTTATGGCATGCTAACATGTAATAAAAATTTCCATAAAAAAATTAAACCGTTTTGGAGTAATATTAAAAAATTCTATTTTATTTTGTAAATTTAACCCCTCTAACTTTTTCTGTCTATTTCATGTTAGACCAAATCGACTTATTTTCATCGTCATATAAATTATGACCAATCTTTTTATAACACCTTGTATATTGGAAACCTATTAATATTACGTGAATTTCTCGGTTGCGTTCTCTTGCTTTTTTAATTATTAGGTTTGTTCTAGCATCAGTTTCAAATGGTTTGAAACCATCAGCGAATAGTGGACCAGTGCGAGTAGAGGGGATATAGCACTGGTGACTGTATTATTTTCTCTCGCTGACCAACTGTTTGCTGACGGTTTCTGACTAGTTTGTCTGTTTGCTAGAACAAACCTATTATTTTTACACCATGAATGGCATTAATTGTAGATCTTACTGGTCTGAATCCATTCTGGTATTGTCCTAATATTCGTTCAGCATACGATTATAGTCTTGTATTTCTAATTTTGAGATTCATGGATTTTTGTATTTGATAAGTCGTACTTATTCTGTTTTTGTTTCTTAGTATGTTTTTCTTTTTTCTACATTGTACCTACGTTTTAAATAGTTTTGATAACCTTATCAAGTAATATATCAAGACTCCACTTTGTCGTATATCTTATAATTTGCTAGTTGTATTTTTCCAGTTAACTCTTAAAAAAAATTGTTTAAAAATTCCTTTATAAAAGATATAATATAAAAAACTCTATTGGGCTACATCACAGAACGTTTTCGATATTAATATTCCATCATCAGTGCTATCTGGATGTACATATTTTGAGCCACTTAATACTTGGGTAAAAACCCTTTAAATATTGTTAAATGAACTTTAAGTTTCATTATTTAACTTTATAAATTAGGATGTTAAATTTACAACAGGAATAGATGACAAGGCAACGTCAAACTCGACTGGAGGTTGCTAGTCCAGACACGAAGTGTTTAGGAGGAGTTGTTGAGTTTTTTAATATTATACCTTTTATAAAGGAATTTTTAAATAAATTTTTTGTGATACATGGTATACAGCCAGCTACAAAAATTTAGTTTTCTTGTGGATTCTTTTTAATTTCTAATACTTGATTTTTTGGTATCGTAACATCTCATAAGAATTAAATCATTATTTGCTTAAATGATGCAAATTACGCACATGGTTTTTACATTTTTTCCCCAATGTCTAAACATTTTTAACTTTACTTAATATTTTCATATAAATATTTACGTAATCTAATTAGTTGGTACAACAGGTTTTAAGGTTTTGTAGGTTGTTACATATTTTTTTTTTGTATATATTATAGTTCTAGTTAAAGATAATAGCTATAAAAATAAAGTAAAACTGTTTAGTATTAATACAGTTTTAAATAAAATATAATATACATGCACCCAAACTTATATGGAATCACTGTAATTTTAACCAAATTAAGATGAAATCGATTACCTAAAATGGTATGTTGAGCATCAAAACTGAACAAAAAAATTTTAAAACTATATTTTAAATCACGAAATTGTTTCCAAAAATACTGAGTGTTGTCATATAAATTTAGGTGTGTATATAAAAAATAATGTACTAAGCAATGTACTGCATAATTAAACTACATACTGTACTGTAATAATTATTCCTGGTGTAATATATATTTATGTAAAATGTTTGGATGTTTTAATAAATATGGTACTTTTAAACTTATAAAATTTTTTTTTATTCCTTATAATGTAATTTAGGCTGTAAGTTAACACACACACACATACACACACACACACACACACACACACACACACACACATATATATATATATATATATATATATATATTATATATATATATACAGGGTGATTGATTAGTGTGAGGAAGCTCAGTAGATCTGTTATAGTAAAAATTACTAAAAAAAGTTATTAACAAAAATTATAGGCAGCTTTAAACTCCAAATTTTAAAATTAGTAACAATCTTACAGGGTGTTCCATAAGATGGTGGCAGACCAAACTTATGTTTTTTTAAATAGAACACCCTGTATTTTATTTTAAATTTAAAATCATCTTCACTTCCACATCACAACAATGTAAAGTTTTATTATGTTATACTGGGTATCTAAAAAGTTATAACCAATATTACCTGAAAATCGTATCAAGTTTAACTCCCTGTGCAATTAAAAAGGAGTATAGGAACATTGATCTATTGCAACCATAGTTTTTAAATAATTGTTAAAAATTATAAAACATATTCGTTTCCATAACATTCGGTGAATCAAATACAGGGTAAGTCAAAATGCAAATACATTATTTTCTTGGTAATTTTAAATAGAACACCCTGTATTTTATATCACTATCAAAAAGTAATAATATCGTACTTCAAATTTTATAAAGTACTCCCTATACCTAAAGTTATCAGTTTTCTAGATATTATTGTTTTTCCATCAAAGTATTAATTTGGTAGATATTTTAACGTTTACCAACTCACAATATAATTATTGTGAGTTGGTTATGATTAATTTGTCAAAAACTGACAGTTTGACATTATTGTTTAATAATTTAGTAACGAAATACCGACACAGAAAAGAAAACAATTTATTTAAAATAAAATTTATAAAAAATAACCTACGGAAAATAAAAAAAAATATAAAAACACAGAAAAATTAAAAACAACAGTAAGTTTAACTTATCTTACTTAAGTAAGGTGTTCAAAATGACCTCCCAAAACATCTATGCATGCTTGAGAACGGTCATTGAAAGAGATGGTTACATTCCTAAGCATTTGTAAAGAAATATTTTGAAATGCAATTCGGATTCTATTTTTCATATCATCCCTTGTTGTTAGGGGTATTTTATATACTTCGTTCTTAACGTAACCCCAAAAAAATGAGTCCATTTTATTGAATTCTGGTGACCTTGGGGGCCACCTTACCGGTCCATCCCTTCCGATCCATCTTTCCCCAAACTGATTATTAAGTTCACCACGTACTAATTCGTTGTGGTGCGCCGGAGCACCGTCATGTAGAAACCACATTTTTTTCACGTATATTAAGTGGAACCTCTTCTAATAATATCGGTAACTGATTTACGATAAAATCTAAATAAATCTCACCATTTAAATTATCTTCAAAAAAATATGGTCCTACTACATGGTTACCGACTATACCTCCCCACATATTTAGAGACCTTCTTGTTTGACTATGTGTTTCTATGTGGTATGGATTACTTGTTGAGTAGTAGTGAAAGTTATGCCTATTAAAAGAACCGTTTTGATGGAATGTAGCTTCATCACCAAATAGGACATAATCAAAAAAATCTCTCTGCTCATTAATTTTTTCTAAGGCCCATTCACAAAATACTATTCGTTTATGAAAATCATTATTAATTAATTCTTGGTGCTTTTGAATATGATAAGGGTGCATCTTGTTTTTAGATAGAATGTTTTGAACAGAGTAGTAACTAAGTTCTTGTTCATTGGAAATAGTCCTTATGCTTGTGTGTGGGTTTTCTGTAACCGCCATCAACACACTCATTTCGTTTTCCTCTGTCACACTAGTTTTTGTTCGTTCATGTTTTTCATAATTCACTGAACCAGTGCGGTTAAATCGATCTTTCAATTTTTCAAATGTATCTTGTCTAGGTTGTCGCCTATCTGGAAATCGTTCTTGATAAATTCTAGCTGATAGTAATGAATTTTTATTGCATTTCCCCAATATCCAGATCATATCTACCATTTCATCAGTAGTGAAATTCACTATTGCCAATTTAAATTGAATCAATTACTAAATAATAATTGTTGCTAATTTACGGTGTACCCCAATACTGAATTAATAAATATTAATGTCAAACTGTCAGTTTCTGACAAATCAATCATGGCCAACTCACAATAATTATTGGTAAACGTTAAAATATCTACCAAATTAATACTTTGATGGAAAAATAAAAATATCTTTAAAACTAATAACTTTAGGTATAGGGAGTACTTCATAAAATATGAATTACGATATTAGTTCGTTTCGATAGTGATATAAAATACAGGGTGTTCTATTTAAAATTACCAAGAAAATAATGGACTTGCATTTTGACTTACTCTGTATTTGATTTAACGAATATTATGAAAATGAATATGTTTTATAGTTTTTAACAATTATTAAAAAACTATGGTTGCAATAGATCAATGTTCCTACAATCCTTTTTAATTATACAGGGAGTTAAACTTGATACGATTTTCAGGTAATACTGGTTATAACTTTTTAAATACCCGGTATAACATAATAAAACTTTACATTGTTGTAATGTGGAAGTGAAGCAGATTTCAAATTTAAAATAAAATACAGGGTGTTTCATGTAAAAAAACATAAGTTTGGTCTGCCACCATCTTATGGAACAACCTGTAGGATTGTAACCAATTTTAAAATATGGAGTTTAAAGCTGCCTACAATTTTTGTTAATAACTTTTTTTTGTAATTTTTACTATAACAGATCTACTGAGATTCCTCACACTAATTAATCACCCTGTATATATATATATATATATATATATATATATATATATATATATATATATATATATATATATATATATATATATATATATATATATGGCCACTCAAAAGAGTCCACCCTGATGTTTAGCATCATCCATTGGATTTTGTAAAAATTCTAAATCAGGTCTATTTTTATTCTCAAGGGCTCATGTTTTAAAAGTGTTACTTACACCTCTTAAAAACGAAATGTTTTGCCAGTGTTAATTTTTGCTCATGTCGAAAACTACATTAAAACAAAATTTGCAACATTAATAGGAAACTTTATTAAATGTAACCTAAATAAAATACATTAAATTTTAAATTATTAAATTCATACTTACATAGAGTTTAGTTATCAGCTATAACTTTACTTAAATGTTGAAAACGATATACACCAACGTTCATACAATTATAAAGTCGTTGTTTGAAATTGCGAAAATTTTGAAGCATGGAGAGCAAGATTACCGATTAACTATCTTGGACTTCTTTATATAGGGTTATTTAAAAAGCAAGATTTATAATAACATTCCAGTTTTATTTAATAAACTAAGAAAACAAAGAGTGCATTAATGCAGTCTAGTGACCCTTAAAATTCTCCAAAATATTCTTCGAAATTTCTAACAGCGACTGACTTTATAATTGTATGGACGTTGGTGGATATTATTTTGACCATTTAAGTAAATAGTTATAGTTCATGAGTAAACATGTAAAACTGTAAACTGTAAATTTCTGTTAATTTTATTTACGTTACTTCTAATAAATAATAAAGTTTCATCTTAATATTACAAATTTCATTTTAATGTAGTTTTTGATGTGAATGGAAATTAATACCAGCAAGCATAGTGGTTACGTTTGGATTTTAAGAGGTTAACAATTTTAGTTAACTGATATCTTTTTTACAAGAATAAAGTTAATGTCGAAAATATATGGCAGTCTGAATTCTCCAGTGAATTACCTATTTAAAAATGTGCCACATATATTATATCACACACCCATTTAAAATAAAAATCGACCTGTTTTTATTTTTACAAAATTCTGTAAATATTGCAACATGTCAGGAGGACTTCTTTGAGTTACCAACCTTGTTTTGTTTATTTTTTATTATTTCCTAAAACCACCATTTCTATTCTACGAAGACCTCGAAAGAGCATATGATAACTGTGCCAAAAACGATATTAAAATAATCATTGAGGACATGAACGCCCATATAGGAAAAGAGATATGCTACCAAGATTATATTGGTAAACACAGCAATCACGACGTTACTAATGACAATGGTTTAAGGCTTATTAGTATGGCATCTTCCAAAGATTTAATTGTGGGAAGTACATGTTTTAATCATAAGAATATCCATAAAGCAACTCGGATATCACCAAATGGACACACCACAAATCAAATTGACCATGTTATAATTGTAAGAAGGTACTTTACAAACCTAATGGACGGCAGAGGTTACAGAGGCACAAATATTAACTTTTTACAGAAACCAGACCATTTCATGGTAGCGGCCAAGTTACAATAAAAAATTTCCAATGCCAAGAAAGAAAGGGGCACTAGACAAGTAAAATATAATTTACATATGCTCAAAAATGAAAACAAAGAGAAACACTTCCAGTCACATATAAAAGAAACACTAGAACACACCTGGGCAGTCGACCAGTTAAGCACGGAAATGTGGAATATCTGAAAATAGGCTCTGAAATTAGCAGCCGAAAGTACATTGGGAATATCCCGAACCTAAGAAAGAAACGACTCGTTCGACCAAGACTGCAAAAAAATAACAGATGAGAAGAACGATGCATTTATTACCATACAACAACGGAAAACTAGGACAACAACAGATAGATACAAAAACTTAAGGAGAGACAAAAAACGCGTACATCGAAAAAAGAAACGAGACTCGAAAAAAACATATTAGAACGGCTCGAAAGCCATATAAGTCACGGAGAAACAAGAAAGTTCTATCATCATATACATATTATTAGAAAAAAATTCAAACCGAGGATCAACTATTGTAATGATGAGAAAGGTAACTTACCAACAAAGAGGATATTCTCTTACGGTGGGTAGAGCACTTTCAAGAGTTGCTGGAAGGGAAACCTACTAGCAATATAGAGCTGAAATACCGAAATGAGGAACTCGTGGAACCGCCCTCGGTAGATGAAGTGAAAATATCTATAGAAAAACTAAGGAACCACAAATCCACCAGGCAGCGATAGCATTCTAGCAGAGTTATTTAAGCATGGTGGAGAGCAGCTCACCAAGGTGATGCGAGAAATTGTAAAATTTAGTCTGAGAAGCAAATGTCTACAGAATGGAGCTCAGGCTTGGTTTGCCCGTTACACAAAAAAGGAAACCAACTGGAATTCAATAATTACCGCGGAGTAACTCTCCTAAATACAGCATACAAAATATTATCAAACATTTTGCACAAGAGTTTGAATCCTTATACCAAAACATTTCTAGGTGAATATCAGGCAGGATTCAGGCGCGGACGTTCAACCATTAACCAGATCTTTACACTACGACAGATTTTCGAAAAAGCGCAAGAGTTTAACATAGATTAGAATCATATTTTTGTCGATTTTAAAGCGGCATATGAGAGTGTTCTAAGACCAAGTCTTTACAACGCTATGAATGAGTTAGGAATTCCAAAAAAATTCATATGTTTAATATAAGTGAAAATGGCAAAGATGCTATGAGTAGTAAAAATTCAAAAAGAGTCGTCAACCCCATTTGAAATAAATAGGGGGTTAAGGCAGGAAGATGCACTGGCGTGTCAGCTTTTGAATGTCGCCTTAGAAAAAGTTGTACAAGACGTTAATTTAGATAGCAGGGAACAATATTTATTAGATCAGTCCAAATTCTAGCATATGCAGACGACTGGACATTATAACAAGAACCAGGGCGAGAACGGCGGAAATTCTAATCGACCTAGTAACTAGCAGCAGCAGAACGAATAGGGTTACATATAAATCAAAATAAAACCAAATTCATAGCGACTAACATAAACTGAGCTGGAAATGTTGACGCAGATTTAATAATCAATGACCAAAACTTCAAAGCAGTCAAAGAGTTCATATATCTAGGGATATCGGTTAACCCCAATAATAACACATCTGAGAAAATAAAAAGGCGAATAATAATTGCAAAAACGTATGTCTTAAAAAATACGTATAAGACTGTATAGAACACTGGTAGTCTCCGTTCTCACATATGGATCGGAGGCATGGACGCAAACTAAAGCAGACAAATCCGCTCTATCGATTTTTGAAAGAAAGGTGCTACGCAAGATATTCGAAGCGGTTTGTAAGAACGGAATATGGCGGCGTAGATATAACTTTGAACTGCAGAATATTTACAGTCATACGTTTGGTGATAAAGATATTACCACTATAATTAAGCGAAACCGCCTGCATTAAGCAGGGCATGTAGCCCGGGCCCCTAAATCTAACATGATAAAAAAGATTCTAACAGCGCAACCCGTAGGAATGAGAAGAATGGGTAGACCAAAGCTGAGGTGGATGGACAGGGTAACACAAGATGCCGGGAAGATCGGAGTCGGCAACCAGAAAATGCAAGCAAGGGACAGAACAGAATGGAATGAGTAGAAAGCTTGGGAAGGTCGAGGCTTTCTAAGGGCTGTAGTACCAAGATGATGATGAAAACCACCTCACCAGCAGAGGATGGGGTTGAAGACGTGTTCGGTGTCATTCGATAGATTTTTGAAAAACGTTAGGGCGAGCGCCCACCAAAGTGTCGTGGCAAGTAGCACGTAGCAAGTAGCACGCGTCTAGCATGTTTCTTAAAATGTAACCAATAAAAACAAATAATTAGAATGAATGACGTCACTGTTATTTTGGTGTACGTTGAATCATTCGTTTTCATTGGTTACATTTTAAGAAACATGCTAGACGCGTGCTACTTGCCACTTGCTACGTTCCATGCCACTTTGGTGGGCGCTCTCATTTAAACACGTGATTTTTTTACTTTTCGTTTAGCAGTGTATTTCTCGAGATATTTCACCGCTTACATAATTTTTCTAGGTTATCATGATAAATCGTTTTTCCGATTATAGCGCCAGCTATCAATAATTTGAAAAAAAAAAGTCTTGAATAAAAGTAACTTATTTTTGCATAAGGAATCAAAATCTGCATTAAAAAATTGGAGTTTTAAGATTTCAAACATATCCCCAACCCCACCCGCAGGGAGTGGGAGTGGGAGGTTATGTTTGATATTACTTGATAGATTTTCAAATCTTAAATAATGTCAATTTCGCGAAATATTCAACCTTTGCCTTTTTAAAAGGCCTAAATTAAAAAAGGCCTAAAGAGCAAAGAGCCTATAATACACACAAAAACAAAATGGAATTTGAATAAAGCGAATTAAAATTTATATCAAGAAGCAGTAGATACATATTTCACACAGGATAAAGAAATAAATAACAACACACAACTTAATTATAAATTACTAATTAAGGGAAAAACTACAGCAGCTATCGCCTTAATACCTAATTACAAACTTTTTAATGTAGGTAGTAGAACACTTTTTCTACCTTGGTAGGATCAAAGCTACGGTATGACTATCAAAAATAGGAAAAAATGCTCAAAATCTATAAATATCAAAGCACATTAGAAAACTATATCAAAGACAAAAATTGCAAAAACAAAAAAGCTTTAAAATTAAAAGCTAAACTGCATCGCCAGCTGTGGTGCGAAAATTTAAATACAAATACACTATTAACTAACATAACGGGCAGAAGATAGGAAAATGCATACATACATACATGCATACATTATCTTTGTTTTTTTTTGCATTAATTTTCAGACTTAGCCTGTCTGTTTGCTTTTTTAACTCTGCGTATGTTTTCTGTGGTTTTGTTGATTTTTTACTTATTATATAAATATCATCGGCATAAGCAGCCAGTTGAACCGTTCGATTGGTCAGTAGGTGTCCTCATCCAGTTTGCATTTGCCTATTTCCGTTATTCCTAATCAAAATATTTAATGATATATGGATCAACGGCGATATTGTAGAAGAATAGAAAAATCGACTGTAGTACCCATACGAAAACCAAACAAAGAGCCACATATATGTGACTTATACATACCTATTGTACTTATTCCATGTATGCTTAAAACCTTTCGAGAGAATAATTAAAAACTGAGTGTAGTGAAGCTTCACTAAAAATGAATACTGTGGATGGATGTTTTGGATAGTGAAGGAGCTAGGACAGTGTTGAATGGTTCATTTTACGAGAAAAAATAATATAATTACAAATTTCAGTAGAAGTAAACAGATAAGCTGGACAAATAAGATAAGGGCTATCCACTAAAATACCAATCTATTACTGTAGGGTTACCTCAGGAATCTGTTCTTGTACCAATTCTTTTTAACATTTACACCTCTAATACCCAACACCTCTAATTAGTTGATGATTTTGTTAGATATGTACGTAGTAAACATCTCAACCACAGAATAATAAACAATCAGAATGCCCACTCTCCATGGAAAATTAAGTACGCGCATCTCGTTCGTGCAGATGTTCCGCCATGTTTTAAAGGGAACCAGTGTTGTTTATGTGGTGTGCATAGAAAAAGTAACCCGGTTTAATTGACTTACGGCAATGATTGACCTAATACACAATTATATTAACATTGATAAGTATAATAACATAAATATAAATATAAACAATTACCTAACCCTAACTCCCTCTGTGGCTCAGTGGTAAGAGCGCCTACCTTTGGATCTAAAGGTCGTGAGTTCGAATCTCACCTGGATGGAGAAATTTTTGTTTATTAAAAATTACTGAATGAAAATAATTTCTATCCTTGTGCGATCGGTACTCACCGGAGGCACCGCAGACGTTCGGATAGAATTAGCGTCTCTTAGCAGAGACAATGACGTCGACTTTGCTAAGTATCACGACAATTACACACACACACACACACACACACACACACACACACACACACACACACACACACAAACACAAACACACACACCACACTAGGTACCTGACTGTAAAAATTCACTGTACCATGCCAATGACCATTAGCTGTCGACACATTAAACTCAATAAAAAAAATTACCTAACCCCACAAATCATATGTCTGTGTTATGTATTTCCTTCTAAAATATGGCGCGCGTGCTAAAAAACTTCAAAGACGGCATCTGAGAGTGGGCATTCTGATTGTTTATTATTCTGTGATCTCAACCAACACATCAACCTTTTAAACTCAACTATGGGACCCATTCTAAGCGCCATAAGTGATTTAGGTCTGCAAGTCTCCGTAGAAAAATCCAAAGCGATAATCTTTACCAGGAATAACATGAAGCCAATTCAGAAAATGACTATTAATGAAATAGATTTCCCAGTGGACACCAGAGTTAAAAGAAATTATACTAGACCATAAACTTACTTGAAGATTGCACATTGAACAGACAAAATGCAATAAAGGTTTGAATTTCCTAAAATTTATTATGTGAACTTGGTGGGATCAAACTTTTTTCTACTTTTTTATAGAGCTATATAAGACCAATCATTAACTATGATTGTAAATTGTATGGAACATCTAATTAAACTAACCTACGTTAACTGGATATTAGGTATACAAAACAAAGCACTATGAGTATGTATGGGAGCAATGAAATCTTCACTTCTCGAACCACTAAGAGTAGAAGCCAACGAAACTTTCTTCGCTAAAGCTAAAATTTTTCTATAGTACTTATCCCATTATTAGAAATCCTGATTTTTCTTAGAAACAAAAATTGACGTTAAACAGGATATCAGGGATTCTCAAAATTTGTTATATGGAAGTCAAAATGATACTATAAGCTATCGACAATTTTATATACAAACGATGGTCATCAGCAAGCACCAAAACAGAAGAGTGAAGGTCAATGTCGACGGAACATATCTGGAAAGAGTAACAAGAACAACGCACCTTGGAAGTAATCTTGATGAAACTTGGGACCACTCACTAGAGATAAGAATACGCCTGGAAAAGGCACGTACAATGTTTTACAAAATGCAAAAAGTTCTATGCAACCGCCAGCTGGGCATCTCATTGAGAACTGGAATACTTAAGTGCTATGTTTTCTCCACCTTGCTCTATAATGTTGAAGCCTGGACAATGACAGAAGCAACACAATAAAGAATCCAAGCATTTGAACTCTGGTGTTACCGTAAAATGCTCAGAATATCCTACATGAGCCATACGACAAATGCGGAAGTCTTGCGGATGATGAATAAGGAAGGAGAGCTTATGCTTATAATAAAAGAACGGAAAACACAATATTTTGGTCACATCATAAGAAATCAAAAGTATGAACTGCTCCAACTTATAATCGAAGGCAAAGTCAAAAGAGGACCAGGAAGAAGACGCAACTCTCGGCTTAAAAACCTACGGCAATGAACGAACATGACCTCCATAGAACTATCCAGGGCTGCTACAAATAAGATTAAATGGGCAAATGTAATGGCCAACCTCCTTAAGGATAAGGCACCGTAAGAAGATCGACAATTTTACTTTTTTTGTAATATTTTTCTTCATTTTATTGGTTAGTTTGACAATATAACTCTTTTATTTATACATCGATGATTAAATCATGCTTTAGTTGAAACAATAGTGATAGTCTTTTATGCAACCGTAAGCAATTGTTGTGCGCAAGTATATTCCAGTGCTACGATTCTTAAATCGGGTCCTGACGCGCCGCTCTGGGCAAACCGGCAACGTGGTCGGTCGTTTTCCCGTAAGAAATACATTGCCTATCTTACCTGAACTGCATTCTAGCTGTGGCTTCGACTATAGCATAAATGTTATAATAATTAATTTATTGGATCCTTTATCGACTTCTTTCGGATTCTAGATGATTGTTACGATTTTTCTGATCCTCACGTACTGGCCAGTGATTCAATCTATCAAATATTTTATCCTCACAAGATAGTGGCGTATATATTACCATCTTAGCAGACTGTTTTTAAGTTTCATCCATAGGAGCGTCTTCATAATTTAGATTTAAATTTCATAATTTTTTGTCCCACAAATCATAAACTCTCCTAGTACTACTTAAACAAAGAAGGAATTTCTTTACCTTCAAATGGCTACTTTACTCAATTTAGTGCTGAAGTACACATTTCTTCTTCTTCGTTAGCCCTAGACACTTCAACTTTTAGTCTCTACTGCTTTTCAAATGCGTTTTTTCTCCCTGCAAAGAGTTATTCGAAGGCAAAATATGCATCTTCGTTATAGCTTTCTACCTCAAAATCTGACTTCAGTTCATCAATGAGTTCATACACTTAAACTTCGGAGTACGAGATTGTTGTACATACTTAGATTATGATGATGGGTCAAGCATGACCTATTCTTATTTTATTTATAAGGATGTTTTAAATAGTCAGTTTTATTAAACAGTATCTTTAATTTAGCAAAAAACCAAAAAACATAATAATTATAATCCTAAATTATTGTTTTTAATTTTTTTTAAGATGGTTCGCCATCCTGGTCTTTTTGGCAGCAGTTGCATTTAATTTTGACGATATGGACTTCTTCGCGTTTTGAATGAGTACTTATTACAAACAAATCTTTTACACATGTCACACATTTTTGAATATTTATTGTCACTATCCCTGCAAGAAGAACAATGACCTCGTTTTGTTGCAGATTGCGGCACTTTTATTTGCTTTTTTACACTAACACCGGTGGTCTCTATTGCAGCAATTAAGGATTTATGGTACCCGGTGGGTTCTTCTTATATTGCTTCAACTCTTCGTTTTATATTGGGTGAGGTTAATTGTTTTCCAGGCTCCTCCAGAAATAGTTTTCTGCGATGTTTTATATTTACTTTATTGTTCCATTCCTGATTTTTTAGATTTTATAAAACGAAAGCATAGTAGAATTCAATATCCAAATATACGTAAAGGCCATCCTCTTGTTGCTCTTTTATATGTGTACTCTAGGATCAATTTATCTAAAATATCAACTATACTTCTGGTTTTGTTGAAATTAAAAATAATCTTTGGTTTAAACTTTTGGTCTTCAACATGAAATGTCATGTTCATTGTGTAAGGTCGATAATAATACAACAAACTTGTTAGGCTTGATTACATATGAAACTAAAGTAATGTTTCTAGTGAAAAAAAAATTTTGAAGAATGCAGTGACCGATCTGTCATTTCAAGCAATTATTTGGGTACACTGCTCCTATTTTTTCTGATAGTACCTAAAAGAGTTAAATTTTTGGATAAGAGTTCTTTAGATAAAGCAATGTCGGTAAAAAAAAAATATCAGTTGTAATATTTCAACCAGACCTATACGAATGTTCTGCAAGTGTTTTGACAACTCTTGGGCCTTAGTTACGTTCAGATTGATCACCAATCTTTCCAGTAGATATCTCAAAGTTACAACAATAAAAATGTTTAGCGTCACATAGGGTCCAAGACTTTAGGCCTTTATAGGGTTTACTAAATCAGAAATGGACAACGTCCCCTAAAATTTATAAGCTGGTCGTTGTTAGTACTAAAAGCAGATGGTTCATATGATTTCCTACAATTTGGGCAAATAGATCAGCGATTTCTCGAATATTAACTCATTTATCTCGTTTTCTTCTTTCTGCTTTCGTATCCAAATTATCAAAGCGAATATACTTTAAAATACTTATGAATATATCCCGGCTTAGAGATGCTTTATGAATAGGACGCGTAAATGCATTATTTGTATTGGACCATAAATTATGCACCTTCTCATGAGACTCTCTAAACCTTCCACATAATATAAGTATACCAAAGAAAGCACTCAGTTTGACTAGGATTAGATCAACGTCAATCCAATCCTTTATTTCTGCAACGTCATCTTCTTCACTCTCTGATAGGAGTAAGGCATACAACTTAGGTTCACTCAAAGGTTTATTCTTTTTCCACATTTTGATATAATTCTGCACACTTCAAGATGGATGCTTAAATTAAATTTATAAAAAAACGTGAAATGCCGCTTTACATCTAAGTTATACCTCTCGTCTCGGACGTTCTCATAGAATATGCGAATACGTTCACTGGTAAACAGAGACGGCTGCGTTTCACGTGTACCTACAAACATTATTGAAAATATTCTTCGAAATCCGAAGACCGCGCCAGGACTGACCCGGCGCCATAGATGCTACGTAGAGGAAAAACTGCAATTTGCATGTTCACGAATGATACACGAAAAAATAGATTGAAACAAATAAGGAGAACTTACGATCAATCGGATTTGTAAAAAAAATATTTCATGAAATATTAAGAAATCGGTGAATTTCGGGTCAGGCTTGACCCAGTCTTCGTACTCCGAAGGTTAATCTAGATTGGCTGTAAGCTTTTCCAATTTCAGTGTTCTATTAGACCCTACAAAAAGCAAAAATATTACAGTACTGACTTCTTCTTTTTTGTGTGTGTTGGCTCCTATAGCCGTTACATTTGTGATACTACCTTGAAGTCCGCGAACTTAAAATATTTTGAAATATGTTTTAGTTTATCATGTAAAACAGTGCGTTTTCTGAATAACTGTACATTTAGAACCATGTGAAAAATGAAACCTATCTTTATTCGCCATTACAATTCGCAAAAACACAGAAAACAATAAAGCTGGTATTGCAACCTCGAACGCCAACGTAAATATGTTAACTGAATGAATCACTTATGATAAAACCGGTAATAGGTATCCAACTGCGAACAAGTTAATATAAAATTTTGATTCATATATCACGGGTTAATAAGACCCACACAATTGTGACGTCCTGAACAAAAGAGATAAAAGTAAAATTTTGAATTATTTCTTTTTTTTTATTAAAGGTAGGCTATATTGGACTAAGTAAAAGATCGTTTAAATTATGTTACTAGAATAAAAATTCTATTTAAGAAAACATCGATGATGTCATACTTCTGCGGATGAAGTAACAACAAAAGAAATAATATATAAAGTGCATTTAAAAACACAATTCGAGAAGTTTTAAAACTCTTTTTTTCTTCAATGAAATGGAAGATTGGGTGTTTATTTCTTTATTAACAATATACTAAATATGTTGTAACTGAAAATTTTATTACTGGTTATTTGTTTGTTGTCCTTGATCGGATATTTTAAAATAATAAATATTGTAATAAATATTATAAAACTTTGTGTTTTTTTTTGCGAAGCAAACTAATCGACATAATTGGTTTTATTAGTAGTGGTTCAGAGGTTTCTACCTAATTTACATCAATAAAAACTCATCGCTTTATTTATTCAGATTAGAACCGAAGATTACTATGTTAATTATTACCCTGATTTATTTCATATAAACTAATTTAATGGCAGAGTATTTATTTGGTAGATTTTTGTTATAGTTTTTCATTTAAGTTGTAGGCATAAGCTTGTCTGTTTTTAAAATTATTGGCGAATCTAAGTCACGGTAAAGAAGGAGATTTCAGCAAGGAATTCTCAACCCCGTCTCATAAAAACTATTTGGTTACGCAATCTCAGTTATAAATTTAAAACGAAGGCCTCAACATTTATTTAACAATCCTAGTATATGGGAAATAAGTCAATACTCACAATATTAAGTAGTTTTTATTATATTCTTCTTCTTCACGTGCCATATCAGAATTATCCGACGTTAGCGATCACCATTGCGAAGGCTTCTCGATCTTCTGCAATATGGAATAATTGTCCTGCATTTGGTATCTGAGTCCATTCACGAATGTTTTTTAACTAAGATACTTGTTTTCTTCCTACACCTCTACGGCCCTCTATTTTGCCTTTAAGGATCAGTTGTAAAAGTTTATATCGACTTCCCCTTACTATATGTCCCAGATAAGACATTTTTAGATGTTTGTCTTTAGCAGTTATCTGTCTTTGTTGACGCTCCTTAGTACTTCTTCATTAGTTTTTCTTGCAGTCCAAGGTATCTTCAGCATTCGTCTATGAACCCACATTTCCAATGCTTTAATTTTGTTTATGATCGATACTTTTAGCGTCCACACTTCTGCATTATACAAAAGTAAAGACCAAACATAGCACTGACCCATTCGTTGCCTTAGTTCAAAACTGAGATGGTTATTGCAAAGAAATGACTTCATTTTCATAAAAGTAGTTTTAGTCATTGCTATTCTACGTTTTATTTCTATGTCTGGATATATTTGGTCCGATATCACAGTTCCCAAATATGTCATTTTGTGAACTTTCTCAACTTGGATTCCTTTCAATTGAAGCTTTGCATCGGGATGTGGGTCACGACTAAATACTAAAAATTTGATTTTGTTTGAGGTTATTTTAATGTCCATTTCCTCTCTTACCTCGTGAATACGATCAAGCAGAATTTGAAGACCTTCAATATTATCTGATAGCATTAATCTATCGTCTGCATATCGCATCATATTAAGTAGTTCCCCGTTGATTTTTATTCCATATAGTTGTCTCTCAAGTGCATTTTTAAATAACTTGTCCGAGTAAACATTGAACAATGTTGCAACCTTGTCGGACTCCTCGTTGTATGGAAATTGCATCGGTGTAGTTATCTCCAATTTTTACAATAGCAGTTTGATTCCAGTACAAATTTTTTTCATGACACGAATATCCTTGTCATTTATTCCGATATTTTTCAGTATTGGCACTAATTTTACATGCTGTACTTTATCGAATGCCTTTTCGAAGTCCACGAAACATGTAAATACATCTTTTATTTGGTCACGGCATTTTTGTAATAGTAAATGTTAAGCGCAAAAAGTGCCTCCCTGATTCCCATAGCATTTCTAAAACCAAATTGGGTATCTTCAAGATCTTCTTCGCATTTGCGTCTAATTCTGTTGTGAAGTATTCTGAGGAAAATTTTACGATTGTGGCTCATTAGGCTAAATAATTGATATTCTGAGCATTTTCTCGCATTGCGTTTTTTAGGTATTGCGATAAAGATGGATTTGAGCTAATCTGCGGGAATCACTCCGGTGTTAATATGGAATTAAAAAGTCTTACTACTAATTTTATGTTATCATTCTTTATTAGTTTCAGCTACTCAGTTAATGTATCATCTGGACCACAAGCTTTTCTAATTTTAGTATTATTTATAGTATGTTCTACTTTGCATTTCATAATTTCTGAACCGTCAGTACAGTTTTGGTGGAATTCGGTAATATTATTCATGTCATCTTCAAACAACTTTGATATATACAGCTGCTATTCTTTTCTTAGTTCTTGCTCATTTACAATAATTTTGTTATTATTGTCAACAAGTACAGAGGGAACTCGTTTTTTAAATATATTACTCATTTCTTTCACTTTTTTTGTTATAGTTTAGTTGTTATAAAATGACTGCTATTGTGGGCATAATAAATCAAATTTGGAACGTCCGTATTGTAGCTAACATTATTACTAAAAAATGATTTTTATTTTTAGCATCAAAAATGCCAAATATCCGGAAAGATAAAACGTATCACAAACAATATACAGAACAAGATCTTCAGTCTATTTTTCAGGCCATAGAAAATGGGATGAGCCAACTAAAAGCCGCTGAACAATTTAATGTGCCAAGAGCAACATTGCAGTTTAGAGAAAGTGTAAAATTATATGATAAAACTACCCTTGGTCCCAATCCTATTCTTTGTTTGGAGGAAGAGAATCGTTTAAAACATTAGATCATAACATGCCAAGACAAAGGGTTTCCAGTAAGAGTGCCTGGAAGAGGTTGGTATAGATCCTTTTTAAAGCGACACCCATATTTAAGTGAGAGAACTCTAGAAGCAGTAACGGCAGCAAGTTCAGTTGTGTCTATAAAATATGTACAAACATGGTTCACTGGTGTTCAAGAATACTTACATCGTAAAGGTTACATTGATATTCTTCAAGGCCCTTCACGTGTTTTAAATGGCGATGAAATCTGCTTCCTCTTGTGTCCCAAAAATAAACGAGTGTTAACTGTAAAGGGACGCAAAAATGTATATCAAATAGAGCATCACTCTAAAGTTACTTTGACGGTTATATTTACCTTCGTTATGAAGTTGTTAAAAATTCAAAACGACTCGTCAACCCCATTTCAAATACATAAGGGGTTAAGGCAGGGATATGCGCTGGCGTGTCAGCTTTTTAATGTCGCCTTAGAAAAAGTTGTACGAGACGCTAATTTAGATAGCAGGGGAACAATATTTAATAGATCAGTCCAAATTCTAGCATATGCAGACGACGTGGACATTATAACAAGAACTAGGGCGAGAACTGCGGAAATCCTAACCGAGCTAGTAGCAGCAGCAGAACGAATGGGATTACATATAAATCAAAATAAAACCAAATTCATGGCGACTAACACAAACACAAGAGCTGGAAATGTTGACACAAATTTAATCATCAATGACCAAACTTTCGAAGCAGTCAATGAGTTCATATATCTAGGGACATCGGTTAACCCCAATAATAATACATCTGAGGAAATAAAAAGGCGAATAATAATTGCAAACGGCTGTTATTATGGTCTATCAAAGTACCTAGCTAACAAATGTCTGTCTCAAAAAACTCGTATAAGGCTGTATAGAACACTGATAGTCCCCGTTCTCACATATGGATCAGAGGCATGGACGCTAACGAAAACAGATGAATCCGCTCTATCCATTTTGGAAAGAAAGGTGCTACGCAAGATATTTGGAGCGGTCTGTGAGAACGGAATATGGAGGCGTAGATATAACTTCGAACTGCAGAATATCTACAAGCATACGTTTGGTGGTAAAGATATTACCACTATAACTAAGCGAAACCGCCTGCAGTGGGCAGGACATGTAGCCCGGGCCCCTGAATCGAACATGATAAAAAAGATTCTAACAGCGCAACCTGTGGGAATGAGACGACGGGGTAGACCAAAGCTGAGGTGGATGGATGGGGTAACACAAGATGCGGAGAAGATCGGAGTCGGCAACTGGAAAATTCAAGCAAGGGACAGAACAGAATGGCGTAGAAAGCTTGAGAAGGTCGAGGCCCTCTAAGGGCTGTAGCACCAAGATGATGATGATGATGATGATGAAGTTGTAAACTTAATTGACTGATGTATTAGTGGGTTTCTATGAAAATTGATGCTTACGATGTTAACCAAATGTGTTAAGTGGGTGCGTGTAGATTTCAATGGGTCAAATTATGACCCCCTCTCTACGTGTTGTATTACATATTTATTTGTTATTTATTTAGCGTATGGATTTTCACAGTACGATAAATATACAAATACAATTACAATAATACACACATATATATATTATATATATATATATATATATATATATATATATATATATATATATATATATTATTCAAACACTAAAAATAGTAAAAATAGAATGAATAGAATGAATGACACTAAATATTAATGTCCAATTTACATAGCCATTCAATTGCTTCTGGGGAACATTCCGCAAAGTCCTGGAGGTTTCCACGGTAGGCACGATTCAAGCAGTCTGAAACACAATGGCTTGTGGTCTGTCTAGATTCTCCGCAATCGCACTGTGGACTTTCTGCACGACCCCACCTGAACAGCGAATTAGCACATTTACCATGTCCGGTACGTATACGATTAAGCCTTGCCCAAATGGACCGGGGCAGATTTGATCCGATGAAACCCTGAGTTGGGGTGGATATCTTAATATAGTCCGATTCTACTGTTGGCATCCATCTTGTTGTCCATTGCCTATGTATATCATAGGAATTACCAATTTTTCGGGCAGATCGTATTGGAGGATTTCTAGATCTCAATCGTTGGTGCTCTTTTGAGATGTCTGGAATATCTTGATGTCTTGGTAATTGTACGTTGGCTACAATTTTCTGGTACTCTCTCACTAATGCTGCTGTACGGCGTAGATCTGGTGGAGCAATATTGCTCAGAGTAGGCAGCTATCTCACTGGCGTTGATTTTATTGTTCCAGTGATTATTCTCATGGTTTGGTTAAGTTGGACATCGATTTTGCTTGTATGTGCACTATTTAGCCATACTGGTGCACAATATTCTGCCACTGAAAAATCCAAAGCTAGAGCAGAGGTCCGAAGCGTATCTGCAGAAGCATCCCAAGTTGTTCCAGCAAGTTTTGATATTAAGTTATTTCGTGTTCTTAGTTTACCGGCTGCGTTTGTAAGATGACTTTTGAAGGTGAGTGTTCTATCAAGTGTGACGCCTAGATATTTGGGGTTGTTGTTATGTTTGATAGCTGTGTCATTTAGAGTTACATTGAGAGTATCGTCCGCAAGTTGATTCGACAGGTGAAAGAGACAGGTTTCAGTTTTGCTTGTGTTAGGACGTAAGCGCCAGTTCTTAAAATAGTTACTTAGTGTAGATAAGTCCTCGTTTAGAGCTCGTTCTCCTGCTTCTTTACTATTATCTTGGAAGTCAATGGCCAGGTCGTCAGCATAAGCAAATTTTTCTCGATTTTGTTTCAGGTATATCTGCTGTATAAAGTTTAAATAATAAAGGAGCTAGCACTGAGCCTTGAGGTAAGCCGTTGTTAAGTTTTCTAACGTTACTGTGTGCATCATTCATATATACCTGAAACAGTCTGTTAGTCAGTAGATTGTTTATCAGCTGACAAGTTTTGAGACAAGGTATGATTTTCATCAGCTTATAAATAAGGCCCTCTCTCCACACCGTGTCATAGGCAGCCGTGAGATCTATAAATGTTATGGCAGATTTTTCGCGTCTTCAAAGCCAGCTTCAATAAATGTAGTTAAGGACAGCACTTGGTCACAGCAACTTCGTCCTCTTCTAAATCCAGCTTATTCAATTGGTACAGCATCCTCAATGGTGTTACATATTCGGTTATTTAAAAGTCGTTCTAGTAATTTATAACAGCAACTGAGTAAGGCAATAGGACGGTAACTTTCAGGCAGCTTGTTGTCTTTGCCAGGCTTCTGGATTGCGATAATTTTTGTTCTTTTGAATTCTGGTGGTAGCACAGTTGTATTCACAATGTCGCTAAAGAATTTTTTGAGCCACTGTCGTGTTTTTGTACCAGTGTGGACTATAAACTCAGGATACATTCCATCGAAGCCTGCTGCTTTTCCTGTTTTAGTTTGGTTAAGCGCTTCCTTTATTTCATCCAATGAGAAGGCACGTGAGTATTCTGATGTTGCGGGAGTATTTGCTTTAAGTTGTTTAAGAGCTCTTTTTACGGTAGATGTATGAGTTTTCTCAGATGGAGCTCGCGAGTTCTCAATTATTTTATTGGCTATTTTATTTGGCTCAATTGTTGATCTGTTTAACACGTTCGCTGCCGATCTTTAAAATGCAATATATAGTAGGGGCCGACAACGTTTTTTGAATTTTTCGTTTAAATGTTATTTAGAAAAGTTGCTTGAATAGTTGCACTAAAGCTATGTCAACTAATTTTTTTGTCATTAGATATACTTTGTGATATCACGCGCCAGCGCGTGATCGGTGTGGTCCCAGGAATTTCATCTCAATTAGCCGTATCACGCCATAGAGTGAGACAATAAAACGACGTTATTATAATACGAAAACAGAAACTATATTTATATTATATTATATATACTAATTCGAATAAAACGAACAATACATAAAAAATTTATAAAACAAAAATATTACTCAGATCAAAATAAAATAAATAAAAAAACTAAAATAAGTGATCAAACCACAAATGTCCCTGTGGATTAAACATTTGTAACTTATTTATGAATAATGGTACAGCAATCTAGACAATATCCTGGTTCACTGGGGCACGACCTACATGTGTAGATAGTATCCTTTCTTTTTCCATTTTCGTAACATAACTTGCAATGTTTTCTAGGTGTTTTCTTAATACCTGGTGGTGCCACTCTTTGTGACATAATGTGACCAACTTCTGGGGGTCGTCGGTGTGCTTGGTCTTCTTCTGCCCTCTTCTGGGCCGGGGCTAATAAACTTTGTATGACTCGAATACGAAAGTCATAAAGACTTATTTTTTGGGTAGAGTATTTGTTATATAAATGGTGTGAATTGATAAGCATCAATTGCAGCACGTGGATAAACATCTTCGTAGGCCATCTTAATGTCTTTCTCTCTGCCGGGTAATAAGAGAGCATTTGGTCATGTCTGTCAATACCGGACATATACTTATTGTATTGAACGATCGGTAAGGGCTTCGATACAATTTGTTGTCTTTTATTTGGTACATCCACCATTATGTTTCGATATTCATTAGAAATATAGGACACATTCCTCTTATCTCTCCATTTTCCTATGAGTACTCCATCTGCATACCTTCCCATTACTTCACCTTTTTTTAACTTACTGTCTTTTATTTCCTTCGGTACATGCTTTCTGTCCAATCTTAAAGTTCCCGTACAGTGTGTTTTATGATTCAATAGTGTTCTAGCTAATAAAAAACTGTTATAATAATTGTCCATATACACACTATGTCCTACTTCCAAAAAACCGTCCAATAAATGCATTACCACTTTTGATGCATGATCTTTACCACCCAGATCGTCCAGTTTTCCTGCATAAACGGCAAATTTTAAAACCATACCAGTTGGGGTTGTCAGCATGTATAATTTAATGCCATATTTATGCCTCTTATTTTTTATATATTGGCGAAATTGAAGTCTGCCTCGCCATAACACCATAGACTCATCTAAACTTAGCTCCCGTCCTGGATAATACAGTGCACATACTTTTTCGTTAAAAAAATTAATTAGGTATCTAATCTTCAATAATTTGTCTTCAGGTAAAATACCATTTTCTCTATTTTCCGTGAAATTCAGGCAACGCATTATCAATAAAAACCGATTTCGGCTCATAACTTTGTGAAATATCCCAATGCTATATAACTCATCTTGTCGCCAATAGTCTTGGACACGGTTTATTCGAATATTGCCCATGTGTAACAGTAAGCCTATGAACAGTAACAAATCTTCAGAAGTTAACTGTTTCCAGTTAGTTATCCTGGATTTAAAGCATGTTCTTTCAGATAAAAATAGATTAATGGCGTAACTGTTACTCAAATCACAAATTTTTGTAATAAAATCGTCTGTCACAAACAATCTAAAATATTCAATCGGTGTCATTCCAGTACGTCTACTAATAATCTTTCGTGTTCAGTAAATTCAAAAACATCTTTCATTGTGGTTGGATTCAAAGAAAATTGTATAGACTGGTCTTGATTATGAGAAAGGTTTTGTGGACGTTCATTATCATTATTTTGTAACACGTACTGTTGTACACCAATATCATTTTCAGAATCCTCAGAATATACTTCGTCCGATTCATCCAAATCACCAAATACCATCTCGTCCTCGTCGGAGCTGTCATGTTCCAGTAAATATAGTAGTTCTTTTTCACTTAAAGGCTGTTTTAAATCAATTTTTACCTTTTTTGGTTGAGAAGGTCCTGCCACAATGTTATTACTTTCCGCCATTTTCACTAGACTGTCAACATACACTGGTACTGTCAAATCAAAAACCGCGCAATGTAAATCATAACCTATGATCGATCCTAGCAGGCCGACACTTATTTTTAAACTCATTCCATAAGCCGTATTTAAAAACCTACATTATAGAGCTTACAGCTATATCACGCACTGGCGCGTGATCGGCCTTTTTCCAAGTACGACCATCACGCACTGGCGCGTGATCGGCAGCGAACGAGTTAAGTGTTGCGCTCTGCTTGCTTCGCCCAGTTTGCGGATCAGTCCCCACGCTTTTCGACTGGAACGTGAGAAATGAATATGTTCTACGGTAGACTTCCATTTATTAAGTTTTGTTGAGTCCAGTGACTTCAGTAAGTTGTCACCAATTTCGGGATCTTCTGATTTCAAAAATTCGTCATATAGTTTTTGGCTTTCTTCCGTCCAGTCTGGGATGTACTCCTTTCGGAAACCTCGGGGGATATGTTTTTTGGCGATAGAGATAACCATTCCTACAAAACGGTGATAGTTGTTGGCCTTTGGGTGAATGAAGCGAATGCAGGTGTCCAGCTCTTTGGTGAATTCGGGCCAATTTCCTTTGTTAAAATTACAACGGGGTCTAGGCGTGGATTCAACGATAGGAATTTGTATGCCTAGTTCGATTATGACAGGTCGATGTTGGCTGTGAGGGAAACTGGGAAGTACAGTTCGAGAGCTTGGGAGTGGTTGCATCTGTGAGTTAGTGGAAACCCAGCATAGATCAGGGTTGTAGCCTTTGTGCCATCTTCTAGAAAAGAAGGTAGTTTTATCTTTTAGACTATGGATAAGGTGAATATTATTTTCTTCAGCCCACTCCAGTAGTTTCTCCCCATTTTCATAATTGTTTTCATATCCCCATTTGTTGTGGTGACTGTTAAAGTCCCCAATGTAAACTGCAGGTTGGTTGTCAACGGCTTTTATTACATCTACTGGCATCTAAAAATATTTATTTGTAACACGTCACCTGATTTCCCAAAAATCAAAACTTTTTTCTAACTCAATAATGAGGTTAATAATTGTACACTAAATATTTTTAAATTTACACCTTTTTTGATTGAAACAGGAGACGTACTTTCGCAAAACAGTTTTGAGTAGATTTTTTTTCACTCAAGTGTAGTTACGAAAACACTAATTTTCCAGTCATTTTGTTCATTGATATACATAAAACTCACCTAATTCAATTCATAGTTCTTCACAATTCAAACCAGTAAATTATGTTCAAAGTTACAAATTATTTTAGTGACTCTATTTCCCAATGCAACCAGAATTATACAACCTGCAGATTTGCTGCTGATTTATTTGTAGATACAGTTGGAGTCGCAAAAAAAAAGGAATTAAAAAGTTTGAAAAATTGCGAAGAACGAAGTGGAGATTCAAAATTAATCTTTAATATATTTAATTTATTTTAAAATACCATAGGTCTAACCACAATTCAGACTACAGAGACAGGTGGAATCACAAATGACATACAAGATACCTCTGTCATCAAAGAAACCCATATATCTTCGGATATTACACTTAAACCTGTAGGTGGCAATGAAATCATAAGCAACCTTTCAGATATTCGTGTTATTACAGAAGAAAACCTACTTTCGGATTTTCGAATTCAACTTCCAAAAAATGTTGATATTACATATAATATAAAAGATATAGAAGATACAATGACAGAAGATAATCAATCGACATCCAATAATCTGCCTTAAGTTAATCAAGAGAACTCAATATCTAAAGAAATTGACACCTCAATCAACAAATTATTTTTTTGGACTAAAACCCCAGAAGAAAAGGGCAAAAAAACAGAAAAGTTGCCTTTCGTGCTCCCTTCTTCAGATCGTTAAAATGCAGAGAGGCATAAAATTAAAGAAAAAGCAAAACAAGAAAAAATAAATTTGAAACGAAAACAAAAGCGAATTGACGTAAAATCAAACAATAAAGGTCAAAAAAAACAGGGAAATCAAGATGAGAGTAATAAACAAAATTGCCGCAAAAGTCAATTCCGTCAGCAAAAAATGTCAAACTCTTATGAAGAATAAAGAAACTGTTACTGTAAATACAGTTGAGAATTCAGATACAAATATTTTTAAAACACACACTTATTGATCATACAATTAAAAGTACTACTTGAAAAGTGGAGTTAGAGTACAACGGAAAACCGATTTCCTGATTCTGTAGAAAAAAACGTTAATCTGCCCACAATTGATAACATATTTGATGTCTGCAACAATATGAATTTATCAAATTTGAAGAATAAAGAATAATAAATTCAAAGAAAAAAGTGCTGGTGAGTCGGCTAAAAGAAAATTATTTTTTGAAACTGAGAGATATCCAGAACATGAAAAAATACAAATTCTCTCAAATATAACGGTGAAACAGTCAAGACAACACCAACCCAACTACAAATAAGCTTTTGTATATAGGATTGTGTTATTCTTGTTCCTATAATATATCTAAATCAAAAGTTGGAATTAAATGTCTATTTTGTGTTAGAGGCTACCATATTGGTACTTGTGCAAAGAAACAACAAGAAAATGAAAACTTAAATAGTTTTCTGTGCCTTACCTGCATGAACAAAAAAAGAAAATTACGAATTTTATGAATGGCCAATGACTAATTCTATATGCCAATAACTATTTGTATGGTTAATAACTGTGTAATTCTGTAAGTTTTCAAATTTGTGTTTATTTTTTATATATATTATTATTTCTGATTAAAATAACCTGAGTTTTTATAAAATCTGATGTTTCATTACTACTAAAAAACCCTTACAAAATATTTCACTTTAAAAGATACCAATTTACAATTTTAATTCAATTGGCAATTCCTTAAGTGGCCAATCACTCTACCCGTTACCCTAATAAAAATTTCTTTTGACTTACGGTGTAACAATAAAAGAATCCTTATAAGTCTTCTGGACACTCTCCAACTGTCTTCGCAACTGTTCCGCGTCAATGCAATTTCTACACAAAATACCTTCCCATGTTTGAACACTTTTTTCTCGAATTTCTACCATCTTTCTACCAGCGGCTTCATTATATTTCATATTTATGTAAGCTTCTTTTAGTTTTATAAAAACATCTTGATTATCTTTGACAAACTGTAGTTTCTTCTCTAGTTTGGTTGTTTTGGTTCGTTCATTTATTAAACTAAAACAGTATTATGTTAATGTTTTAATCCCAGACATAATACCGCCATTACCATACAACACAAGATCTTTTATCGAAAACTTAAAAACGAAAAATAGATTACAATTCCAACAATATGCTAGTCAGTTTTGATATTACCAATCATTTTACCAATGTACCATTAAAGAAAGCTTTAAAAATAATAAGAGGCAAAATAAACAGAAACAATTTTCTGATGGATATCGACAAAAAAGAAGAGTCAAGCAAATTCGCCATGGAAAAATAGAACAACAGTTCACTTTTCTTTCCGGATGTAATCTGAATAATCACAAAAGAAGGCACAGAATATGCGACCAAAGTTTACAGAAAACTAACCCACACCAACAGATATTTAAACTGTCACTCGAACCACAATGTAGACATCAAAAAAGGAATCGTCAAATCATTATATGATATGATATAAGAATAAAATCTGCTAGTCAAGGTTTTGAGAATGGCTACCCATTGTCATTCATAAACAAGGAGGGATTTATATATTTCCTTTAATTTCACAAAATTAAAGAAAAGAAATAATAAAAACACACTACAGACAATGTAGAAACACTCACAAGAAGGGATTCAAAGACGATAATAATACTATATGAAGGATACACGGAAATAACCGGCTAAGTCACAGTTTTAAGTTTTAGTCCGTTGTATCTTCATTGCTAACTCGAATCTTAGACTGTTAACCAAAAAAACTGTAAAAGAAGGTATATTTTTTACATTATGTGAATACTTTAAATTTGCTATTGTAATTCTAGCCCTGAAATTGAATATTGTATCTTAAAGGGTACTGACTTAGCCGTTTTCCCCAGTTGCAAGTGCTTGGCTCTAGCGCAAGGTATTAATGGCACATAACTCGTCAATGGTTTCTTATCGATTTTTGTGTTTTATTATTCCCATATTCTTGTCAACACCCATATAAGAATGACCTCTAACAGGAAATATAACTTTGATGTAATCCAACCGTTTCTGTTCATGATTGACATGGTGTAGAAAGCAAAACATTGTATAATTTTTGCTTTGTCCCCCGCAGAACTCACAAAAAATATCTCATTGGCGAACTTGTCCATCCTGGTGATTATACAGAATGTCGTTTAAAAGGAAAACAACATTGTCACTGCTTTTTTTACCAAAGGTTGCTGGCTATACATAGAACACACTCTCTGATGTTAAAGGTACATGAAAATTAAAGAGAGTAAAGAAAGTTGTCGCTTATAATAGATTTTATTGATATTTATATTACAAATAGGTAAGTTCCTACGTAAATGGAGAGAAGCTCGGTCAATTGAGATTTGCAGATGACATCGTCCTTATAGCTGATCGTATGAATGATGCAATAATATTGCTTGTAAAATTATGACACGCTTCCTTGAAGGTCGGAGTAAATATTAATCTGAACATGATACAAATAATGATTAATCTTGTGCTAAATCTAAATATTGCTGGTAATGGAAGTGATATTGTGCATACTATATCGTATAAGTACCTAGGACATGAAATTGGGTTAGGCAGAGATAACCAAACATGTGAGCTCCCACGTCGCATAGGATTAGCCTGGGCAGCATTTGGTAAATTAAACTGTGTAACTAAATCCGATCTACCCATATGCCTCAATAGAAAAATCATTGACCAATGTTTGTTACCTGTACTCACTTATGGAGCGGAAATATTAACTCTCATAAAAAAGATAGTTAATAAGATTCGCGTGACTCAGATGGCTATTGAGCACCAGATGTTGGGTGTCTATCTGAGAGACTGAATCCCAAATAAAGAAATACGTCGTAGAACAAAAACAACAAACGCTATCGAAAAAATCTCGTCTTATACTCGTCTCGTCTCGATACTCACCAACTAGATGGTCCGACGACCTGAAGAGTGTTAGCAATAACTGGATGCAAGCCGCACAAGATAGAGACACATGGAAAGAGCTTAGGAAGACCTATGACGTAGTTCCTACCGTAGTTCAGAAAGATAAATTCCCTTCACACATACTTGGAGCTTGCTGTTCTGGATTTTCGCTTTCTCGAATAAAATTCTTCTGCTCGTCTCTTATTAAGTTCATTGTCTCTCTTTAGACGGTTTATCTTAGTCTCTATGTTTTTTGGATGGTAGTCACGCCCGTTTGAAAAAATTTCGTATTGAATATGGTAGGACAATTTCATGTACCTACCTACTTCATCTAAGTTATAAATTTAAGCGGTTTAAAGAAATAGCGAGTAAGCAAATCTTCCAATTTGTTCTGGAATATCCCCACATTTGTTCTGTTAAAACTAGTCATACGTGCTTAACTAGGTGCTTCTAGTTTTCTTACTAATAACCGTGGGTGTCGTTGCATAAAATTTGTAAACCAACACTCTGATGCCAGTTTTGTCAGATCCCATTTTTCTGGTAGTTTTTTTAATTTGTAATAGTGTATTTATAGGCTAAATTTCTATGTAATTTGGGTGTAAGACCATAAAACATTGACGAACATTTAAGCAAATTATTTTTTAATTGAGTTTCCATCTCATTTGTGAAACTTTGTGATTTATGAAAATCTGATTTAAACTTTATTTGTTCTATTCCAATTAATTTTGCGCACTTTTGGTCACCCCATAGTGCTTAGCGCACTTCCGGATACCCAAGTTATTTTTTATTTACAGCCTCGATGGCTTCTTTCATAATTAAGGGGTCAAAATGTCTATTAGTGTTTTTGTTGTAAATATTTGGCATTTTGAACGAACTTACGTACAAAATAAAAAGCCATACAGTAGAACTCCAATTATCCGAACTCCGACTATCCGAATCGCCGATTATCCGAATCACTTTCAGAAAAAATCAGAAAATTGTCCAAAGTCCGCGGCGTCAGTGTATGCACAACACGTGCTATGAGTCACGGCGCACCTGTCATTGTTTGTTCAGTTACATTAGTCAGTGTGCTATTGACCTTGCTCGAAAACGCTACTCTTTCGCTACGGCTTACGTTTGTATTGTTTTTTACCATGGCTTCGAAAAGAAAACGTGTTGTGCTATCGTTAGCGGACAAACTGAAAATTATAGAGCAACTCGATAAAGGTGTAACGGGTAAGAAGTTGTCTGAGATTTATGGTGTTGGACAAGCAACAATTTGTGACATTAAAAACAGTAAGTCAACACTTTTAAACTTTGCTTCGGTGCTTGAAAATGAAGATGGAAGTTCCTCCAGGAAAACAATGAAGACAGCAACCAACAAAAATTTGGAAGATGCCGTGTTTAAATGGTTTTTGCAGCAACGTTCTATGGGAAATCCGATTTCAGGCCCAATCCTTTGTGAAAAAGCCAAAATCTTAGCAGAAAAGCTTGGTTATTCATCTTTTAAGGCTAGTAACGGCTGGCTAAGGAACTTTAAATTCAGGCATGGTGTACGCGAGTTAGATTTGGCTGGTGAGAAGCTTTCAGCGGACTCTGCAGCTGCTGAAAGTTTTATTGAAAAATTTAAAACTGCAGCAGAATCCTATGATCCGGAGTTTGTTTATAATGCCGATGAAACTGGCCTTGTTTGGAAAGCATTACCAAAAACCACTTTGGCTTCTAAAAGGGAATCTAGTGCCCCTGGACATAAGGTCAGTAAAGAACGTGTTACAGTGCTTAACTGTGCCAACTCCACTGGAAATCATAAACTACCACTTCTTTTGATAGGAACATCAAAAAATCCAAGAGCATTTAAAAACGTAAAAAAACTTCCACTCTTCTACAAAAGTCAACCCAAGGCCTGGATGACTGCAGCTTTGTTTACCGAATGGTATGATGAAGTGTTTATTCCTGAAGTGAAAAAGCACCAAAAATCGGTGGGAAAAGAAGGCAGTAAGGTGCTTTTAATTGTTGATAACGCACCCACTCATCCTACAGCAGAACTGTTGGAAAGAGAGAATGGGCAGTTTAAAATGACGTTTTTGCCTCCCAATGTTACAAGTTTGCTGCAACCCATGGACCAGTCTGTTATTGAAACAATGAAGCGCCATTACAGAAGGCAACTGCTGAGAAAACTGCTGATCGAAGGTGCTGAAGATGAAGAATTGGTTTTGGCAAATCATAGCAAAATAAATTTAAAGGACCGCTGTTACATGGTAGCGGAAGCTTGGAGTTTGGTTACGGCAGTGACGCTAAGACGTGCGTGGAATAAACTGAAAGGCCTACCGTCTGAGAAGAACAAAAAAAAAAGAAAATGAGAAACAAGAAAATGGAGAGGATGAAGATGATGAAGATGCGTTGCCACTAGAGAAAATGAGAAAAATGATTGTAAAAATTCCTGGTTGTACAGAAGTAAGTGCTGAAGATGTAGGAGAGTGGATGGCTTGTGACACGTCTGACCCTGGTTTTCAAATTCTCAATGACGATGAAATTGTTGAAAGTGTGAGAGAAGATGTTGAAGTGGAAGTGGAAGAAGAACTTGCTGCTGATGTTGAAGTAGACGCTGGACCATCAGCTAGTGAAGCATTTGCCGGCCTCGAGACTGCTTTGAATTGGATGGAGCGTCAGCCCGAGTGTGACCACTGGCAACTGCTCACCGTCAAGCGAATGCGTGACCTGGCTGCCCGAAAACGGATGAAGAACGCAAAACAGCTTACATTGACGGAGATGTTTAAAAGACAATGATTTTTATTTCTAAACTTGTACGTATGTATGTACATATGTACATTTTATTTAGATTTAAAACATGTGAAAATATCATGTTTCTTTCATTTTATTCAATTAAAAAATAGTGCAATATCAAAACGTAGCTTTTTTTTCTCTCCAATGGCAATTTTTATTAAAAAACTCCGATTATCCGAATAATTTGATTATCCGAATGGGTCCCGGTCCCCATTAATTCGGATAATTGGAGTTCTACTGTATTTATTATTTCATAGACTCTCGCCAAAATATAAGATTATAAATTCTTTACATATCGTCGCCTCAAAGCAATAGTAGGATATGTAAAATATTGTAGTTTCGAGAAAAACACATTTGAAAATTTTATGAAACTTGAATGAATTTATGAATTTACGTGGAATTTTGTTTGAGTACCTAACTTTACATGTGTCAAATAAAAATTTATATTAATTAATAAAAAAAGTGAAATAAAATTGGAAAAATGTTAGTTGTCCTACTATTACCCTCAAAGATAATCTGTTTTTTAACGATACCCGTAAATTTCTGTTATATAAACTTACATTGCACTAAAGCTTTGTTTAAAATTTTACACATTTCAATACAAAAAACAAAACAATTTTGTTGTTCAAACATATTATTACATAAATAATAACATGAACATACTTATTTTACAAAAATTTAAAAAATTTACAAGATAACAAAATAAAATGAAAAAATCATCAGGATCACTAATGGTAATAGCGGATACTGAAAGTTGAGAAACTACAAATGTATTGCATTTCATTAAATCAGCCCAAATTTTCTGAAGGGGAATTTATCATAAATTTAACTTACCTTTTCCCTGTGCTTGATAAATTCCAGATAACAACTCAGAACCGGGGTAATTTTTTTCGCTAAATACACTAAATACTGACTTCTAGATACCCATAATTTGTACAATTTAAATTGGCCGAATTATTCATTTTTACTCTTTAACATACACCTTTTAACAATAATATAATAGAACTGTTGTTTATGATTACTGAAGATAAAATTGTGACCGCAAGCTGGATAATATAAACAAAGACATAATCGCAACTTGCATTAATATTGATGACCAAAATGGGTAAACGACAAAATATAATGGTATGATATGTGTGTTGTCTTAGTGTTGCAATATAAAATTTGGGCTAAAAGGAATTAAGCTACACAAGGATACAGAAGGGTGTATTTCGAATCATTTAACATGAATATCACAAAAGCCATTTTTTTTACATATCCTACTGTTGCTTTGAGGAGGCGATATTGGAAGCATAACTTATATATACCATCTGAAATTACATAGTACTTACCAAAAACAAAAAATATTTATTATTTTTAACACTATGTTTTTACAGTGAAGTTCTCACTCGGTACACACGAAACCGTATTTACAACGATTCTTTTAGCAGTTCAGTGAACGTGTATTTTCGTGTGTGAATTTAAACGTGTACATTCTCTCCTAGTGTCCAAACTTCCCCAGGCCTCCCCTATATATAAACAATATTTAATCGGGAAAAAATATATGACCAAGAAATTAACACCAGCATAATGCAGCCATAAAATATATAGAATGCCTTAACGGAATTTTCTGGAACAAGAATATGACAGAGAAAAGAAAGTTAATATCTATGAAACTCTAGCAAATGTTATTAGACGTATGTGAAACGTAGCGATTAATAGAGAGAAACCAAAGAAATAAACAGGCCACGGAAATTGATGTTATAAGGCAAATGCTACAGATTTTAAAAAGAAAGAGGAAAAATAATAAAGAAATCAGAAAACCTTTTGAAATAAAAAATATCATAATGAATGATGAACGCAGCTCATTTGGTACCGTTCCCGTCATAAAAAACTGGTACAACTCTTATAACCGAAAATCGTGTTTTTCAAGTTGTGTAAGTTGAGCTTGCCATATGTGTCACTCTAATTTTGAAGGCAACGTTGCCAGTTCAACGAAAATATTATATCAAACCAGCTAAAAGAAGGGTTGTGCGACAGGTCGCAAGTTTTTAGTATACTAAAAACTAAAACAATATCGAGCATTCTCAATCAGTCAGTCACATCTATATTTATACATTTATTTAAACATACATCTTAAATAATTCTATTATTTAAAAGTTTTCATTATCTCAGTATCCATACATTGATTCGTGTTTTATTATAATTTATGAACATTTTTCAATTCAAAAATAACGATTGATAAAATAAATCTAGACATGACTTTAAATTTATGTTTAATTTCAAATTGAGAGGTGTGACAGGTTTCTCGTAAAGTGTAGCAAGAAAACTTTATTGTATTGAGTTGTGGAATACTACAGTAAATAAAACCCACTGGAAAAATTTAAATTTAATTTGAAATTAATAAAAAATTAATTATTTTTACAGTGAACAAGTGTGGGATTTAAATATATGTATTACAATTCGAAAAGTTAATATTTTGTTATAGCTCCATTATTATTAATCACTTCTTGTAATCTTCTGGAACTGAGTTAATTAAATTTAGTGACAAATTTTCATCTTCGGCCAAACTTTCCCATGTTTCTTCAATGATGGTCTAGAAATGATCTCTGTTTTGGGGAACTACATTTAATTTTTGTTTTTTGGTGATGTTAAGTCCCCAAACGTTCTCTATTGAAATTAATATCTGGACTTTTAGAGGGCCATGGAAGAGCTTCAATGCTATTTTCCATAAGGTAATCCCGTACACGGTGGGCTGTGAGGATTGAACAGTTATCATGCTGTAAAATAAAATTATTGTTGGGGAAAATTTCCCTAACGGATGGCAACATCACATTATCTAATATATGTAAATAGGTTTTAGTATTGAATCGTCCTTCAATTCTCCAACACATTCCTAAACCTCCTCGATTCATCCAAGCCCAAACATTTATAGAGAACCATCCGGACTTATCACTTGACGAAATATAGTTTTCGTTAAACCTATTTCGAGGCGGTATATAAACCCTAATATCGCTATCCTAATGAGACTGGAATACTTTTTCATCAGTTAAAATTACACGGTCCCAAAAATTGACTAGATCATTTAAAACGTAATTTAAAGCAAATAGGAGTCTACTTTATTTTCCTCGCTAAATTTGTATTTTCGGGCTGCTGCGCCTTTTTTTAAATCTGTTCATTTAATTCTCCTTAATGCTGTAGTTATAGAAGCATTAAAGTTTATATTAACTTTTGCTTGCCTTGTCGTATGAAAGGGACACGCTCTTAAATAATTAGTTAATGTTTCATCTTGTTGGGCTTTAGTAATAACTAGTCACCCACTCCCTCTCCTTCTATCCAAAGTCTGCTCGTTTTCCCATCTTTTTTTGTTGTTGATTGTGGTTTTGCTTCTATTTAACGCTTGGGCAAGTTGTCGAATAGACCAACTTTTTCTATTTTTGAAATCATTCTCGTTTTATCAAACTGACTTAACTGACGTGCCATCTTTAAAAATTCACTTTGACAAACTTGTCAAATCTGACCGAAGGCAAGCAATATTGCTTATGTTTAATTTTTCGGGTATGTTCGGGAAGTTTTCACGCACTGATAACATCTGTAGATACTAAACCAATATTTTGCAGTTATAAGAGGATTTTTTAGAGTTATAAGAGGATAATGTAATGTTTTGAAAAGCGTTTTTCGTCCCAGTTTATAATCTACGTAGAATAAACTATAATGTTCGGTTTTCACATTTATCGTTCATGTATAAATATTAAATTAATTTAGGTAGTTTGCCTGTTACCAAACTTATTGACATAACATACAGTTAACAGTTTGTGTTCTGTAAGTAATATAAGTATAAAATTACAGTAGATGCATTCCAATGTTCCCTGTGCCCTAAGTATAAATACCGTTCAACATTTTGGACATTAACTCAATCCTCTTTCTGGTTAATAAATTTATTAGATACGATTTTTGTTGTTAATACTAAAAATAATAATCTAAAAACTTTATACATTTTTGAACGTTATTTTTTACTTTTTACGTTTTATTTAAATTTACTGAAATTCCGTTATCTGTGATGGCAACAACGAATTGATTCAGGAACCATTGTGTCCAGTCTGAACACAGGTTTACATTGGGAAAAAAAGTGTACCAGTTTTATATGACGGGAAGTGTACAAGCATGCATAGTGAAAAAACACTTATGGTAGAAGCAAGAAAATCAAAGAGCTTCAAAGAACTTAGAGAAGGCATGAACGTAAATTGGGTATCAGACATCGCTTGTACACGTTCTAAAACAAATGTAAAATTGACGAAAAAAATCATACCATAAATTAACTTTTTCAATTTCCAAATCCAAAAGTTTATTTCTATTTTCCAACTCAGTAATTTTATTTTTTAGTACTTTTATTTCTTCGCCGTCATCTAAGATACTCGTACTAATTGATGAAGCACTTTGTATATCACCAGCTTCACACCCAATACCTGCAAAAGAAAAAGAATTATTCAAATTTTTAGTAAACCATAGTGAGAAATGTATAAATTCTAAATATTTAAACTTGATAAAAATGATTAATTTAACACTTTTATCATTTTTAGAGAGCAAAAAAATATATAATCAAATCTCTTCACACAATAAGCTAAGCTAAATTGTTTTCATTTATATGAATTACTCGTATAGATAATATAAAAATTATTGTGAATTTGAAAGGGTTAAAAGGGACAAAGAAAGATGTTTTAAATAAATCCTACATCTATGAGTAATGAGCTGGCGGGTACTTGAACACTTTGGTAATGTTCATCGAGTTTTATGATATGAAAGGTAGAAGTGATCGTCAATGACAAGAGGGTTGTAAGAAGTCTCCACTTATTGCGTCATATCTTCTTCTTTCCCGAAAAAGAATTATTACCTGCTTATCACTATATGACGTGTTAACGTATTATTTATCCTGAGAAATGATCGTCAATGACCAGAGGGTTGTAAGGAGTAGTTGCTTATCGCTTAAACTCTTCTTATTTCTTCGAAGGAGCCACCCTGTACGTTAAACGCAGAACTGGTCGCTTACTGCTAAATTTCTTCTCCTTTTCCGGTAACTATACAGCGTACCTACCATGCAAAGTAAAAAATAAAAGTCGTTTTGTATCACAACTGCTTCATTGGTGTTTTATAAAACAAAGCGAAAAAACTTTTTCGAGAAGTTTTGTCCGCCAATCACAAATTGTAGTTCTTTATTTACATAAATAAATATCATATTTATTTAACACAGAGTAACCCTATATAATTACCCAAAAAGAAGTCTATCCTTATTTGTTGTGTAGAAAGTTGAAAAATAAGTCAAAATTTTGGTTTTTTTAAATGGTAATTAAAAACTTTTTTAAAAATAAACTTATTATCTTCATATTACATGGAATGTTGGTTCTTGTTGTGCTTAAAATATGGCCAAATTCTAAAACTATACCCCCAGGCCCAAGAAATCTGTTACTTTGAACTTCTTCAATAGTAACCAATTCTGTATCTCTATCTTCTGTATGAAGCTAATACTACACTTTCGTATATTTCGTCCTCTTGTTAGTGGTTTTGACAGCACCCATTAAGTTTATTTTTCTTTGTTCTCTAGAGACAGATTTGTTTTAGTGTCCTTACAATTGTTCACGCTTCTCTAGAGCTTCCCCTGTAAAAGTTATATATAATTCTTTATACTTTCCTTGTCAATATTTTTGATTTTTTACCTTTTTGGCATCATTATTAACTCTATCTATAATGAAATAATCTTTTTAAAAACGCCTTCCGGGGTGGATTTCGAAATGGCAAACGTTAGTTAAAAATGTAATTTTCATTACAACCAATTAATTGTGGCTTAACCCAGATATACAAAATATTTAACATATGTATTTTTTATTTTCACGAATTTTGATTTTTTTTCTATATTAGAATAGCAAGTCTACTGTTTATTGTGCAATTTATTTCCCTGTAACTTGAAAATAAACAGTAATGAACCTACAGCTTTTATGTTTTATCTCTAGATTACATATATTCCAAAAATTTTAATATCACGATACCAGCAACCTTGTATTCGAACTTGGTATTTAATTAAAATTCAAGTTAGGATTAATAATGAAAAGATTGTTTTTATTTTAAGGTAAGAATATAAAATCTTAGTAGGGTATTAACATTTTTTGAATACAGATACACTGACCTATTTTAAACAGAACTGTTTAAACTGTTTGAAATGTTTGTTAACATTTATCATATTATCTTACCTACAGCACTGGAACTTTTGGTTAAATTATTAGTTGTGGTTTTCTCTTCCTGAGTTAGATCTCCTTCACTATATGAAATTTGAGCAGATTCTGAATTCAAAATGTATTCTTTTGCATCGTTAAAAGTAACGGTATATTGAGGTTTGACATGTTTTGCCATAACTGAAATAATTTACGGTATTTTAGTGAACAAGAAATAAATATTTTGAGAATTGTCAAGTAAATGTCATTAAGAGGAAATAAAAATGCACTAGAATTCAATAAAACAAAAAAGTATCTTACTAATAAAACTAAGTATATGCAAAACTTTTTTAATTAATTTTTTATTTCTTTTTCCAATTTTCACACAGATTTTTAGTTTCAACTCAGTTTAAACTCAGTTGATCTTCTTCGTTTTTATACGTCACTATGATCTTTTGTCTTAAATATAAGTGTAGGTGAAACGGAAAGTGCGAGCAATGCGATACAGGGAGATAAAGTGAGAAAGAAATAGAGAGAAAAAGTATGACAGAGGACAAAATATATTTTCATATTATAACCCAAAAGGTATTATGCAATTCCTTCGCATGGTTCCATCATATATCCTGCCAAAGTGGCAAACAAAAATGGTAAGCGCGCAAAGCCGAATACAAATATGTATAACAAAAAAGAAAGCTTATAATCCACGATGATTTTAGAAAAGAATTGGGACTCCTCACAGAAATCAGACAACAATCAGAATTAATTTTTTAATAATTTTTTTTAAAAAGCTAGTTTTTGGTCAAGGATCATAACAAGGAATCTAACTTCGTCTACATATTTAAGCTGTCCTCCATTTAAATATTTAAGTTCTTGAGTTGTATTTGGTGACTTTTCATAAATCATACTGCTTTGGCTTTGAAACTGAAGACCACTTGTGAATGACCATTCTTCAATATGATTTATGGTTTTTTGAACATGGATATGGATAGTTGTTTTTTTCCTCTACAAGGTATAACTAAATCATCTGCATATACCCTAGTTTTTACAAGATGTTTAATTTTTGCGGTAATACAATTCATAGCTATAAGAAACAGAGTAGTGGTAAGGTTCGAGCCTTGTGGTATACCATTTTTTTATTTTTTATTGAGAAATGTACGCCGTCTACTCTGACTTAAAATTGTCTATTTTTTAATAAAGGCTATAGCGGGATAAGATGGTCAAAAGTGCCCCCGCACCAATCAGCAGCGCGATCTGTGCTTTCGATAAAGTGTATAAAAACATGACTTCATACAAATTTTCAGCTTTCCAGAGGCCACGAAACCGCTTAAATCTAAAAAAGAAGCTTTTTTCGACTTTATTTTTTTCTGGACGCAATTTTGCTTTAAAAAATCTGAAAAAATTCATGAAGGTGTATCTTTTGAATACAAAATAGCCTGATTTTTTTCAAATTTTTATATTGAAAATTGAGCCTAGGAAAAATTATTGAAATTTTCAATAATTTTTTAGGTTATGTTAATAATTTTTGGCTAACTTTTAAATAGTAATTTTTTGTGTATTTTTTTTTGTTCTTTTGAATGGCCAAGGCAAAATTTTCAAATTCTGAGCGGAAAGCATCGAAAAATAAAAAAAAACCGTTTTTTACTCATTTATTTGCACATAACCTTAAAACTCAGTTGTTAATTGAACATTTTTCAACATTTTTTCTTTCCACATTATCAAATTCTATTGTATAAGTCCCCATTTAACTCTTTCAAAAGGATAAAATTCGAAAATACCACGTTTTTTATCCACTTCGCACTTTTTTACCTTAACTCAAAATCAGATAATTAGATGTATGCTTTTCCATCTATTCTCTTACGGGCTATGAATCATCATTGTTAAAATAATCATTTTTAACTTACAAATTCTTAAAATGCGAATAAATCATGTATTTATAATATTTTCCCACTTTATTGGCTCTTAACCTTAAAATGTAGTAGCTACATGATCGAATTTCCGTGTATTTTTGATCGCACAGTTCAATTTTGTTATACCACTTATCTTTTTTTTTCTTAAATAGTCAAAACTTGAAAAAACCGGTTTCCAAGTATTATTTCTATGTTTGACTCGTTAATAGCATAAAGTGATATATCTCTAGGATCACCTCAATAGGACAAGAATATTATTATTTTCCAAATATTTTTTTAACATTGTAAAAATTGTTTTATAAATTCATTTGGATATAAACGAGGACATATATAAAATATTTGGCTACAAAAATATTTATTATTACGAAATGGTTATTCAATAGGTTATTTAAATTAACAGTTTAAACATTCAATTACATTTTAGTCTTCATCACTATTCTCATCTATGACAGGTTCAACATCAGATTTAAAAATTTCTGACAGAATTTTTGCTGGTCTTATGATTCTCGATTTATATCTTGCATTACTGAGATAATATATAACTGCGGCTATATGAGAACACGAACCCACAGTGCGTAACCCATTTGCACAGTCACATGCGTGACGCAAAATACCACCATATCCAATTGAATCAGGCTTATACTCAATGTAGCATTTATAGGTCTTACTGCTTATATGCCTGGATCTTATCAGTACTTTAATAATATTTGGTTTCATTGTAATATACTCCAAATTAATGTTATTACTATCATCCATCAACTCAGCCAAATAGCAAATGGCTTGACCTAACTGATAGGTTCCCGAAAAAAAAAATTTTGAGGTCCCTTTCAGTCATCTCTGGAAAGTTAATGATTTCTTGCGATGTCAGCTTAGTCGTTGTAGTAGGACGTCTTGACCACCTAGCTGTCTCAGCTTCTAATGCTAAAGTATTCTCACCTTGATTAGATTTTAACATTCTTTCGATTATTATATCCTGTAACCCATCATCATTTTGATCACTATTCAAACGCTTACCAAATAAATTGTTAACAAAACATGCTATTTTACAATATGCACCAACTTTTGGTATAAGTTTATTATCTAATTGTTGATGAAGAAGCTTATATTTTTTGCCAAGAATTCCATGAACGGCTTCTACGACCCACCTCAATTTAGTTACATAGCGTGATTCATTTGATTCAGCCGTGGTCAAATTGGATCTTTTTCCTTTTAAGGCAGGCATAAGAATCTTGAAGCCAAGGCTTTTTAAGTAAGGTACAACATCCCTAAAACCTCTATCCACGATACACACATCTCCTTTTTTCATGATAGATTTTATACCATTTGGATCATCCATTACTATTTTCATGATGGTTGCATCATTTTCAGTGGCATAAAATGGACCAGGGAGATCTACAACGTATCCATCTGTAGTACAAATAGTAAAAGGTTTGAGCAAGGGTTTCTTTTTCTGACCTGAATACGACTTTCTCTGATAATCGTTATTTTGACTCTTTTGGTGATGTAAATATGTTCCATCAAAAATCAAAACAAGTTGGTCCGACAAGTTAAAAAGTTTTTTTGACTTTCACTTGACAGAGAATCATCCATATGCATATTTAATTTCTATTTGTTTAAATTAATGTAACTTAAGTAAGCTTGCTAGCTTATTATAATAGCCAGCGGCTTTAATTTTTCTATATTGATTCTATTAAAAAGGATTTTACATTATAGTTTGAAATTCATGACCCGGATGAGATTATAGAATAATTACAAATGTACAGTCTTCTGAAAATGAAAAAATCAATCAAATACAATGTTAATATTAGCTTTTGAATAACTATGATTGATGCAAAATATAGAAGCTAATATATTTCATTATCTAACCTACTAAAACTCAAATTCTTGATCTTGTGATAACAAAAACAAAATTATATAATTACATGCTCTAACATAGCTTAGGGTATCGCCGTATACTTACTGAAATTGATATTAGTATAAGGTAAGCACAATTTAACTTTCACAAATCAACCTCTGACGATATCGCACTTTGATAATTTGAGTTCGAGAATATCGCAAGTATCGCAACTGATGGTGAATGCATACGCGCGCCTATGCGATAACTTTAATATACCTAATTCTTTCGATACTTTTCCATGTGATTGATAGTTTTCAAGATCTTTGATAATACTGTAACGGATTTTAGAAGAAGAGGATTAAATGATAATAAGGCTAACACAGTCAAAGCGATACGAAGGCGACACCAAGGCGAAAGCAGTAACGACAGAAACAATGTCTGCAACGCGCATACTCCCATTGTCGTTGTCATGGTTACAGATCATGCGCGTAGCAGACATTGTTGATGTCGCCACTGCTTTCGCTTAACCCTGCGGCAGGCGCGACATTTTAAGTTGCACGAGCAGGCGCGACGCTGTGTAGAACACCGCAAACTCTAGTTCTCATATAAAACTTAGTTATACGCAAAATAACCATTTATTATTAAAAAGTGACATTCGTAAAAAATTAAGAGAGTTTCTAACGTAGAATCCTATAAAAAAATAAAATAAAAATATGGAACCGAACCAAGATACATTAACAAACAAAAAAAATATTTAACTAATTGTTGAGCTCCGAGCAGTTGTTGCATGTTATCTGCCTCACACCATGTTTTTGGCATACAAAATGCTTACATTCGATACATCTAGTGGCAACTTTTATATTTTTATGTTTTCCACATAATTTACAAGGTCCAATTCTTCTCTCTTCGGGGCAGGTGGTTGCTGTAGTCTATATTTCGAAAGAAACTCGCGCACATCCTTGGGAAGGCTCTTTATCTCAGCTCGTTCCTTCAAGTGGCTTTCCATTAGTTCAAATGCTAATTTTGTGAGATATACTCTGCGTCTTGGATGCTCTACTAAAGGTCTGTTTGCTTTATAAATAATCTCGGAATTAATACCAGCCAAATCAAGTATTCTAAAGAATAAAGCTAGTGGCCATCTTCGTGTTATCCTTTGTGTCGAATACGAACTACACATTTGGTCGACTGTGTCAACCCCACCTTTTGTAGCATTGTAATCCACAATGATTTCAGGTTTATTTGTAAGTTCATCAATTTTTCCATTATCATGCATCGTTGATAATAATAGCACACATTTATTCGGTTTTGGCTTGAATGAAACAAGAGATACATCGTGTTGAAAGCCAAACATTGCTGTACCAATTTCGCGGTTCTTTATATTGACAAATTCTGGCGGAATTTCTGGTTTATTTTTTTTTAGGGTCCCTACAATAGTCATCCCATTTTCTAGTAAATATTTAGCCAATGGATAACTGGTGTAATAATTATCCGTCGTAAGATTTCTATTAGTGTGCAGGAGGGGTTGCACTAATCTTTGAACTATATCTGTTGGTTTATTTGATGCTTGGAAAGGGCCAGTTTTCTGAGTTCCACAGTAAATTTCAAAATTCCACGTGTACCATGTTTGACTATCGCACACTGCGTAAAGTTTCAAACCATATTTTGCTGGCTTGTTCGGAATATATTGAACAAATCCACATCTTCCCCGGAACGGATGCAACATTTCATCAATAGTAATGCATTCGCCGAGGGTATAGTTCTTTTGACAATTATTCGTAAATTTGGAATAAATATTTCGAATAGCTGTAATTTTGTCAGAAATGACTCTTTCATTTCTTGTTGTAATATCGTCAAATCTTAAGCTACGTAGTAAAAACAGAAATCTCTTATAGGCAAAATTAGCACGTAAGATCATCATGCCCGTACCATCGTCAGACCATAACTCCAATACATTAGCATGATTGCCCTTTTTTATACCAATTAAAAACAATACACCGATTAGAGCCATTACTTCGTTCCTTGTTGTTTTCTTACAGTCTCTCTCTCTCTTGTAATTTACAGATATTTTGTTGTCGATATATATATTTGTGCATGTTACGATGAAGTCTATAATTTCTGTATCAATAAATTTAAGAAATGCTTCTAGTTCATTTCTTGTATCTCTAGCTTGACTTGTGGACCTAGCAATAACCTTAACGATATTTTTTGATTTGGTTTTACTTGGAAGGCTTAAAGGGTTACTTATCCATAATGTGGAAGTGTCTTTGCCAATATAAAATCGAAAATCCACGGCAAGAGGTTGCTCGTCTGGTGTATCAGGCTGTTCCTCAGAAATGTCCATATCGCCTGGTGTATCAAGCTGTTCCTCAGAAATGTCCATATCTGAATCAATCGACTCCTCAGATTCACTGTCATGCTCACTGACCATAATGTTTTCTTCTGAGCCCTCGCTGTCATCACTAAATTCACACGTATCTTCAATTTCTGAGAGATTTTCAGCCAAATATTCAAGCTCTTTTTGAGTAAGAGGAGTTCTGTTTTGTTTTCTGTCCCTGTAAAAAAATGCTAATCTAAATAAAATCCAGAAACCTCTGAAATTTACAGATACATGAAATGATATTTAGATATACCTAAAATAAACGTTTGTAGCATGCCTATAACGCTAAAGAACAAAGTGATATAAATATTTGCAGTTATATACCTCATAATATGTTAATTCCTATGAAATAAAAACACACAAAGGCTCACAGAAAATTCATTGTTATGCGAAAATGTACTTACATGACTAGGCGCACCGCTGTGTTCCACACCGCTAAACAGAACTTACTAGTTTCGCAGCTACGCAAGTACTACAGTAGTTTATAACACAGCTCGCTTTGTGCTTGATAGGTTGCCAGATACTCTCAGCAAGGAATACCTAGACAGACGGTCCAAAACTAACAGACATAGACGCGTGCGCAAACATTTCAGATAGTTGCGGTGCTGTACACAGCGGCGCGCCTGCCGGAGGGTTAATGTTGCCTTCGTGTCGCCTTCGACTCACCGTTGTCTTCGTATCGCTTTGACTGTGTTAGCCCATAGAGTACAATATGGATACGCGTGCCTATAGGATATATGGTAGTTATAATATTTAACTCTAAACTTCGATTTGACCAACTACTTCGAGAACTCGAAGAGATATTAACTCGCAACGGATATGCGATTAAAAACGATAAATACAATTGTTGAGGAAGGGTCAATCTTAAAGTTAATGATTTTTTCGAGTTTTGACTATATAAGAAAAAAAAAGACGTGGTATAATAAAACTGAAGGGTACCTGGTACAATCAAAAATACACGGAAATTCGATCATTTATCTACTACATTTTAAGGTTATGAGCCAATAAAGTGGGAAAATATTATAAATACATGATTTATTCGCATTTTAAGAATTTGTAAGTTAAAAATGATTATTTTAACAATGATGATTCATAGCCCGTAAGAGAATAGATGGAAAAGCATACATCTAATTATCTGATTTTGAGTTAAGGTAAAAAAATGCGAAATGGATAAAAAACGTGTTATTTTCGAATTTTATCCTTTAGAAAGAGTTAAATGGGGACTTATACAATAGAATTTGATAATGTGGAAAGAAAAAATGTTGAAAAATGTTCAATTAACAACTGAGTTTTAAGGTTATGTGCAAATAAATGAGTAAAAAAACGGTTTTTTTTATTTTTCGATGCTTTCCGCTCAGAATTTGAAAATTTTGCCTTGGCCATTCAAAAGAACAAAAAAAAAATACACAAAAAATTACTATTTAAAAGTTAGCCAAAAATTACTAACATAACCTAAAAAATTATTGAAAATTTCAATAATTTTTCCTAGGCTCAATTTTCAATATAAAAATTTGAAAAAAATCAGGCTATTTTGTATTCAAAAGATACACCTTCATGAATTTTTTCAGATTTTTTAAAGCAAAATTGCGCCCAGAAAAAAATAAAGTCGAAAAAAGCTTCTTTTTTAGATTTAAGAGGTTTCGTGGCCTCTGGAAAGCTGAAAATTTGTATGAAGTCATGTTTTTATACACTTTATCGAAAGCACAGATCGTGCTGCTGATCGGTGCGGGGGCACTTTTGACCATCTTATCCCGCTATAGCCTTTAATATGTATTTGAGTATATTAATTCTTATTTTCCATTCGCTGAGCGTTTTTAAAATTGAATATTTAGATACTGAATCGTAGGTTTTACTAATGTCGAAAAATATTCCAATACAGTGTTGTTTAATTGAGAAAGCCTCATGTATTTCCGATTCTAATTCAGTAAAGTTGTCCACAGTAGAACGACGCTTTCGGGAGCTAATTTGTTCTGGTATAATTAGTTTCTTTGATTCCAGATACCACACTAGTCTGTTATTTATTATTTTCTTTAGCATTTTGCTTATACTACATATAAGAGATATTGGCATATATTAATTACTATTTAACTGGGAATAAGCCACAATTAAAGATAAAAATACGTTTATTGACGTTCAATTGAGAACGATTTCCGAAGTGGAAATTGAAATGTCAATAAACGTATTTTTATCTTTAATTGTGGCTTATTCCCAGTTAAATAGTAATTAATTTAAGATGCCACAAGAAAATAGCTTTAGAATATTGGCCTATATGTTTCGGGATCTGATTTTAATTTACGTTGTTTAGGAATAGGATTTATATATTGGAAATATATTTTTCGAGAAAACTAGATTTTACATGCTGAAAAAGTCTTCTTTAGATGGGTAGGTGAGGTTTTTTAGAAACATAGTTTGTATATTATCTGGCACAAGGCACGAGGTCTTACATTTGTTCATTACCGTTTCTAATTCATTCATCGATACTGGAAAGTTTATTTTGTTGTTATTTTGATCTTGATAGTCTATGGTATATTTTTTTCGTTTCTTTTGTGTTTTAAGAAATTTGGTGAATAGTTTGCATTGCTTGAGTTTTTTTCATAACCTAATGCCAGTATATTTGATATTTCCTTTTGAGATTTATATATTACATTATTTTACTCTAACAGATTTATCGACTTATGTGATTTTGTACCAGATATTTTTTTTTACTTTTTTCCATACAGTTGTCATTGGAGTAGAACTGTAAATTGTTGAAACGTATGTTATCCAAGATTCGCGCCTTGCTTTCTTCTTCATTCATTCACATTACTGTTTTGATTTATGACATGCAAGTTGTGTTGGATATGGTTTTGAAATTTTCATTTTACTTCTGGTATAGCTGTAGATGATTCTTTATTATGAAAAATAATAGGATAGTGATCACTATCGTATGGCTCTAGCAATACATCTAATAAAAGAATATGCGTTATGATGATATAGATAAGTAAATAGCAGAACGTTTACCCGTTCTTATGTCGAAACGGGTGTCTTTAAAGTCCATCATTAAGTAGATTTAGGTTGAATTTTTCCAAAGGGGATTCTATTTTTCTACCGAGACTCGTTAATTTTTTTTGAACCCCATAAAGGGTTATGTGCGTTGAAGTTTCCGACAATTAGTCGTGGAGTAGTTATTTGATATAAGAGGTGCGATATTTCGTTATTGTTAAGTTCTTGGTTGGGGAGAATGTATATGTTGCATACGGAAAAGGTCGTTACGTCTTTGATTCTGACTGAAATTGCCTCGAGGTTTGTTTCTAATGGTATTTCTATACTATTAATGTCGTTATTTATGCATATTGCTACTCCTCCGCTTTTTTAGCATGTTGTTGATTTTTAAAGAAACAATTAAAGTTTTTTAGTTTATGTACAGTTTTGCTTTTAAAATTAGTTTCTTGTAAACAAAGAATCATTGGGCTGTATTTTGAGATTAGTATTTGCAACATTTCTAAATTTGTGGAACCCATTATATATTCTTGTAATACTTTAGTGGGTCTGAAGATCTTGTGCAGTTTTCGAAGAAATCTATTAGTTGTTCATAGTTTAAGCAATAATTGGAATTTTGGTCGCTAAATAATTCTTCTGTTGGTTTCAGCATTTTCTCTGGCGTCTTTTTTGGTTTCTTTTCTAGGTTAAATTTAGTCTTTTTCTCCTTGCTTTTGGTAATTTAAAGATATGTTCTGATAAAGGAGTTGGGGGCAGTGTAGAACGCTCAGAAACTGTGCGTTTTTGTGGTACTGAATCTATTTCTATTTTATTAGTTAGGAGTTTTTTACTTGGTGTTTCATGTTGCACAGTTTGTTCGTTCAGTTGAGTTTGCTTTTGTTGGATGACACTAGTTACATCTTTAGTCACCTGATTGTTACTATTTTCAATAGGGTTCTCACCTGCTTCTATATTGTGAGGTGCAGAAGTTGTGTCGCCCAATACAGATACTTTTGCTGGACAGTATTTCGCTAAGTGCTTGATGTTTTTGCATATTTGGCAAGTCTGGTTATCTAAAGATAAGCATATTCTATATGATATCTCTTTATGAGTAATACCAAAAAAATCGGGTAAGGTATGGTTGGTTAAAGGGAATATGTAGGTTTGCCTTAAACTTCCTCCCCGTAGAAACGATAGGGGTGATAAAAGTTTGACACCAAGTGCTTGCAGTTCATATTCTAAGATTAAGTGTGGAATGGACGGACATACGTTTGAAAGTACTAGTCGTTAGCTGGGGATGATTAGTCGACGTGCTTGTAAAAGTTGTTGATTAATGTTGTTTTTTCCGTGGTTGATAATAAAATCATCGACCAATTTTTATTTTATAAGTAAATTTATATTCTGTTGTTAGATATTCTTAAGCAGAAAATAATATAGATTGGTCGAATTATTAGGCTTAAACTGTGAAGGTAATCTTCAATTTTAGTGATGCCTATTGCATCAAATACGATTGCTTAATTTCTTGATAGAAAAACACTAGTAGTTGGTTGTCTGGTTACGGAAGAGCAACGTTTAGGTTGTAAGGGTGGTTGGTATGTTGCAGAACTAGGTTGAGTTGATGTAGATGACGATGCCATGATGTGGATATTTATATTTTGTCTGCCAGAATATTAATTAATTGGGGCCATAAGATACTGGCCTATTTATATAGTTGTCGATATTAGATGAAATAAAAGTACGTTATAAACTCGGTTTCATCGTTCTTGGCGTGTGCCTGAAATAAGCTACTACGGAATTTTTAATATTCGTCTCTCTCTGATACACAGATGCGTAATTCAATTGTGCGAGTCACGTTTGTCATGGTAAAGTGCTATGAGAAGGGAATGAAGAGACCACTCACGTCTCCCAGTATTGTAGCAATAACACCGATGCGTTTGGCCGATACGGTGTCGGTGATAAGTTCGGCCTCTTTACGAATACAGATAGCTGCCACTGGAGGAGGTAAACGAATCGAGCTTAGACAAGGAAAATTAGATGAAACAACTTATTGCAAGTGGTTTTACACACACACGCCAAGCAAGATGAAAACGTCTATACCAATGTTTATCATTAAAATAAAACACATTTACAAAACGCGTTTTTAACCTTTGCAAAAACAGATAAAAGAGTAATTAGAATTTAACGTCCTTACTCGTTGGCTGTTCTGATTTTAGTGCATTTGAAATAATTTAATCTATTCTTCAACTAAAAGTACGAACAAAAATAGTGCACACAATGTCTGTAGTTGCCGTAAATAAATTAAACCGGGGTAATTTTTTTGTGCACACCAGAAAAAATGTCACTGAACAGCACTGGTTCCGTTTAAAATATAGCTGATTCTGTCTACACCATGGACGTATAAATAATCTTTATTTATACGTCCATGGTCTACACGAACGAGATGCGCGAACTTATTTTTTCAAGTAGAGTGGGCATTCTGATTATTTATTAATCTTTGCCAAAACTCGGTTTTGGCACTAATATTGATGGAAACACAGCTCGACGTTTCTTTGAGAATACGAATATATCAGTTCATATAACCAGAATCGACGATTAATTATTGATCCTTCGTTTTTATATTATTTTACCAATAATTTTGAGTGATATAGAAATTGATATCAAAAGTATAGTACAGAAACAGCCAGGTACTTTGTTCAACTATATTCCTGGTACAATATACATACAGGAGTTTTCCGATTACTGATCCGTGGACCCGATAAAATTATTGCAGTATTATTACCAATTGACAAACTATTACAAAAAGCTTATTAGCAGAATAAAAAGCTGTTTTAGTTTCCTTTTCAATTGCTTCAGACAATCATCATGATTTAGAAAAGGATGTTTGTGGAGCCACAGACCTTTACAAAGATGAAAACTTTGGCGGTATATTAGCGATTTTGATAACGAACCTGAAGAAATCATTACACAACCTGAGAGCGAACTTAAAAAACACGAAGATTATAAAAAAATATTGTATACGATTGTAATATTTCTAATGTTTTACATAAATAAATTTATTCATTTTACATGGCAGTTGATCGTAGAGGCGAATAACTACTTCTAACGAATGCAGAGGTTTGCTGAGGAAGGCCAGGGCTTCAATTGTGCTGTAAGTAGAGCCATAGCATGGATGAAAATTATTCACATTAACAGATCATATTTATAAAAGATTGCAATTTCTTGAAATAACACAGAGTTCTTGCACTTATTGAAAAAAAAATTAATATATTTTATTACGCATGTTAATATCACTATTACAGTCTTAAAATACCATATTTTTTATTATTTCTGGTTGCATCTGATATATCTCGTCGCCAGTAAAGTAAAGTAATTAAAAACTAGTCAAAAATTTTCGTTTTAACAATTTAACATCTGGTTGTAACTACTTCCTTTATAAAAATACGTTAAGGACGTTGAAGTCGCTGAATTCTGCAGTTTTGCGTTCTTTCTATAAATTGTTGGATTGCAGCGGCTATAAAGTATCATATATTCACGGCTTAAACTAGACACCCTCTTGTCAACGCTGCTGTGTAATCTCAATAATTTTGCAACTTACAGCATATAAAACTATATAAAACTCTCTTTGTATATAGCAGAAAAATAAAGAATTAAATTAATTTAAGTTAAATACGTTTTGTAACAAAATATTGAATAGTAATTGTGTTACATAAAATAAAGTGCTTTAAACTCATCAAACATTATTTACTACCAATTCGACTTTGAAATTCTTTAAAATAAGTCTTCATATTCAGCCAGTTCCCACCTCTGGTTCGCCAATTATATTGTAGAAAAGAGACAATTCATAACAACTGAATCACATACTTGAGAAACATCATAAGTCACAAAACTAAAACTTTCGGAAAACAAGAAAAATTGATAACAAGTTTCCGAAATAAATTGTTTAGGATCACCTGAAACTAAACTTTATAAGGAATTAAAATGAAACAAAATACACATATTACTGTAATTTATATTAAAAAGTACAAAAAATATTATTACAACTTAAAAAAAAAAACGAAAATTGTGATCATTCATTTTCTTCAGGCATATTATTGGTGGTTGAGGGCCAGTTGAACAATTCGTTATAATAATTCTGGATATTTTCTACATCCGGTATATAGCTTTTTAGTTTTTGTATATCAACAATCTTCTTACAATTAATCGTCATCCTTCCACTGAAATATGCCCATGCTACTGGCAATATTAGTGTATTTTTTTTTATTGTTAAGCCTGAAGGTGTGATTTGTCAATCCATTAATAAAAGGGTGTGCTACAACCAAGTTTGACTTCTCGTAGGAGTGGTGAAAATGCATAAATTGGCTTATTTTTAGTTCAACCTTCTGATTCCTTGGAATATTTTTGTCACCTCTTGCACCGAAATGTATGGCAGTTGAAGATTCTGCATAAAATCTATAGAAATAACCTCAATTTCCTTACTGGCCATTTCTTTAACAAATTTCTTAGATCGACGTAGATGAATCATTTTCTCAGCGGCTGCAACTCTTTTTACATTATCGCAAACGAAACAACTAGGAAATGAAATAATAAAAGTAGGAAAGGGCGCACTATTTAAGAGTGAGAGAAACAAGAGATATTTTGGAGTGGGATTCATGGTGTTGGAGAAAGTAAACAAAACAGTTGTAAATTTTCAACCAATATCAGAATATGTTACGTGAAAGTAAGAGAAAAGTATAGGAAGATAAGTATCATTAATGTACATGCGCCCACTAAAGATAAAGACTTAGAAACTAAAACAGAGTTCTAGGAAAAGCTAAGCACCCTAATAGGAAATCCACAAGGAAAACAATTCCTGTACCCATAGTTACCAGCTGTAGTCCGTTTGAAGAGGTTTACTCTCCGGACACTGGAACTCACTTCAAGCATGTTACCTGAAGTCAAATTCAATTTAATATTTAACATCACAGTTTTATAACAACAATATGTACAATCTTTAATAACTACATGTAATTTAAAGGGTTTTTACCATGGTATTTTGGTGGCTCAGGCATTTTAACCTAGCAATTTTAAACCTGATGATGGACTGTTTAGTCCGAAAACGTTTGTTTTTTTGATGTAGCCCTTTTAAGGGTTTTTAAATAAATATACCCATTTACGAAGACTAACCTGTTTTTTTTTCTAATAGGAAATGTATAGAAATACGATATAAAGGTAATCATTGGTGCAAAAGTTGGAAAAAACGAAATATATAAAAGAATAGAATTTGCTATAGAGAACAAAATGAAGATAACTAGCACAAGGTTTGATCACAAAGACATTTATAAGGTAACATGGACTTATCCCGATGGTAAAATAAAAAATCAGATAGATCATGTCCTAATTGAAAGCAAACATGATGAGGCAATAATCGATTGCAGGAGTTACAGAGGGGCAGATACCAACAGGGACCATACAGTAATAATAGCAAAACTAAAACAAGAACTACAGATAATACCAAAACCTGTTAGAGATAGATTAAATTACCAATTTTAGCACCTCCAAAAGAAGCAGGTTGTAAACAGACTAGAGGAAGAAATAAATAAAAAACTAGAGAAACCAGTCAAACAGGATATAGATGGAGAGTGTAGACCATACAGACAGCCACGTCGGAAGGAGCGGAAAAGTGTATAGGAAAAGAGCATATAAAAGACGGCAAAACTGATTCGATGAAGAATGTAGGATTTTTTTGGTAAGAAAAAACAGGGGAAAACTATAAAGAGATAAATAAAATACCCAAAATGCGATCGAAAACTATGTGGCAAAAAGAAGGAAAGTGAGAAAAATTTGCAGAAAAAAAGAAAAGAGAACAGTTAGAAAAGCAATTGAAAAACATAGAAGAAGCCTACATAAATAAAGAGGTAAAGAGTTTCTACCAAAAAGTTAAGAAATCCAGAAAAACTACAAAGAAACTCAGTATTGTAGAAACAAAGAAGGCTTACTTTTAGTAAGTTACAACAGAAAAATTAACAAACAGATGGGCGAAATATTTCGAAGATCTATTAAATACAAACCAACAAGACGAACTTGAGGCAAATGAGAATTGGCCACAAGATAAAGAAGGGACGTGCGTGGAACCAACTTTGAATGAGTCAAAGAAATAATAAGTTACTAAAAAATAACAAAACTGCAGGGAAAGTAGTATTCCAGCTGAGATTTTTGGGGAGGTAGCAAAAGATTGAAAGAAAGGATATTTCACTTGACACTAATAATTTGGCAAAAGGAAGAAATGCCGAAACAATCTAATAGCGCTCTTATTTGTCTTATCTATAAAAAAAGGACACAAAATGGAGTGCGAAAACTATAGACGTATACCGCTATTAGAAGTAGTCTATAAAATTGTTGCAAAAAATTTTTAAGAAAAGATTAATAAAATATGATAAAAAAGTGATTGGAAAATACCAGATACATTTTTGATTAGAAAGAACAAATACTGATTAAATAAGTATGTTAAAATTATTACAAAATGATAGCTATGAATAAAACTTACTATAGGATTTTCAATTCAAAACAAGCATATGACTCCCTAAATCGAAGGATGCAGTATGAGGCCATGAGAATATTAGAAATGCCAGAAAAAATATCACTTTCGCTAGCCTTATAAGGCTAGCGAGAGTGACGCTTAGCAACACGATGAATAGGGTAACAATGAAAAGAAGCTTTTCAATATAGTTTAGAGTAAATAGAGGTTTAAAACAAGGGGATCTACTATCAACGAATTTATTCAACCTCCAAATATAAGTAGAAATAGGAAAATTTTCAATAGCAGGAAACAGTGCATAGCGTACGCAGATAATGTGGTGATACTATCGAGAACAAAAAGCATTTAGAAAAAGTTTTCCAGAAATTGGAAAAAGAAGCGAAAAGATACGGATTAATAATAAATCAAACAAAAACACAGTATAAGGAAATGAGAAGAGATATATAATAACAAATATATCAAAATAAAAGGAGCAGAGACTGTCTATAGTTTTAAAAAGTGTCAGAATCTGAATACTTAGGAGTAACCATAACGAACATGGGAAAAGGCAGACAGAAGATTAATGTAGAGAAGCAGAGCGATAGGGTCACTAAATTCATTACTGAAAGCAAAAAATGTATCAAGAACAGCTAAACTGCGAGTCTACTACATAGTACACAGACCCACAGTGATGTATGCCAATGAAACATGGAATGTGAACCAGCAGGAAGAACAGAAAGTAGAGATCTGGGAAAGAGAGGTTCTCAGAAAAATCTTCGGAGGAATAAAGGTGGCAGAGAATATTAGGAGAAAACGAACGAATGAAGAAATAATGAGGATATATGAAAAACCAGAAGTTACGGCAAAAATATGAGCCCAAAGAGCTAGAGGGACAAAAAAATGGAGGGAAATAACCAAGTGTTTAGAAGAGAGGGGCCTACAAGGCCTGTAGCGCTATTTGATACTAAATTTAATTATCATATAACCTAAATAATATATATATATACCGGAAAAAGGAGTACGACCGTCAATCCAATATATATATATATATATATATATATATATATATATATATATATATATATATATATTATATATATATATATATATATATATATATAAGGATCACTCAGACGAGTGGTGGGGTCTTATATCGGTCTCTAGGTGGAGAAATAAAAGACAAAGTTGATAGGCTACTTTATCTATTTTGAAGACGTTTCGCTTTCGAGTTTTGAAAGCATCATCAGTTCATCTAAAAAATTTTACAATATGAGAACCACACAATCATGGAAACGATGTTAATTGTTACCTTAAAAAGATATGTAGCAGTCAATGTTATTAACAATAATGTGAATGAAACTAAGTAAATGGACATAATACGCTGATCTTGTATAAACAGTTAAGTAACTAACAACATATATGAACTTATAAAAAATTAGCACAGCAAATGACCATGTGGTCTAAAGTAAATTCAATGTTATTTAATGTTAATTAGTGAGTAAGAACCAAGAAAATCATAGATAACTTCCAACTATTTAATGAATATTAAGCTTTGATTTTAACTTTAGGTAGCATTATAAGTGATATTAATAAGATTTTAAAAAGTAGTATAAATGAAGTTACCGATCAAAGCCCTATGAATGTCGCCGGGAAAATGGCGTTTAATGAAACAGGAATGAACTAAACCGCGAAAAGACAGCCAACCTTGAGGTCAAAAATACTTTCGACAGATCAACAAGGTGTAGGTACCAACCCAAATTTTGGGCGGTCAATTTAAGTTTAAATGAGTTTTAATGACCACCCGGTTGCAAAAGACAACACAGTGAAAAAAGTTGGTAGTGTAATAGCAACTCCCCTCACTAATCAGTCCAAATTTACAAACAGGAGATTTTCATTTAACCTCATAAGTATGTAATAACGTTAATCATTATCCCTAGTTAAACAGCCACAGGTGGTTAACGATTCGTTAATTTCCAAACAGCCCAAGGTTCAATATACTTGGAACTGTGATTTGCAAAGGATTCTATGAATCAATTACAATATTTGTATTATTTTAGTATAAAATTGGTAGCACTAATCAAAGTAATTAGTGTATGGAAATGCAATGTAAGTTGCATAATATGTAATAGTAAATTAAGTAAAGAATATTAAGTTATTTTATTGAGATATTTATGTATTTTATTTCTATTTTATGTATATAAATTATTTTATGAAAAATGGAAAAAGGTTCAAATAGTACACCTAATATGACATTAATGTAGTGAAAAGATCAAGTAGCCTAATTCTGCAAAATTAAAGCATGATATATTTGGCTCAAGTTACTTATGTCAGTTCTCTTATTCAAAGCATTAGGATGTTTTAATATTGAACACATTTCCAAAAACTGTCTTTTAGCTAGATTGCGTTCAGTGGCAAGGATCTTAACTTCATTGAAATTCACTTCATGTTTTGTATTTATCGCATGTTGTGCTAGGGCACAAGTGTGTTTCGATAAATTAATGTAACTACGATGTGAAGTGAGACGACCTTTTAACAGTTTGACTGCCGAACTCACCTATAGGTGTGTTCTGGTGTCATGCTGCGATGCTGAACGCACCTATAGGTGTATTACTAAATACACACATATCTTTGAAAAAATTAGTCGGCACCGGACACAAATGTTATAATTTTTATCGGCAGTTAACCTGTTAATGATCTACCAGTTTGACCAATGTAACATAAATCGCAATTAGCGCATGGAATTTTATAAATTGTGTTCACTTGTTCCAAAGTGGACAAGGGTGTTTTAGTTTTAGAGAACAAATTTCTAATAAGCTTCTCAGTAACTTGAGGGAAATAAGGTAAAGAAGAATAATGTGTGATAGTATTCTCAAGAACAGTATTATGCAGAACAGTGCTATTTATTGAATTATTTGAGATGTTTCTAAGTTGGTCAGCATCGGGTATGTCATAAATTGAGGATCCATAACTATGTGAATAAAGGTATTTATTGATGATAGAGGAAGGATGTGAATTCTCTATTAGAATATTTCTCAATAACTTAAAGGATTCCCTTCGATTAATTGGATGTGTCAATTTATTTAATCTGTAGCTCAAAGCTTTTATAAGGTTTAGTTTGTATTTCATGGGATGACAGGAATGGTAGTTAAGGAACCTGTTAGAGGCCATTGATTTTCTATACCAACTTGTGGTTAGGGTGTTGTCTCCCATTCTGATGACACGCATGTCAAGGAAGGGTATACTATTGGTGGTAGTGTCCTCAAGTTCAACAGTGAACTGTAAATGAGGATCAAACTCATTAAAGAGGGATAGGGTACCCTGAACCTTGTCAGGTGGTAGGGCTAATAATAAATCATCCACATACCTTTTAATAAAAGGGATTTGAAAATCCAAAAGACCTAAACGGTCAGAAACCAAATCATCCAATACGAAGTTAACTAGGATGGGAGAGATTGAGGAACCCATAGGTGTACCAAATGTTTAAAGGTAAAATTTGTCATCAAAGACCAAAAAATTAGTGTCAAAAACAAGTTTCAACAGTTGTTGCAACTTGTTTTTGACACTAACGTGACAAACATTGATAACATTGACTGCTACATATCTTTTTAAGGTAACAATTAACATCGTTTCCATGATTGTGTGGTTCTCATATTGTAAAATTTTTTAGATGAACTGATAATGCTTTCAAAACTCGAAAGCGAAACGTCTTCAAAATAGATAAAGTAGCCTATCAACTTTGTCTTTTATTTCTCCACCTAGAGACCGATATAAGAACCCACCACTCGTCTGAGTGATCCTTATATATATATATATATATATATATATATATTATATATATATATATATATATATATATATATATATATATATATATATATATATATATATATTAATAATATTTCTGACTGCAGCCCCAATAAACTTTGTTGTTTATATGTATATATGTATATATATATATATATATATATATATATATATATATATATATATATATATATTATTTAGGTTATATAATAAATGAATTATAAATTTATTGTCAAATATAAATTTATATTTTATTAATCATTTAATATTTTGTCTGAATTTGACAGGTCTGTCAGAGGTAAAACAACGATGCTGTGTTAATACGTTAGCAGGTGACGATAGAAGTAAACATAATAATTTATTGAATCATTTTAATGTTATTTAATTTGTTTAAAATATAAATGTTAAATAAATAACAAAATTACTTTATTCAGTTCTAAAAATATTATTTAAATTTTAAAAATACAGAAAACATAGTATGAAGCTTGGCGATAGTCTAATGTACTGCCTACTGTACCATTATTTATCTCTTATTCCAACCATTCTTAAAATTATTCTTTTTGTACTCGACAGACAACACAAAACAGTTTAAATAAAAATTATGTTGCTGAATCATACCATTTAAAAAAATTAAATAATATATTTCTATTTAATTCAGAGATTTTAAAACACCAGGGTATATACGCAAAATCGGTAAATCCCAAGGTTAATTAAAGGTGCCATATGATACTACAATTTACAGTTTTACCAAAGAATTAAAGTGTTATTTAAAATTGTTAACTGAATGTTTCCATATTAAAATCTTCTAAATCGCATTCGTACGAGGATTATTTTTTAAGTTAAAAAAAAAGTAAGAAAACAGCTTTTTAAGCTTGAAATTATTATTTCTTGCCATCCATAGAGTAAACTATATAATGATTGGACAGTACACTAACGCGTGTTGTATTTTTTAAATTATTTAAATATTGTGACGTAAATAATGTGACCAACGTTTCTGACAAAATCCGTTGTATCTGATATTATAGTATAAGTATACCGAAAAAGGTATTTTCAAAAATAGGAGGTCGATAGCTGTAAATTTCACATTTGAAAGTTAGTTACAAATATACAGGGTCTTTCATAACAATGCATCACATCAAAGATTTGTTTTTTTTTAATTAAACACGCTGTAGTTTCTTTTTAATTTAAAATTTGCTTTATGTTCTCATTCCAAAGATAAAAAGTTATTTTGCGCAATACACGTTATTTAAGAAGTTATAACAAAATGTCAATGAAAATCGTTCAACGTCCTCTATAATTGAAAAGGGGTACAAAATGAACGACCTGTTGTACATAGACATACTTTTTATATGGTTGTCAAAATTCATAAAAATAGTTGATTTTCTTAATACTCATAATATCCAATACAAGGTAAGTCTAAACACAAATTCATTATTTGTTCAGTAATTTTATTCCCTTATTCACATACGGGATATACTTAAATCAATAAAAAATAAAATAAGGCTGAAATAGGAACAACAATGGGAGAATATTGTTGAAAACTCTCAAATTGCGCATTTCCAGACACACTCGACTTTACCACTTCCACGCCAATACATATTCAATTACTTGACAATTCTTTTCGGCAAGTGTATTTCGCCTAAAAACGAAACATGGTCAATTCATGTTTCATTTATTTCAGCTTGACGTATTACCGATACCATCCTGTAGTAGTGTTATTGTAACGAAAATATTTTGTCTACCTTAGGGTAAGATTATGGGGTAGAAAAATTGGAAAAGAAATTATGGGGGTGGAGATAGGGCAAGCAAAATAAATCGAACCATATGCGAACGGCACTCAGGGTTTATTAAGAGAGCTGGGGTCGTGGATAAGTAAATGGCAAGGTGGTTGGATTGGGCTAACTACAAAAAAATTAAACAAAGGGTCAGGCATCTCTTGGGAAATAAAATAAAAAGAAACAGGAAACACCTCTAGTAATTTAAGATAGGACGCCACTTCGAGGTGCCTAATTATAACCATTACAACAGCTAGTTGTAACTAGAGAAATAATTATGAAAAATGAAAAACGAACTCAAACTCAAACTCAAACGAAACTCAAAAAGGGTTAGTTAAAAAATAAATAAAATGTTAAGAAAAAATTTAACATTTATTGTTGTGTCACCACAAACAGTTACAAAAATAAGACAATGCAAAAAAAATATTACCTCAAATAGTCGCAAAATACAAAAATACAAAAGATCTTACATGTGTTATCTGTTTACAAATTCTGTTGCTACAAAATTTACAAAATTGCATGGAGGTTAACTTTTTTTTTAAACAAAACAAATCAATATTAAAAATACTAAAACGAGCTGTCATAAATTAACATTAAATTTAAAACAACAATTAAAATGACAGCTAAAGTTAAAACCTAAAATTTACAATTAAAAAAAAAACAAAAATTTAATTTGTTACGAAAGCAATTATTGTTATAAAAAAATGTCTGTCTTTACTTTAAAATTTTATCACAAAAAAGTTACCTGAGTTTCACAAAAATTACACTTGAGCTGTAAACTGGACTTCTTAAAAACTCAACAATGGCTGGGAATCTCTGACACACGAACAAAAACGCAATTGGGTCACTGGAACACAAACCTTGGAAACTAAACTGGGCTTGTCTTCTTAAAAACAAGAATAGATACTGAGAACTGGAGAAGAACTGGATACAATGGCAACATTTCAAAACTCACTTGAAACTGTAACTGAACCATTAAACTGCTACTATATTTTACATATTCTTTATAAAAAAAAGACGAACAACGAGGAACATTTCAAATTCGACGTAAAATTTGGACATAACGATGAAGACCACTGCTCTTCACCGCAGTTAAAACGAAAGTGATGAAATTATCTTCTAAAATTCATCGCATAAGTTAGAATAAATAAAACGCTGAAATAAACAAAACACAACGAAAATTAAGACGTAAATTATTTTAAACGCAATATCGGGCGATTTAACGATCAAAGAAAAATATCGAAGAATTTGCGCCTGTGACATAAACAAACAAAAAACTGATTTATTATCGACTTGGCGACGTGAATGGAACAAAATACTATTTGGTGTTTAACTTGAAACATACGAACTAAGAAAAATGGAAAAAATTCTTTGTTATTATAATGTATATATAAGAGGGTTTTAATTTATTACATATACGAGGGGATTTCAATATATACCAAAAAAATCAATGAATTTTCAAATGCTATAATATTAAGTTCTAACGGAGATATTAATAATGTTTTTTTGGCTGCAACAAATATTTAGAAAACTCTAATAAATTAATTCACACTCTTATTGAAAGAAAATATTCGCTTCCGTTAAGTCTATCATACATTTTGTTAACTGTTGAAAGAGAAATCTTTTAGAAAGCTCTAGTTGCTGTTCTTTTTTACCAGCAGTATCTGTGGCAACGTGCTGATAAAAAAACTAAGAAAACTTAAACGATCCATCTATAAATCAGCGTGGACTAAAACCAGTTAAATTAGATGAAGTCCAAAAAAAATATCCTCCGCAGATCCCTACATTCATTTTTTTTACATATGGCTCCAATTCTCAAATCTAGAAGGTAAATAAGCTAAATCGATAATTTTTCTAAAATAACCTGTAAATTATTACGAAAAGCAATAACAAATCTTAACTTTGGGCCAGAAAGCCAAGCGGACCAGACTTCAGTGAGAATGATCTAGTAAATCGATGGTTCAAATCCTGGCCAGAAATAAAAAAATGATCCAGCCAGTCCATATGTTTTACGTATTTCAGTTTTGAAGCCCTTCTATGGTATTGGAAAACACTATTGTATCATCTGCATACCGCAGCTTATTGGGGCTTAACTCAATTTATTGAGATGCCTTCATCAATATCTGTTAGAGCTTCTTCAAAAATGTACTCCAAATACAGATTGAATATCAGTGGTGACATTATGCACCCCTGTCTCACTCCCCTTAGGATTTTGACCTGATCTGTATATTCTTCATCAATTCGTAGTTGATTGATTTCAATATAGGTTAGCTATTATTTTTGAGTCTCTTCAGTCAATCCCTGTCCTCTTCAGCACTTCCATCATTTGTTCATGACTGACACCATCGAAAGCCTTAGTGTAGACAATCAAGAATGCAAAAACATTACAGCTGACATCTCTATATTTCTGAAACTACCAACGGCGTTTACAAATCCAAACTAATTGGGCACAATTTGTTCCTCGCATTTCCGGTAAATTATTTTGTAGATGACTTTCAAAAACAGCTTCAGCAGATGGAGCATTATACTTATGGCATGTAATACTGTAAGTCTTCACAAACTTTTGCTCCCGTTTTTTTGGGCAATGGTACGAACTCCAATTTGAGCCACTTTATTTGTTATGTATCTAATAGCTTCAGCAGTTCTACAGGAATATCATCAAGTCTCGGTGCCTTTCCATTCTTCATTTTTCTGACTGCTACCGTCATTTCTTTGGGTAGGATTTCGAAACTTGAATTTTCTTCAATAGCAAGTTCTTAAATATTATACTATTTTGTATTGTAGTCGATGTCTCGATAAGCTATCATTTTTTCCGTATTCACAAAGTTGGCTCTGCTGTCAATTTCATATTCGATTGTATTTTCTGATTTTTTGTACTTTAAAAAGTAATACTTATTCATTACCAGTTCTCTATCTCGCTAAATTTTAATGGTCTTAAACACAAAAATTATTGCTTAAACAGCACTTTGTCACACAAAGTAAAGAAATTTTAGAAACATCCTCGTATATTAGGCTTCCTTTAATACAAATCGTTACAGATGTAAATATGTATATAGATTCGGTAACACTTAAATCTTATTTATTTTAATTAATTATATGCATAAATTGTAACTATAATTAAATACTTATAAGCATCGTTTACTCACGATATCCATTATCTAGGCAATTTAAATTTAACGGATTCTACGACAACTGAATAGGTTAATTACGTACTACTAGATAATAATACGCTGAATTCTCGTGTATAGGAAACAGGATAGGATACAGGATTTTCAAATAGTTTATGATCAAATGTAATTATATATATATATATATATATATATATATATATATATATATATTTGTTATAATAATAGCAAAAGAAACGAGGAATGGTTTGACCAAGACTGCAATAATAAATAAGAAAATATCTTCTTCTAGTTCCATGACCATTATCGATCGTTGGATATCATGTTGGCTACCATATTGGCTATCGTGACTTTATTGACAGCAGCTCTAAATAACGATGTAGTTGATTTTCCATACCATTGCCTTAGATTTTTTAGGAATGATGTTCTTCTTCTACCAGGACCACGATTACCTTGGATCTTTCCCTGAATGATCAGATGTAAAAGATCATATTTTTCAGGGTATCTCATAATATGACCGAAGTATTCCAGCTTGCGTTTCTTTATTATATTGACCAGTTGTGTTGTTTGGTTCAGCCGCCTAAGGACCTCCTCATTTCTAACTCTGTCGACCCAGCTTATTTTCAGTAGTCGTCTGTATACCCACATCTCAAAGGCTGTCAAGCGTTTAAGCATAGCTTCAGTTAGGGTCCACGCTTCTACTCCATACAGCAGGACAGGAAAGATGTAGCAAGATATCATACGAACTCTAAGGTCAATGCTAAGATCATGACTGCAATGTACGTTTCTCATTTTTACAAAGGCAGCTCGGGCTTGTTCTATTCGGCTTTTAATTTCTGCGGTTGGATCCCAGCTCTCATTGATATTACTGCCGAGATACACGAGTTTCTCTACTCTGTATAGTATGGCATCTCCGACTTTTATACCGTCATCATGTATATAATTTTGTTTGCTAACTATCATATATTTAGTTTTCTTAACGTTGAGTTTTAATCCATACTGATCACAAGTCTGTTTTATTTTGTTCATTAGATTTTGAAGGTCTTCTCCGCAATTGGCAAGGACTAAGGTATCGTCGGCATATCTAATATTGTTGACGGTTACTCCATTCACAATAATACCTTCGGTTGTCTCCATTAAGGCTTCCTTAAATATTTCCTCCGAATATAAGTTAAAAAGTAAAGGCGACAATATACAGCCTTGTCTCACTCCTCTTTTTATATTTATTTCATCCGACAGTTCTTGTTCAACCTTTATTCTTGCCACTTGATGCCAGTATAGATTTGTAATTATTCGTAGATCTTTATCGTCCAATCCAGCTGTTTCCAATATTTCTAGCATTTTGTTATGTCGGACTTTGTCAAAAGCTTTTTCAAAATCGATTGCACAAATATACACATTTTGATTTATATCTCTGCATCTCTGTACTAGCACCTGTATACTAAACAAGGCTTCTCTTGTACCCAAGCCACTCCTAAACCCAAATTGAGTATTGCTAATTATGTCCTCTAACAGCGTATAAATTCTGCTGTGTATTACTCGCAGAAAGATTTTCAAAACGTGACTCATCAGACTTATTGTCCGATAATCACCGCATGTCTTTGGACGATGTTTCTTAGGTATTGTGACAAATGTCGACTTTAACCAATCAGTTGGTAATATCCCAGTGTCATAAATTCTGTAAAGAGATTACACAGAGCTTTAATTCCATTTTCTCCCAAAAACTTTAGTATTTCAGCACTTACTTCATCGGGGCCAAGTGCTTTTCCATTTTTTGCCGTTTATATTGAACGTCTTACCTCACTTTCTGTTATAGCAATCGGTGTATAGTGTTCTACTCTCTCATCTTCAAATAATTCAGAAATGTAGTTTTCCCATTCTTTTAACTTTTCATTGATGTCTAATATTCTGTATCCGTTTCTGTCTTCTAAACTTTGGGATACTTGTTTCCATTTGTTTCCAGCGACCTCTTTCAATTTCTTGTGCAGATGAAATGTATCGTGTTTCTTTTCATATTGTTCAATTTTTTTACATTCTTTACTATGAAATTTTGTTTTCGCGTGTTTTATCTTCTGCCTGATTATTGCATGGATCCTCTTGTATTCGTTTTTATCTTTATTTCTGACTTCTCTTCTTTGATCCATAAGTCTCAGTATTTCTTCTGTCATCCACCCTTGTTTTTTTCTTGCTTTTAGCGCACTCAATTTTGTTTCTTGAACAGTCTTTAAGATGTCTTTAATTCTCGTCCAGTTTTCCTCAGTACTTTCTTCTTTGCTTGATGTTAACTTCATCTTTTGTTCTAACATACTAGTTATTTCTTGTTTTACAGTATCATTTCGCATCGTTTCTCTATCAATAGTAACTGTTTGCTTATTCGTCCTTGCAACTCTTTTTAATCTCAGTCTTATTTTTCCTACTAAAATATTGTGATCTGTTGGTACATCTGCCCCTGGATATGTTTTTACTGATAATACTGAATTTCTGTATCTCTTATTTATACATATGAAGTCTATTTGGTTACGAAAAACTCGTTCAGGTGTATTTGCTGGTGATTTCCAGGTGTAAAGACGACGTTTTGGAAGTTTGAAAATTGTGTTCATTATTACTAATTGCTTTTCTACGCAAAAAGATGCCAAGAAAATATAGCTAGATAGAATATACAGGCGGTAGCGGGTAGATACTCTTTACGATCCCGGTAAAGACAGGTCTGTTCAGGAATTCTGATCAGGACAATTCTCTTCCGGGAGAGAAGCGGATCTTAATCCCTAAATCCTACCCACCAACCCAGACCTACCCAAATCGTTCCCTTCCCTCCTCAACCCGCACTGGACCAGCGTGAGGAGATAACGGTCCAAACCTTCAAGTCAATGTCCAGGACAAAAAAGAAAAGGCCCCCATGCCCAGCACTTCCCAGAGTCTTGATCACGGTAGCGATCAAACAACTAACGGAAGGAAGGGTACTAAGAATCCCTGGGTAAGACCCGGCTGCCACAAGATGACAATTTGGCTATGCTCCTACAATATTCGAACACTGACGGACGACAATAGATTCCCAGAAATAGAAAGTGAACTAAAGGATATAAAATGGGATATCCTTGGTATATGCGAGACCAGAAGAAAAAGTGATGAGTATATAATACTAAAAAATGGCACACATTTTATGCATAAAGGTGGCGAATACACTGGAGTGGGATTCTTGGTAAAACAAAGCCTCACACAGTGTATCGAAGAATTCAAGCCCTTATCAGACAGAGTAGCATATCTCATCATCAGGATTAATAAAAGAACCACTCTGAAAGTGATCCAAGTGTACGCTCCGACCAAAAGCCACGAGGATGAAGAAGTAGAAATATTTTATGATGAAATAAGAACAGCTATAGAAACAAATAAAGCAAATTACGAAGTACTATTAGGAGATTTTAATGCTAAATTGGGCAAAAAAGAGGAAGATTATGAACATTTAATTGGTAACTATGGCTACGGGAAAAGAAACGATAGAGGAGAAATGCTTCTCAATTTCATGAATAAACGTAACATGTACTCGATGAACTCCTTTTTCAATAAAAAACCAAGCAGAAAATGGACATGGATGAGTCCCGATAAAAAGACAAAGAATGAAATAGATTATATCTTAACGAAGAATAGAAACCTAGTAGAAGACGTATCAGTATTAAATCAGTTTGACCTACGAAGCGATCATAGACTAATAAGAACAAAACTAGTAATTAAAAAAAAAACTAGAAAGAAAAAGAATACATGAAAAAAGATACAAATGGACATCTGAAGAAATCAAAAATAGTGAATTTAATAAAAAGATAGTGCATGCATTAAATCAAGTTAGCATGCAGCAGATAAACTCCAATGATATTGATGATTTGAATAACCTTATTACCGAAACAGTGAATAAAAGCCTTCTGCAACTGAAAAAACCGAAAACAACATACAATGAATTAGACAAAGAAATATTACAACAAATAGAAAGAAGAAAGATCTTAAATAAATCTAACAAAAGGGGAACCGACGAATATAAAGAACTTAATAGGCAGATTAGAAAAGGAACCAGACAACAAAAACAAAAAAGAAAACGAAAAATTAATAACAACAACTATTGAAAAACGAAGTAGTTGAGTATGAAATGTCTTAGACCGACACTAGGACGACGTCAGATGATATCATTAATAGGAAAAGACGAAAATGAAATCACAAGTAGAGAAAACATACTGACACGAATAGAAGAATTTGACACAGAACTTTACAGATCACATCAACAAGATGATGAGATGAGACCAGCACGGAAATTAATAAAAAATGTTGGATCAGAAATAATGCCAAAAGTAACAATTTCAGAGGTAACTACAGCATTGGAAAACATGAAGAGAAATAAAGCTGCAGGAGAAGATAGTATTACCACAGATATGATATTAGAAGGATGTAAGGAACTAATTGCAATTGTAACTAAGCTTATGGACAGTTGTTTACATCAGGGCAAAGTCCCTAAGAGCTGGAACAACTCTAAAGTAATCTTATTGCACAACAAAGGTGATAGTCGAAAATTGGAAAACTACAGACCCATCAGCCTACTGTCACACCTGTTTAAAATACTCACCAAAGTCATAACTACTCGACTAACAAGAAAATTAGACGAATACCAACCATATGAACAGGCAGGTTTTAGAAAAGGCTATTTAACTTCCGATCACCTGTTAACCACAAAAATATTAATAGAAAAATGTAGCGAATACAAGTTTCCAGTTTTCCTTGCATTTGTTGACTACGAAAAAGCTTTCGATACCATAGAACACACGGCCGTAATAAACGCAATGCAAAATTGTAGAATAGACAGCAGATATATTAACTTAGTAAAAGAAACTATGAACCAAGCTACAGCTACATACTACCTAAATGAAAATGAACACACAAACCCTATACCATTAAACAGGGGAGTCAAACAGGGAGATACTTTATCACCCAAACTGTTCACCTTAGTTTTGGTGGACGTTTTTAAAAACCTAAATTGGAAATATAAGGGAATAAACATCAATGGCCGCTACCTCAGTAATCTACGATTTGCAGATGACATAATCCTGATAGCTACTGACCTACAAGAAATGCAAACCATGCTTGTAGAACTTCATACCGAATCTTCTAAAATAGGACTGAAAATGAATTTAAACAAAACAAAAGTCATGCACTCCGAAGACACCGTGACAATAATAAACGATAAAGTTATAGAAAAAGTTAAAGAACATATATACTTGGGACAAAAAATAATCCTAAATAGGGAAATTCAGACTGAAGAAATAAAAAGAAGAAGAAAGTTAGCTTGGGCAGCATTCGGTAAGCTGAACTATATACTCAGAAATCAACAAATTCAATTACATCTTAGATCTAAAGTTTTTGATGCATGCATTATTCCGATATTAACTTATGCGGCACAAACATGGACAATCACAACAAAAAAGAATATGAATATACTTAGAGTCACTAGGAGCGATCTAAACAAATGGCACAGATCAATTTTAACCTGGAGACCATACCAACACAAAAGACCCAGAGGCAGACCTCCAATGAGATGGACAGATGATATGAAAAGGACTGCCGGGAAAAATTGGCTACAAGTAGCGTACAATAAAAAACAATGGAAAGGAAGACTTGAAGAGGCTTATGTTCAGATGTGGACCGGAATGGCTAGACGAAGAAGAAGAAGAAGAAGCTAGACAGAAATGTCTACAAAGGGAGTCCCGATTGAATAGAAGGGCATATGAAGAACTTAGAAAAGATGCAAAAAAAATATGTAGAAACAAAAGAGAAACGTTGAATAGAAAAATACAACAAATTACAGATTATAATAACAGAATAGAGACTAGAAATGTTACAAGGAAACCAAGCAATACACTCAAGGGTGCATGACAAGATCAACAGTTTGCAAGGACAAAAAGTGAGCAATTATCAGCGAGAAAGAGGAAAGACTGAAAAGGCGAAAGGAGCATTTTTAAGAGCTGTTAAACCCAAAAAAAAACAAATCGAAGATGAAGAAATAATTCACCACACAGCAGAACATCTAATTGAGCAACCAACATTGGAAAAAACGATAAACGTCATAAAACGTCTAAAAAATAATAAAGCACCTGGCATAGATGGAATAACTGCAGAACTAATAGAAAATGGTGGACATGCGCTATGGAAACATATTCATAAACTAATCGACTGCATATGGACACTAGAAGTCATCCCAGAAGATTGGAAAATAGGAATCATACTTCCTATGTACCGGGTGGTCCGGTATAAGCCGATTGCTCGGCTATATATCAGAAACTATTCATGTTATAACTTGGGGAGAAAAAATTCCTTAGTAAAAGTGACCAAAAGAAATCGCTGGAAATAACTATCAAGTTTCTGGGTTAAGCGCTAGGGGGCGTAATCTGTGAAGAAAAATTTGAAAACCAGTTTTTTGTAAAATATGTCCAATTATACCAAGTGTTAAATAAGTGAACTGGAAAGAGGGCTAAATTCCGCACAAAGTTGTTCAAGTACTTTTTTTTTATCTTTTCAAATAAAGGGTGGGGGAGGGTATTTGTGGATAAATACCTATAACTTTGGTTTGGATCAACCGATTTTAACGAATTAGTGTCATTAGAAAGAGTGTGGATAATTTGCATTTAATCTTAATTGTCATGGGTAGAGGGTACTTTCAAATAGAAAAAATTAAAATTTGTTTTTCTTTAAAATGTTTAATGGAAACACCTATTTATTGTTAATTATAACTGAACTGGATTAAATTCGTAACAAAATGGCACAAACCGCATGTTGATAGCTTTTGTCAAACTCGAGATATGAATAAAAACGCATAAACATAAGTATAGTATTGACTCACCCTTTATTATAACTTAAAATTAAATATGTGAAAGAATATACAAATATCTCGATCATTAAAACTTAATGTCCAATTAAATGTTCAAATTGTTTTCCATCGTTGAACACACAAAGATGTAATCTTTCGCGCGTAGACATAACAGCTGTTTCAATCTCAGCTGTTGATATATTATTTATTGCGTTTATAATGCGCTGTTTTGTGTCATCTCGTGTGGTTGGTCAAATTTGGTACACTAAGTCCTTCAATCTTCCCCACAGAGAAAAGTCCAGACATGTTAAGTCTGGAGATCTAGCTGGCCATGAAAATATACTTCCCCTTCCAATCCATTTATTTGGATAATTTGCATACAAATAATCTCGAACTCGTCTGGAAAAGTGCGCAGGACACCCGTCATGTTGCAGTATCATATCTCTTCTTGTTTGTAAGGAAATATCTTCCAATAAAACAGGCAACTGATTTTCCAGAAAATTCAAATATGTTTCGCCATTTAAAGTTCTATCAAAGAAATATGGACCTACGATCTTTCCATCAACTATACCACACCAAACATTAAGACTCCATCTACCTTGAACCTGCATCTCATGTATCCAGTGCGGATTTTCTTCAGCCCAATAATGCATATTATGCAGATTAACACCACCCGCACTATTAAACGTAGCCTCGTCTGTCCACAAAATCTTTGACAGGATATCCGGTTGTTCTTCTAGCAGACCTAACATCCAATTGCAGTAATCCAGCCTTGCATCAAAATCTCTCTCATGTAAAGCTTGGTGGCGAACTACATGATAAGGATGCAGTCTAAAAAACAGAACAACAAATATTGGTGAAAAAGAAACCACTACATTTACTAAAACTCAAAAATCTTAAAAAATCCAAAATTGTTTCACAAGATAAATCGTGCATAAGTATTTTTAGGAAACGAATAAAAGGATAAAAGCGCCGTGTTGCCGTTTTTATCGGAATATTAAAATAACAGTTGAATCTAAAGTTAAAAGGGAATTCCAGGTTTCTGACCTAAACGTTCACTTTATAGTATGAAAAACCAACTTGTGATGTTTTAAAATCGTTAGAACAGTAGTTTTGGGTATGTTTAATTCTATACAGATTTGCCGACTACTTATATGTGGATTCTGTTGAATTAAAGCAAGAACATTGATTGAATTATCTTCGGTCATACCTCTACTACGTCGTTTAAAACAAGGACGATGAAAACTACCAGTTTCTCTTAATCTTCTTGCCTTTCTTTCAAATACTTCTTTGCCATAATGTCTCCTGTCAGGATATCTTACAGAATATATACGTGAGGCAATAGCGGCATTTTGGTGACATTCGAAATAAACTCCAATCATATCATACAATTCTGCATTGGATATACTCATCCTGAATTATTAGTACTGATAATTAATTACTAATATTACCAATATTAATATCTATTGAAAAAGTGCAATCTTCAATTTGAATTATAATATAACACTTCTTAACAATGTTTTGACTGCTGTCAATAAATAAACAATATGATCTCCCCGTCAAATTCATTGTCGTAGCCTACTTAGTTTCGAAAAAACTATTTTTAATCATCTGAAATAACAATGATCAAAATGGATATCAATATTAAGATTCTTCTGCTATAAAAAATTTTGAAAATACCTACTGACTTATTTTTTAATTTAATTTATAATACAGGGTGAGTCAATACTATACTTATGTTTATGCGTTTTTATTCATATCTCGAGTTTGACAAAAGCTATCAACATGCGGTTTGTGCCATTTTGTTACGAATTTAATCCAGTTTAGTTATAATTAACAATAAATAGGTGTTCCCATTAAACATGTTAAAGAAAAACAAATTTTAATTTTTTCTATTTGAAAGTACCCTCTACCCATGACAATTAAGATTAAATGCAATTGTTTTATAGTAGATGTAGATTAAATTATCCACACTCTGTCTAATAACACTAATTTCGTTAAAATCGGTTGATCCAAACCAAAGTAATAGGTATTTATCCACAAACACTTTGCCACCCTCATCCACCCTGTATTTGAAAAAATAAAAAAAAAGTACTTGAACAACTTTGTGCGGAATTTAGCCCTCTTTCTAGTTCACTTATTTAACACTTGGTATAATTGGGCATATTTTACAAAAAACTGGTTTTCAAATTTTTCTTCACAGGTTACGCCCCCTAGCGGTTAACCCAGAAACTTGAAAGTTATTTCCAGCGATTTCTTTGGTCACTTTTACTAAGGAATTTTTTCTCCCCAAGTTATAACATGAATAGTTTCTGATATATAGCCGACCGATTGGCTTATTGTACCACCCGGTACAAAGGGGGAGACAAACGACTCTGCAAAAATTATAGGGGCATAACAGTTTTAAATGTCGTTTACAATATTTTATCAGGAATTATATACAGCCGCCTGGAATCGTTTTCGGAGGAGATGATTGGTGAATACCAATGTGGCTTCAGACCAAAGAGGTCAACTATAGATCAAATACATATGTTAAGACGTATACATGAAAAATATGTTGATAACATACTTATTTACAACTTGTTTATCGATTTTAAACAGGCGTTTGATGGAGTAGATCGACAAAAGATGTTAAAGCATCTGTGTTATGGATACCCAATAAGTTGGTTAAACTTATACGAATGACTCTGGAGGGTTCGAAAGCTATGGTGAGAATAGATGGAGATATGACGCGGGCCTTGGATATATAACAAGAAGTTAGACAAGGTGATGTCTTATCAAAAACACTTTTATTCTAACTTTAGAAGCTGTTGTTAGAAATCTGGATATAAACGGCTGTATTAATACAAGATCAATGCAAATATGCGCATATGCGGATGATATTGTCATAATAAGCCGCAACAAAAGGGTGTTATGCAAAAAAGTGATAGAAGTGAAACGAGAAGCTGCTACGTTTGGTCTATATATAAATGAAATCAGAACAAAATATATGGACTGCACAAAATCGAATCAACATGAGAATCTGAAAGTAGATAACTATACCTACAAATATGCCTTCACTTTTCCCTACCAAGGCTCAATAATACATGACAACAACAGCATTAGTCAAGAAATACAAGCACGGATTCTTAGCGGTAATAAGTGTTTTTATGCACACAAAGACAAAATGAAAAGTAAGTTACTGAATCGCGAGTCTAAGCTTAGAATCTACAAAACAGTAACTAGACCAGTGGTCATATATGGATGTGAAACGTGGACCCTCTCAACCTCTGATGAAAATCAACTGAGAATATTGGAGTGAATACTAAGAAAGATATTTGGACCAACCCAATGATGCGATGGTTCATAGAAAATTAAAATAAACCACTAGCTGGATGAACTAATGCAGAGCGCAGATATTTGTAGATTTGTAAAGTCACAAAGACTAAACTGGCTTGGTCATCTAGAAAGAATGCCAGATAATCGAGCTTTAAAAGTAGTCCAGAGATGAAAGCCCCAAGGAAACAGAACAAGAGGAAGGCCCCGTAAAAGATGGATAAACGACGTAGAGAGGGATCTTAAAACCATGAACATATCCGACAAGGTAGAATGAATGAACATTGTTAAGCAGACCAAGACACACAAAGGGTTGTAGCGCCATTAGAAGAAGAGAAAGATATAATAATACTAAATTGGTCATAAAAAATATTACCATTTTTTATTGAATTGTATTGTATTTAATTGTATGTTATTAAAATATATCAATTATAATAGGTAAATGGTTATACCCTAAAGATACTTTCTTAACTCTCCAAGTAGAAAGTGTAAAAATTCCATTGTAGCAAAGTGTTAAATCTACTACTGATTTATAAATTTGGTGTGGGGTAGGAACCAGAGTTTACACTCCCAGACAATTACTGAATTGGTATTTTCTATTGCCTTAAGCAAAATATTACCAGCAACATCATTTCTTTTGCAACTCTACAACGTATGATGACAGATAAAATCACCTGTCATGATAAAATGTGTTGGTAGACTTTCCGAAAGTTTACGTCATTGTCGCGCACATATTTTCAAATTTGGTTTAGCATATGAAGAGTATACATTAATTCGAGTATTTTTTACAGTTTACAGTATACCTGAATGCGTGGAGATCATTTTCATATTTGCCTCCCAGAACCAGTGTTATTTAGGAACAGCTCAAATATTTCATGAAAGGCATCCGGACAAATATGTAAGTCACGTGTACGTCCGCGATTTAGTTGAAAAGTTTTTTAGGTCCTTGGAAATTTTGCAATAGAGCTTAATGCATCAACACGTCAAGTATCTGCAGTGAAAGGTCTTTCACATGAGTCGGCTAGAAAGGTGTTGAAATTACATAAGTTTTAACCGTGCAAAGCACAAATTCTTTATAAATTAGCGATGATGATCCAGACAGACGAATTGAGTTTTGTGAACTCATGACTGGAAAAATTCGAGTTAAACCGAGAATGTAAAAAAATATTTGTTTCACTGATGAATGTACTTTTATGCTAAATAAACAAAATAAACAAAACTCTCGGTACTGGAGTGATGCAAACCTGCATCTATCCAGAGAAGGTCACACTCAATATTCTGAAAAACTGAATGTTTGGGCAGGAATATTAGGCGATGCTATAATTGACCCCTTGTTCATACCAAGCAATTTAAGGGGGCAACATTTATCTTGATATTCTAGAAAACACCATTAAACCTTTAATTGTGCATGAATTGGAGAACCAAAGAGGCGATCAAGACATCCTAGCTCTAGACGAAGAGTGGCTGCACTTCCAACAAGATGGAGCACCTGCTCACTATGCAGCTCCAGTTATGCACTGGTTGGATACTAATTATTTGAACAAATGAATTGGAAGGAGAGTTCCCATTGAGTGGCCACCCAGGTCACCAGACACCGCCACCAACATTTTTTCTATGGAGTTACCTCAAGTCAGTTGTTTATCAAACTCAACCTGCGTCACTTGGGAATTGCGAGAAAGAGTTACGCAAGCATGTCGCCCTATTAGTACTAGAACAACGTAGTTTTAGAAAAACCTCATTAAATTTTTCATTTAAGCCAACGTTTCACAATTATTGCTTCACCCTATATAATTATTATTTATAGCATTGGATAGCAGTTTTTATATACCATTGGATAGCAAGTAGGGGTTTGCTATTTAAACTTTTTTGATGTGGTGGTTTGGGCCTAGGGGTTGATGGGGGGGAGTTCTCTTTTATGTCATATCAGTTCCCCGTTACTATCCTACAAACGGTTTTAAGCATTTTTCGATATCAGCTTTTGTTCATGAGATATAGCCCATTTAAGTTTTAAAATTGACACGCTGTATTGGGACCGAGCAAGTTCGGAACAGCGACACCTGGTGTCGTAAATCAGCCAAATTTACTGCGCTTTCATGTTAGATCGAGGTTACCGGATCGAACTGTCAAGGACGTGGCCCCAAAAAAGATAAGAAGAAAAAGTAAGATTGAGGTTATGTCGGTATGTTATTAAAAGGTAAACGTTGATGTAGCGTAAATACAAATAAATATATTATTGAATTACAGCATTACTGTTAATATGGATGCAATAATAAAAACTGGATTTGAGAAAGTAAATCAACAAATAACTTTTCAACCAAGCACGAGTCAAAGGGAAAAGCTTTAGTAGTGGCAAATGTCAAAAAAGAATGGAAGAATTGTATGGAGTGGAAGAATTAAGAAAAATAAATTACCATAAATAATGCTAATGCATAAATTAGCAGGTTAAGCCCATGATATCATCATATTGGTTTGAACAATTAATTCTTTTCCTGTAAACTTTTGGACAGCGAATATATCTTAATGCTTCTTCAGAAAAACTTGAACTTGCATTTTTGTAACTTCAAAAAAATAAAATTCAAACATTAAACTTGATTTTTGGGTTAAAATGAACTCTAAGTGAGTGTTATGAAACTAAAATTTACACCTAAAAGTGAACTTTTATTTATTATTTATTTCAAACTGACTTTAAAATCGGGCGCAAGAATAATGCATAATTTAGGTTATGTTACTTATGCTTTTTTATGATATAAATCCACTTTTCTCTTTGTAGTACCTTTGTGCTTCGAAGTTGGAAACGAATAAAACTTAAATTGACAATTTTTTGTTGTATTTTTACAATTTATAACACAGCATTTCCTAAATCCCATTTTCTTCAGTGACAGAAGGTGTAAATAAACAAAACAAATTAGAAATATGACAATTGACAATATGAATTTATGAAATCCATGATACTATGAATAACAAGATAGGATCTTCCAGTGTATCTCAAAATCGGTCGAGTTCGCGCATGCCGTCATTGGAGACTAGAATTTGAATTCTTGTTAAAGTTAAATGAGATTTGTATGCATTCTGTGATGAAATTACTAGACGAAAATAAGTTAAGAGGTTTAATAATTACAATAATCGTACACATAATGATATCTCCAAACTATTTATTAAAGATTATTTATTGATATATACAAAAGCTGACATTTCGAACGTGTAAGTCTCCAATGACATCACAAAAACATGCGCAATATCTTATCTTATAGTCATAGTATCATGATGAAATCTATAATCTATGAAATGTACAGTAAAAAATGCAAAATTTCTCCACTACTCGCGCACGATCGTTTCTCGTATCCCCTGCAAGTACTTGCACGTCGCCAATACATACTAAATAACTGTCGATGTAGGAATTTCTTCTTGCCCATTTTTTCGTTTCATTCTTTAATATTTATAATATAATAATTATATCCCAATTAACGTTTAATGATTTGGCATAATTCTATCTCCGATAAGTCAATATATTCGGTTCGCTATTCCCAGTCCGAACTGTCTAGTGAATTTGGTAATTATTTTTTTGCGAAGTTAGTTCCTTTTTCACAGACTAGAAGTGGCTGGAAATTAATATCCAACCAAACGCGAGTGCTCATAGCCAATATTAATAGTAAACATACTAAATAGTAAATAAAATAGAACTTTACGAATTACCGACAATAAATATTTATTTATTTGCACCAAATAAAAATAGTTACGGTAAATTATAACAAATGTAATATATTTTTTAAATATATACTACCCAAAATTTTATGGGTTTAGTATACACTTCCACTATTTATAATAATTCTGCTTTTTTCAATGAAAGAAGTGTGTTATATAAGTTTATTTAAGCTGTTAATACTGGAAGCTAGGAACTTTTGGGTTGTAAGTTTCCAGCTATGAATCTGTCAAAATGAGCCCGAGTTGAGCGAATGGACCTTATCAACTTGTTTAATAACTCACTTTTAAAATAAAGAATGTGGTTACGTATATTTCGTATACTTTTTCTTTTACCTTTTCCAATTTTATTAGTAAATTAGCGCTTCTGTAAGAATTTAATTCAATTTTGATTTTATTTATACCTATAATATCAATATTTACAATATTTTTTTAATTACTGAAACAGAAATTAAAACTGGAACAGCATTTAATATCAGCCTTGCGGTTCCCATCCTATGATGTTTATCAAGATTACCTACAGTATTCTGTATGAAGACATAATATGGACCAGCATCCGTTAAAGAATAAAAATTGATCGGCCTTTTGAAAGAAACAATATTTGTAATTAACCCTATTTCATTATTAATTGATTTTTGTAAATTATCTGTGCCTACCTGATAAATTTAACATTGTCTTTTGTTAATACTTTCCTCGTCTGTAACTATAATTACTGTACTGTTTTGATCTACGTTATTTTCTCCTCTATCTAGTACAGGGAAGGCCAACCCGTCGATCGCGATCGACCAGTCGATCGCGGCCCCTAGATCAGTCGATCGCGGGCAAGGAAATATTGTCAGTATAATATAGCTACCTATTCCAGTCCTAAATATTACGAAAATTATTGGAGTGCTAGAACTCTTGCATCGATCATCGCGAACGACTCACATTATTTTTTTTTCAATTTAATATAGTTGGAAAAATAAATAAATAAAAATTATTATTTTTGTTTTATTTAGGTATTACTAATATACACTGGGAAATGTAAGACCAGAAATGGAACGATGTATTATTCTGGAAACAACGATTCCAAGCACAAACGGGGAGTTGGCATATAAGTTGATAAGAATTCTCAGAAAGCTGTCTGTAACTTTGTTCCCTACTCTGATCGAGTATTAATGCTGTCTCTAAACTCTCATTTAAAACGTAAAATAAATATAATCCAAGTATATGCACCTGCGAATTATATATGGTCCTTGCAGGGACAGCGTGATAAATGAATGGAGGAGCAGATACAACAATGAAATAGAGACTCTCTTCGGGAAAGGAAACATCGTAAGATACATAAAAGCCAATAGATTAAGATGGGCAGGCCACGTGGTACGGAGTGATGACGACAGACTGATTAGCAATGTATTTTGGGAAAGACCAGATGGTAAAAGATCGACAGGAAGGCCTAGAAAAAGGTGGAAAGACGCTGTCAGGGAAGACCTGGAGAAGATGGAAGTAAGGCCATGGGAAATAATAGCACAGGATCGGAATCAATGGAAGGCAATAGTAAAACGCGGCAAAAACTCACGAAGAGTTGTAAAAGCCAATGATGATGATGATGATATGCACCCACTGCAGACAAGGATGAAGACACCATAGAGGCCTTCTATGAACAAATCGACAATGTCTTAAGACTAACTAAAAGACAAGATATAAATATTATAATGGGCGATTTGAACGCTAAAGTTGGCCAAGGAGAAGTGGAGAATTGCGTGGGGCAATATGGACTCGGGGAAAGGAATGAACGTGGCGATAGGCTTGTCGATTTCTGTGTCAATGAGGAACTCATAATTACAAATACCTTGATCAAACTTCCTAAGCGTAGACTATATACGTGGAGGTCACCAGAGGTCACCAGAACAGGAGGTCAACAACAAAATAGTCAGAAATCAAATAGATTATATTATCGTCAACAGAAGATATAGAAATTTTATAATATCATCTAAAACTTATCCAGGAGCGGACATATCCTCCGACCACAACCCGGTTGTTTTGTCGATGAGAGTGAAACTAAAGAAGGTCAACAGCCCTAGCACCAAGAAAATTATAGATACAAGACGTCTCAAACAAGACAACACATATGTGGAAACCAAATTTAAAATAAACGAGAGCTTAAGGAAAGTCAAAGAAGATAATGCAGAAACTCTAACTATTGACCAAAAATGGGAAAAAATTCAACATGCCCTTGTGTCAGTTGGAAAAGAAACCCGCAAACCACTTAAAGAAAAAACAAAACCTTGGATGACAGTAGAAATTCTTGAACTCATGGAAGAACGAAGAAAACATAAAGCAAAAGACCTGAATAAATACAAAGAAATTTAGAGAAACCTAAGAATGAAAATTCGAGAGGCAAAAGAGGATAAAAAGTACGATAGCTTTAATTTACACAAAAAAATCAAAGAAATGACAGGTTATAGAAAGCGTACAAAAACAAATATCCTTAAAAATGATAAAGGGGATATTATTACTTATATGAAGAAAAGATTATGTCACTGGACCAATTACATTCAAGAACTATTTAATGATGAAAGAGAAGAAACACAAAAGAGGGTAAAGCTACTGGACTAGATGAGGTGCCCATCGAATTATTAAAACTCATTGATGAAGATGTTATTGATGTAATGGTTGAACTCTTTAATCTAATATATCACACTGCCACAATCCCCAGACAATGGCTGCAATCAACCTTTGTAGCAATTCCCAAAAAACCAAGTTCAACAACTTGCTCAGACCACAGAACAATAGCTTTAATGAGTAACACACTTAAAACATTTTTGAAAATAATTCACAGCAGAATTGTTAAAACTCTTGAATATGAGATTAGTGACACACAATTTGGCTTTAGAAATGGTATAGGTACAAGAGATGCTTTGTTCGGCTTAAAACATTTTTGAAAATAATTCACAGCATAATTGTTAAAACTCTTGAATATGAGATTAGTGACACACAATTTGGCTTTAGAAATGGTATGAGTACAAGAGATGCTTTGTTCGGCTTAAATGTGATGGCTCAGAGATGCATGGACATGAATCAGGATATGTACTTATGTTTTGTAGGATTTGAAAAAGCATTTGATAAAGTTCAACATAAAAAGTTTGTAGATATATTAAAAAGCAAAAATATTGACAGTCATGATCTAAAAATTATATCTAATTTATATTAGAATCAAACTGCCAAGGTAAGAGTTGATAGCCAGTACACCGAAAATATCAAAATACAGAGAGAAGTCCGCCAGGGTTGCGTGCTATCCACTACTTTTCAATGTCTACAGTGAAGCGGTATTTCAAGAAGCGATCTCAGACTCAATAGAAGGTATATCTGTTAATGAAGAAGTTTTGAATAACTTACATTTTGGAGACGATACTTAGAGGAGAGTTAGGAGAGACTATTAGGAGAGTGTTAATAACTATAAATACTTAGGAACATGGATAACATCAGATCAGATGTAGACCAATCCAAAGAAATTAAGACACGTATTGAAATAGCACGTACATCACTTAAAAAGTTTCTTTGTTGTCGGGATATAAGGTTAGAACTACGCCTGAGAATGCTTCGATGTTACGTGTTCTCTACTCTTCTTTATGGTTTGGAAGCTTGGACAGTAAAACAAGTTCATCTGAATAAGCGATTGAATTTTGGTGTTACAGAAGAATCCTACGAATATCATGGATTCAAAGAATGTCAAACATGGAAGTAACTAAAAGGATAGGAAATGAGGCTGAAATAATATTAACTATTAAAAGACGAAAACTTGAGTACTTGGGACATGTGATGAGAGGGCAAAAATACGCATTATTACAACTTATTATGCAGGGCAAAATCCGAGGAAAGCGAAATGTGGGAAGACGAAAAATATCCTGGCTTAAGAACTTAAGGAAATGGTTTGAATGCAGTAGTGCAGAACTTTTTAGAGCGGCAGTCAACAGAGTCCGCATAGCCATGATGATTTCCAACCTTCGATAGAAGGTGGAACTTAAAGAAGAAGAATATATACTGGCGAGCCATAAAGCTAATTAATCCAGAATTTTAGCGCTCAGAGCTGAATCGGTTTCAGATTAAAAATTCTTTTAGATCTCGAAAGCTGATAAAGTAGTCTTTCAGAATCAGATAGTGTTTATTCTAACAGACCAACACAAATATACATTTAATAACACCCGTGGACAAGGATATATGATAGATTATGTTATAACCAACACAGATATACATCCCTTGAAAATAATAAAGAGATTAATAAGAACATAAGATAAATAAGAATCATCCTGAAATACTTCACGCCCAAGACAGCGTTGGCAACACGAACAAAAATCAAAGTCCAAGGACTAAATACGAAATCCACGGACTACTTATACAGAAAAATAATACCAAAGAAGATCGCTGGGAATGAAATTTTAAAAAACGATAACATCGATGAAAGCTGGGGAAAACTCAAAAATAACATAAGTAACGAAGCAACAGAATCATTTGAAGAGAGGAAAGTAACGAACAATAACATATCAAAAAAGAAAACACCATTGGTTAGAGAGGAAATGAAGACAAAATGTAAAGAAAAGAAAAAAGCCTTATTACAATATAGAATACAACAAACACAACAGGAATATAACCACTATAAACGAATCAAAAATGAAACGAATACTTTAGTTAGACAAATAAAAATTGAACACTAGCAGAGCTTCTCAAAACAGATTGAATACGATTTCTACGGAACACAAAAAGGAATATGGAGAATGATCTGAGGACAAAGACAAGAAATTAACGAACTAATAAAAACGAAACACGTTCTGAAGGAAACATGGGTAGACTACTTTCGATCTCTATTTGCTAAAGATAATGATAATATAGTTATAACTACCAACACCAGAGGTGATGACAAACGAAGAAATAAGTATTGAGGAGGAAGATGCAAAGGGAGCATTAAAAAAATAAAAATAGAAAATCACCAGGAGAGCACATTATACCGAATGAACTCCTGAAGTACGGAGGACCAGATCTAACCGAACAGCTATTCAAACTAATCCCAAAAATAATAGAACAAAACAAAATTTCTCAAGAATGAAGATCAACCATCCTAATACCTCTCTTCAAAAAGGGAGATAAATCAAACTCAGACAATTACAGAGGAATTAATTTATTAAATACAACACTAAAATGAACAATCAAAGTGATAACAAATAAACTGAATGAAATTATAACACTAGCAGAAGAACAAGGTTTTATGTCGGGAAGATCATCCACCGACGCAATACATATTTCTAATGAGGCAAGTGCAAGAGAAATTAATAGAATACAACAAACCGACATACCTATGTTTCGTGGACCTTAAAAAGGCATTTGACGGGGTCAAATTAAAGGACGTTATCCACTTATTGTATGCAAGAGAGATACCTCTAGGAAAAATCAAAACGATCGAAAATATCTACCAAAACAACACAAAAGTAAAAGGGAAAGAAGAACTAACCGGCCCTATTGAAGCTGGCAATGGAATAAGATTATCTTATTAAAATAGGGAGAATCCTCTATTGTTCAACCTGACTATGAATAAAATAATAAAAATAAAAAGAACTAAAAAAGGATACCAAATGGGAGAAAATATCTTAAAATAATCTGCTATGCAGATGACGCAATACTACTCTCTCAATGTGAAAACGATTTACAACGTATGCTGTACCAATTTAATATAACCACCAGAAAATTTAACATGTTAATTTCCTCAAAAAGGACCAACTGCATGGTTACAACAGCAAATAATTTACTAAGATGTAAATTGGAGTTGGAAGGTAAGATAATAGAACAAGTGATGAAGCTAAATATCTAGGCTTAACATTATCTAGCTACGGAAAGCTCAAACCTGAAGTGAAAAATCAAGTACATAGAGCAAACAGAGCCGTAGGATGCCTGAATGAAACAATATGGAGAAATAAAAATATCGAAAAAGAAACGAAAGGGAGAATTTACAAAACAGTCATCAGATCGATAATGACATACGCGGCAGAAACACGACTTAAAGCAAATGACAAAAAGGATGTTAGAAAGAGCAGAGATAACAAATTTATGGCAAGTTACTATGGAACAGAGCTAGAAGTACAGATATACGACGTAGATTCAAGGTGGAGAACATCAAGAACTGGGTAAAAAATAGAAGAGTAGAATGAACGACAACTTACTGGAGACACATTGAAAAACAGACAAAGTCATGTCTACATAAAAGGAAGAAGAGAATCTGGAATCAAGATTAAAAGTTTTATTGCTCGCCAGTATCGCTAAAAAAATTTATAGTCGGTAGATCGCAAAGAATTAGAAAGGCAGACAAGCAGATCTCGAGTCCGATTAAGTTGGCCTTGATCTAATAGATCACTTTTAATACACTAAGGTATTTTTTTTAAACGGCAATCACCAAAAGGTTTTTCTTCTTCTTCTTCTTCGTCTAGCCATTCACGTCCACATCTGAACATAAGCCTCTTCAAGTCTTGAATATGTCCAGCGTATTCCCATTTCAGCTTTAATGCTTTTTGCACCACATCGGTGACTTTGGTTTTCTGTCTTATCCATGTGTTTGTTTTCTTGTCCTTAAGTGATATACCTAGCAGTGCTCTTTCATCAAAAACTTTAGATCTAAGATGTAATTGAATTTGTTGATTTCTGAGTATATAGTTCAGTTTACCGAATGCTGCCCAAGCTAACTTTCTTCTTCTTTTTATTTCTTCAGTCTGAATTTCCCTATTTAGGATTATTTTTTGTCCCAAGTATATATATTCTTCAACTTTTTCTATAACTTTATCGTTTATTATTGTCACGGTGTCTTCGGAGTGCATGACTTTTGTTTTGTTTAAATTCATTTTCAGTCCTATTTTAGAAGATTCGGTATGAAGTTCTACAAGCATGGTTTGCATTTCTTGTAGGTCAGTAGCTATCAGGATTATGTCATCTGCAAATCGTAGATTACTGAGGTAGCGGCCATTGATGTTTATTCCCTTATATTTCCGATTTAGGTTTTTAAAAAACGTCCTCCAAAACTAAGGTGAACAGTTTGGGTAATAAAGTATCTTCCTGTTTGACTCCCTATTTAATGGTACAGGGTTTGTGTGTTCATTTTCATTTAGGTAGTATGTAGCTGTAGCTTGGTTCATAGTTTCTTTTATTAAGTTAATATATCTGCTGTCTATTCTACAATTTTGCATTGCGTTTTATTACGGCCGTGTGTTCTATGGTATCGAAAGCTTTTTCGTAGTCTACAAATGCAAGGAAAACTGGAAACTTGTATTCGTTACATTTTTCTATTAATATTTTTGTGGTTAATAGGTGATCGGAAGTTAAATAGCCTTTTCTAAAACCTGCCTGTTCATATGGTTGGTATTCGTCTAATTTCCTTGTTAGTCGAGTAGTTATGACTTTGGTGAGTATTTTAAACAGGTGTGACAGTAGGCTGATGGGTCTGTAGTTTTCCAATTTTCGACTATCACCTTTCTTGTGCAATAAGATTACTTTTAGAGTTGTTCCAGCTCTTAGGGACTTTGCCCTGATGTAAACAACTGTCCACAAGCTTAGTTACAATTGCAATTAGTTCCTTACCTCCTTCTAATATCATATCTGTGGTAATACTATCTTCTCCCGCAGCTTTATTTCTCTTCATGTTTTCCAACGCTGTAGTTACCTCTGAAATTGTTACTTTTGGCATTATTTCTGATCCAACATTTTTTATTAATTTCCGTGCTGGTCTCATCTCATCATCTTGTTTATGTGATCTGTAAAGTTCTGTGTAAAATTCTTCTATTCGTGTCAGTATGTTTTCTCTACTTGTGATTTCATTTTCGTCTTTTCCTATTAATGATATCATCTGACGTCGTCCTAGTGTCGGTCTGAGACATTTCATACTCTTATTTTTTTCAATAGTTGTTGTTATTAATTTTTCGTTTTCTTTTCTTTTTTGTTGTCTGATTCCTTTTCTAATCTGCCTATTAAGTTCTCTATATTCGTCGGTTCCCCTTTTGTTAGATTTATTTAAGATCTTATTTCTTTCTATTTGTTGTAATATTTCTTTGTCTAATTCATTGCATGTTGTTTTCGGTTTTTTCAGTTGCAGAAAGCTTTTTATTCACTGTTTCGGTAATAAGGTTATTCAAATCATCAATATCATTGGAGTTTATCTGCTGCATGCCAACTTGATTTAATGCATGCACTATCTTTTTATTAAATTCACTATTTTTGATTTCTTCAGATGTCCATTTGTATCTTTTTTCATGTATTCTTTTTCTTTCTAGTTTTTTGGTTTTTCTAAAATAGGAAAAGGTTTTTCTAAATACCTTAATTAAGCTTTTTCGACATATAAATTCAACTGATTCAATCTCTTGAGAGATCGTACTCGAATGCTTATTAATTGTAATTTTATTATTAAATACTATTGAATCTGCACAAATGTATTAAAAACTAATAGGCGAACTTTTAATTATTAAATTTAACTTTAACAGATCTGATGTTTTCTATCTATCAATAACAAATAGCTCTTCAACGACGAAGATTTTTTTCTGTTTAAAGCGTATGTTTGTAGATATTATTTTTGGAATCTCTACGACTAAAATATCCATAGATAGATAATAATTCATGGAAAGAATTTTGGAAAGTAATGTCTCTATTTACGATGACTTTAAACAGTTGTTTTTACTTGTAGTATTACATAATATGTAATAATTTCTTGTGTTGACTTTTTTATACCGGAAGCTTCTTGATTTGTTTTTGAGTTAAGAAAAACCAATATTATCATCATTATTAATTTATTACCATCATTAACTTAATTTAAATACCAATCAGTCAATCGGTAATTTTATTTTATTCATAACATTTTTTAATCGTGATTTATTGTGATTAACAAACAAGAATTTCAACAATTTTATTAGCTTCTATTATTTTTCGCTTCTAAGATTGCTATACAGCAAACAATTATTTGAAATGGTATTTATTATTAAATATTGTTGGAAGCGTAAAAAATAGCTTCAAGTCACAATTATTTAAATATTATTTATTATTAAATATTGTTTGAAGCGTAAAAAATTGCTTGAAGTCACTGCCTTTAAAAATGTCTCTTACATTATTTATTTTACATTATGTCTACGTATGGGGTGCACAATAGGAGAAACTTTTATTTTTATTTTTAGAAATAAAAAAAAATTAAATTAAATTAAATTTTCCGCTAATCGCCAGGAAATTTTTGACATCCCTGTCAAAATTTCTTAAAGAAAAAGTCAGGACTTCCTTATTGTAAGGAAATGTCATTTCCTTACTGTAAGGAAATGATATTTCCGTACAGTTGTTAGTTGTTAAATGGAAATTTCATCATCACTTATCATTTAACTTTCGAGAACACCAGCAATTAAATTTATAAGCGTCAAGTTTGACAATTCAACCTCAATACGTTTCCATAGTAACCCAAGTAATTTTATTAGGAATTTCAAAGCACCATTTATTTGGGAATAAAATTATCGCGTTTTTTTTAAATCAATCAATATCTGTCGAATTTTAAACGATTTACGGAAAAATAGTATGTTTACCTCGTAGGAAAAGCCACATTCCTGGACTCTGTGTTGCTAAGTCGAGGCGCAAGCCGAATCTTCACAGTCGTCCAGGAACGTTAAGCTTTTCCTACCCGGTAAACAATGTACTATTTTTACGTCATTCTAGTTTATTATTGTGTTTTTATTGCTTAGTTACCAACTACATAATAGTGTACTCTAAGGCCCGCACGGGCTTAAAGATACCCATAAAAAGATAACTTATAATAAACATCTTTATTTTAACAACATTAAGAGGGTATGGCCAGAAGACCTACCGCAATAATACTTGGAGAACAATCATTGTACTATGTGTATAAAGTAGATTGTAAACATGCAATGTAACAATAAAAAAATTAACAACATGGCAAATTGACAATGTTAATACTCCTATTTACAATTAAAGTCTTCTTTACCACTGAATATTTGATCACTTTCATTGACCAGTCGTAGAGTAATTTCCATTATTAGAGACTAATCTTTAAAACTTATAACATGTGTGGTGTCCGCATCTAATCATATTAAATAATAAGGATTGAAGACTGAATTAACACTTTATTAGTTTACCCCAAAAACGTGTACAGTAAAAATATGCTTATTATAGGTTATATATCTATGAAGTTAGCTACTACTAAAACTACCGCTTGGTAGAGGTGGAAGATAACATATCCGACATAACTGTTAAAGGGTGCATACATTACATCCCTCCCCACCAAGATCCTGAATAAAAAAAACAATCTTAGTATTAATTACACATTTAAACGATCCGGCGGTCTAATGTTTTTTCTTAATCTGCCCTTAATATTGGGCGACTGCCACCCACCTATTGATTGTGACACTTTATCTTTATTTGGTGAAGAGACCGTACTATCCTTGTTTGGTGAAAGGACCGCACTAGTGTCTTCACTTGGAAATTCTGTTTCAACACTATCCAACACTTGAGCTGTAGCTCCTTGAGTCTCATTGGTATTTGTTAATGTTACACAAGCTTGAGTTTCCTGTAACGGCATTTGCGAATTTACAGAAGAATTTGGAACTGAAATCAGTGGATCAAAAGTATCTCTACCCTCGTCATCTGAAACTCTAGAATTTTCTTCATCATAAAAATGACCACATTTTACGATTTGATCCAAATGTCTTTTCCATTCAAGACTTGGATTATCTAAAGGCTGACATAAAAATGTTTGATGACCTAATTTCCTAACTATCCTACATTTTGCCCATTTAGGCTTTTGCGGATTGACTCTGTAATCCCTAACATAAACATTTTCCCCTTCTATAAATTCCACCACCCTATTACCTTTATGGTATTTTATTTGCCGTTCCCTAGCTCTCAATGTTTTATCATTTAACGTTAAAAAGTCCAATCTAGTTTTAATTTTTCGCCCAAACATGAGATAGGCAGGAGTTTGACCTGTTACTGAATGTGGGGTTGTCCTATACGAAAATAAATATTTTGAAATCAACTCAGATATATTCTGGTTCTGGGAGCCTGTTAACATTTTGTTTATTGCATATTTTAAGGTTTTAACTGCATTTTCGGCAGCTCCGTTCGTTGCCGGATGATAAGGAGCTGAAGTTTTATGAATAATACCGTTATTCTTACAAAATAGTTGAAACTCCTCTGAAATAAACTGTGGACCATTATCTGAAATAATTTGATTTGGCAAACCAAATCGGGCAAAACAGTCCCGAAGTTTACTGATGGTATGGGCTGAGTCAGTCTTTGACATTTCATATGCCTCGGGCCACTTCGAGTATGCATCTGAAATAACCAGATAAGTCTTACCATGATATGGTCCTAAAAAATCAATGTGAATTCTATCAAACACATGAGCTCCTTCTTGGAATTTAATTAATGGTGCCTTCGGTGGTGTTACAGCATTTTTCAAACATGCTTCACAAGATTTCACAAATGATTCAATATCTCCATCTAAGCCGGGCCACCAAAAATATTGCCTTGCTACTGTTTTCATTCGAACTATTCCACTATGAGTACTATGCAATTCATGTAAGATTTGATTATGAAACTTGGAAGGTACTACTACCCGATACCCCCACATAATCAAATCATTATCTAGAGTGAGCTCATTAGCCCTATTTGCATATGGTTTCAATTCATCTGGAACAGATCTGGGCCAGCCATCTCTTACATAATTGAAAACTTTACTCAAATTACGGTCTGACCTTATTCCTTTTATTATTTCCAAAGCTGTAACTGGCAATTTATCCTCTACCAGGAAATTAAAATAATCCAATTCCACATCACTATTTACAGACCTAGTCGTGGAAAGAGGCAAGCGTGACAGTCCATCAGCTATTTTATTCTCTATGCCTCTAATATGTTTAAAGGTATAATGAAATCCACTTAAAAATAGTGCCCACCTCTGCAGTCTCCCCGCTGCCATTTGAGGAATGCCCTTTGTTTCTCCGAATATGGCCATCAGTGGTTTATGATCAGAACATAAAAAGAAATGCTTTCCAAACAAATATTGATAAAACTTTTGTACACCCCAATATATTGCTAAAGCCTCTTGGTGTATAACGGAGTACTTAGCTTCATGTTTGCTTAATACTCTAGAAGCAAAACTAATTGGTCTCTCCGAACCATCTGGGTACACATGCATCAAAACTGCACCTAAGCCAACCCTGGAAGCATCACAAACTAATTTCAATTCCATCTCCGGATTATAGTGTGCCAGGCCCACTCCTGAAGAAATTTCTTCCTTTGCCTTTAAAAATGCATTCTCACACTCTGAAGTCCAATGAAAACGTACATCTCTTCTTAATAACTCATACAATGGCTCCAGTACTGTTGATAAATTAGCTACAAAACGGCCATAATAATTAATCATTCCAACATATGCTCTAACTTCTGAGATATTTTGAGGTCTGGGGCACTTAACAATAGCTCTAATTTTCCCTGGATCTTTATGTAACCCTTCCTTATCAATAATATGCCCCAGATACCTTATTTCGGGCTGGAAAAATATGCATTTATCTAAATTTAATTTAAAGCCTGCATTAACAAGTCTATTAAAGACCTCCTCTAAATTTTTTAGATGCTCTTCTCTATTAGGACCTGTTACCACAATGTCATCTAAGAAATTAATAACATTTGGTATACCCAACAAAACTTTTTCTACTATTTTTTGAAAAATGCTACAGGCTGGTTTTGTACCATATGGGAGCCTATTTACCTGATAAATACCTCTGTGTGTGCTCCAGCTTAAAAGTTTCTTTGTCTCCTCAGTTAATTCCAATTGGTTGTAAGCATTTTTAAAATCTAGTTTTGTAAAAAGGTGCCCACCTTGGAGCGCTGCAAACAACTCCTCTACTCGTGGCAATGGATGCTTGACATCCATTAGATATTTATTTACTGTTACCTTGTAGTCAGCACATACACGGATTTTGCCTGTCTCCTTGACAACTGGAACAAGTGGGGTGCCCCATTCAGCATTTTCACTTAAGGTAATGACACCCTTACTTTCAAGTTCATCTAATTCTGCATTAATGTCCCTTTTAAAAGCAAAAGGTAACAGCCTTGGTTTTCTAAATATAGGTTTTACACCTGGTTCTATTTTTAAGTCTACCTTTTCAAACTTATAATGCCCTAATTCATCACTAAAGAGAGAATGATACTTTTTTACTAACCCTGCTATGTCTGCATCCTGATCTATTTTATTAATATCTATGTTATGGATTCCAGGTGGTATAATATTAAAATTAAATGTTTTCATTAAATCTCTACCTATTAAGGGTGTTGTTCCATTTTTTATTATAATTAACCTACAGTTATCTACTTTGACCTTATTATATTGAATAGTTACAAAAATTTCACCTAAAGGTGTGATAATCTTTCCATCAAATGATCTAAGCCTAACTTTAGTTGGAAGTAATTTACAGTTTCTAAAATTTCTGTTATAAACATTTTCAGGAAGGATAGAGATACCTGCACCTGAATCCAGTTCCATTAAAATAGTACAATCATTAATTAACATGTTAGCCTTATGTGGTTTTACAAACGTATTAACATTATCATAAGAGGTGTGGTACATATTTACAACAAAATCAAAATCTTGTACATTCTCTGAATCAGAATGTTCACTATTTAATGGTTCTACATGATGGGTATTTTTCCCTTTGTTTTTATTACACATTTTAGCCAGATGGCCAACCTTTTGACAAATCTTACAATTATATTTTCTGTACTTACAATTTCTAAAGTCATGTTTAATTCCTCCACATGCATTACACTTAAACTCCCCATACGAACCTCTCTCTCCTCTTTTTCCTTCTTCACGTGGTTCTCTACTTCTGCCTTGGTTAAAACTGGTACTAGTACTTGCTATCTTATTAACTGGAACTGAATTATTCGTTTCTGCTGCTGAAGCTTCTTTTTTCAATGCCAACTCATATAGATGTTCTAAGGTTACCATATGATCTTCCTCACATAGGCGATCCAGAACTGGCCCTTTTCTTACACCACAGACAAACTTGTCTTTTAAAACATTGTTCAACATGGTTCCAAACTTGCATTCTATTGCTTTATTCTTAATTCTTACATAGAAGTCCCCAACAGATTCATTTTCAGCTTGTCTCAAGGCATAAAATTCTATTCGTTGCTTAAAAACAGAAACTTTTTTAGAGAATTGGTTTTTTAAAAGGATACATAGCTCATCAAACGTCTTATTTTTGGGTAGAACTGGGTCACACAATCCTTTTAATACTTCGTAGGCCCTATCGCCAATTATGGTTAGTAATACAGGAACCATTCTATCATTCTCTACATAATTTGCGATAAAATATTGCTCTAACCTCTCCTGATATATGTTCCAATCGGTACCTATCCGGTACTCTTGTAGGCTGCCTATTGTGCCTCTCAAAACACTCACCTGAGTGGCAGGAGTTATTGAACTTTCCATTTTGCACCTTGCAAATACTATTTAAAATGTCGAAGCGCCTTGCTTGTAATGGTAGTGTTGCACCTTGCAAATACTAATTTTAAACGTCCAAGCGCCTTGCTTGTAATGGTGATTTATTTGTTATTTATCCTCGTCGCCATATTATGTGGTGTCCGCATCTAATCATATTAAATAATAAGGATTGAAGACTGAATTAACACTTTATTAGTTTACCCCAAAAACGTGTACAGTAAAAATATGCTTATTATAGGTTATATATCTATGAAGTTAGCTACTACTAAAACTACCGCTTGGTAGAGGTGGAAGATAACATATTCGACATAACTGTTAAAGGGTGCATACATTACAACATGAAATTTCGATTTTGGGTTATGGCCTATTTGGGTTATCAAATATGGGGCATTTGAATTATGCCTAAAAACACAAAATTTAAACTTTTATATTACAAAGGATGTTACAAACCAAATTGTGTAGTTTCGAAAAACGTACTTGTGTAATTGAATCGAAGCAGTTTTTAACGGTTTAGATCTTTTGTAATGTGCAAGTTTATATTCAGCGTTTTTTAATTCTAATATCTCACATTTGTTGCCAAAACTCAAAACCGAAATTTCCAACCCTAGATTTTGAAGAATAGACTCTAACAATGGAAATTCTATAATGACCGGTCAATGACAGTGATAAATTTTATTGGTCTCATGAGAATTATAAAAAATGATTTATTTAACACCTTCATAAAAACTGACTTCATTTGCTTATTTGCGGCAAAATACAAAATTTTCATAACAAAGCTGCACTCTTTACCTTTAAAACGCATTTTGATTTTTCTATTTAATAGGACACTCTAATCAGAAAATGATTTTTTACCGAATTTTTACCGTTAAGTTGATACAATTATTTTTAAACGTGTCACTATTACGTCACCTTTATGACTAATTGAAAAGCCTACGTCTTTTTATTATCTCCCTTAAAATTTTACTATTATAGCAATAACCTTTCAAAAAATACGAGTGATTTTACAAAAAAAAAATACGAGTGAAAAAAACAGTTTACGAGATAATCGCATTTTACAAATCAGCTGCATACATCTGATTTAACGCAATTACTACAGGTAACGTAGGAAAAATAGACAAAACATCACTACTTCTGAATTTTGATATAAAATACCTTTACCTAAAGTTAATAGTTAACGAAATATTAAAGAAAATAAATATATCAGTAGAATAATTATTAATAATAGAATTTAACCAAATAGTAGGATAATAGGATTTTACGTCAAACATTTTTTAATTTGAAGTAATAATCTAAACATTTTATTTACAAACCATATTAAGAAATAGTCAAACTAAATAACATTTTTGTCAAAGTAAGTGTTTGATATGTCCACCATTTTCTTCAATGCAGTTGTCAATACGTTCCATAAAAGATCGTCTCAACGACAATAAACGATAGCATTGTTTGTTGAAACTGCTGCAGTATTTATTTCTTTACAAAGTTGATTGAGAATGTTATGGGGTGTTGAGACACAGTGTTTCTTTGTGTTCTATAAACCAAAATCAAGAAGATTAAATTCTGACCTACGTGGTGGCCGAGCAAAATGACTGCCACGACCAATGCAATGTTCAAGAAAGTTGGTATTTGAGTATGTTCTCATTGCTTTCGTATAATATGGTGGTGCACCATTTTGTGATAAATCAGCACAGTTACTCCCTCCTACAGTCTTTATTGCAAGGTAAAGCCAAAGGTAAGCGAGGAACCAGTAGAAGGAGAATATCATGGCTGCGGAATTTAAGAACATGGTTTAAAAAAACCTAAACGGAGCTGTTTCGAGCCGCAGTGAGCAAGGTTATGATTGCCAATATGATTTCCAACATCCGAAACGGATAGGAACCAGAAGAAGAAGAAGAAGCACCATTTTGCGTAAACCACATATTTTGCCTTAAGTTAAATGGCAATAATTCTTCCAACAAATTAATAAAATCATTTTGTAAAAAATATAAATAGTTCTCACCATTCAAACAAATTACGAGGTAACTCACATGGTCATAAAAAATGATTACCAATGATTCCACACCATACGTTTATTTTAAATTCATGTTGGAAATGCCTTTCTCTCTTAACATGAGGATATTCAGTATCCTTAACAATAAGTGTTCTTTAAATTAAAAACACCATGGCGTGTAAATGTAGCTTTGTCCGTAAATAATCTTCTATCGATGAAAGAGCGATCAAGATTTTGCCTGTTTTGGTTATCATTTGCAAATCTGCATCTTAAAGCTAAATCTGCTGGTATAGATTTTGCACAGGTATAAAATGATAGGGGTCAAAATTCTCACGGTATAGGATTTTTAAAGCTGAAGTTTTGCTGATTCCTAACGTTGGCGATCTTGATCGGACGTAATGATGTTCGGTCGGCATAAGTTGTCACGTTTAGGACGAAATGGTCCACTTAAGTCTGAATTCCGAAATAGATATTTAAAGGTTTGGTAAATTACATTGCAGCCTGTATGGGTAACTTTTTAAATATTGCCTTTTTGGCTGACAATAAATAGTAAATATATCTCTCATATCCATATTCCAAAAAATTATTATGAATCGACTTTTTCTGCATTTCTTTAATATAGCCAAATAAAGTAGATATTGCAAATATCACTGATTAATCAAAACAAGACTTATTTTTAGTTATTAAAAGCATTTGTGGACATCAGCCTACTATAAATGACCCGTAATGCATTGGAGTTGTCTAATGATGACATCAAAACTGGCTTAAAAAAGAAGGTGGTAGGAGGTGGTACTGTAGACTGGCGGGAAACTTTATACTATGTTTTCTATATTTTTAAAATTTAAATATTATTTTTTAAATTTAATAAAGTAATTTTATTATCTATTTATTATTTATATTTAAAACAATGTACATTATATTAAAATATTTCAATTAATTATTATCATTTATTTATTTATTATATTAAATATTAAATTATTAATAAAATAAAAATTTGATGTTTTATCATTACTTTGATAGTAAATTAAATTATTATATAAAATAAATAGTATGTTTTATAATAAAACTTACTTATAATTTAAAATGAATTTATTAACAACTAGCGTTAAAAAATATATTCTTCTTCCTTCTAGTATGTAGGCTTTAAAGCCTACATACTAGAAGGAAGAAGAAGAAGAATATATTTTTTAACGTTTTTTTCTTCAATATTAGCCTCCTAAATTTTCCACCATCTTTTTCTTGGTCTGCCAATACTTTTTCGTCCATTTGGTGACTTATCTCGTGCTATTCGTACTATTCTATCCTCTGCCATTCTACTGATGTGTTCGTTCCACTCCTGTTTTCGTTTTGTCACACATCCAATTATGTCTTCTATATTGCATGCTTTTCTTATGTTTTCGCTTATCTCCCTATCCAACAGAATTCTCCCTGATATTCGTCGGAGTATTTTCATCTTTGTTGTTTCTAGCAGTCGTCTCGTTTTAGATATGCCAGGTCTTGTCTCTGCCGTGTATGGTAATATAGGTCTAATTGCTGCTTTATAGATTCTTGTTTTTGTATCTTGTTTTAGGTGTTTGTTCTTCCAGATTGTGTCATTAAGAGAACCCGCCGCTTTACTTGCTTTTAAGCTTTGTTGTCGTACTTCGTCTTCATTATCTCCGTAACTAGTTATATTTATTCCCACATATCTAAACATTGCTTGGCATACATTTGGTTTTTTCTGCTGATATTATCATATTGTATTTCTTAGCTGTTGTATTGAGGATATGTGTTAATCTTTTGAGCTCGTCCTCTGTCTCGGCGATTAATGCAGCGTCGCGTCGTCTGCATAATATTTGAATTTCTTTGTTCCCCATTCTGTAGCCATGACCTTTACGTACTGATTGTATTATTTCGTCTATTAATATATTAACAAGAAGTTGGTTTAACGAGTCACCCTGTCTGACTCTGCTTCGATGCCTGTATTCGATCATCTAGGTAGATGTTCTCGATGGTTTGTATAATATTGATTGGTATGTTTTTTTTTGTACAGTAGGTGTAACACGTCTTCGACTTGGATGCGATCGAAAGCCTTTGTGAGGTCTATAAAACATAGATATGCTGGTTTATTGTACCCGATGGTCTTTTCTGTCATTTGTCTTAGTACAAATACGGCGTCTACGCAGAATCTTCCGAATCTGAATCCTTGTTGTTCATCTGACAAAGTTGTTAGTTTATTGATTTTATTGGTTGGGACTTCTGTGGTAAGCTTAAGTACGGTGTTCAGTAGATTTATACCTCTATAATTGTTGGGGTCTTCTTTATCTCCTTTCTTGAACATTGGTATCATTAGGCTGTTTCTCCATGCGTCTGGTATCTTGCAGTGCAATATTAGTTTTGGTATAAGTTTTGTCATCTCTAGGATTACACTTTCTCCTCCGTATTTTAGAAGCTTGTTGGTTATTCCGTCTGGTCCTGGTGACTTTCTATTTTTGAGCGAATTTATGTCTATTTCTACTTTCTTAAGACTGATTTCTATTTCGTGTCTTAATTTAAGTACGTTATTGTGCTGGGGTATTTGATGTCTTGTACTTTGTGTAGGCCTCTCGTTTTTCTTTACAATTCTCTTTTATTTCTTTTCTGAACCATGATGTATTATTGTTGTTTCTTTTGGTCAGTATAACTTTGCATTTTCCTAGAGCTTCTGTTGCTGCTTCTTCAATGCTGCTTTTAATTTTCTCTCAGCTCGCGTTTATATCTTCGATGTCGTCTATTTGTTTCAGCTGTATCTTCTATGCTAGCCTCCTTTGGTACATTTCTCTTGTAGTCTCGTTCCACAGTGATTTTACATTAAATTTTTCCTCTGTGATTTTCTGTAGAAAATTTTGTTTTGGTGTTATTTTCATTCTTATCTTTATTAGTAGTAGTTAGTGTTCACTCCCAGCGTCTGCTGATTTTAAAGTTCGTAGATAGGTAGATAGATAGATATTTTTATTTGCCCTTTGTTACATACATGTATGCATAGGGTATGTCAAAAATTACAATATAACATTAAAATAATACATAGTTACAATTAAAAGTAATATACAGTACAAAGACAATAAACAATAAGTCGCTAACAATTGCACAAAACATATTAAAAATACAAAAATAAAAATATGCAACAGACATTGGGCATCTTCTAAATAATTTCAGTTAAACATTCTGTAAATTCACGTACTGTATAAAAGGCATGGCTGATTAAGAATTGTTTTAATTTTTTTTGAAAATTTCTTAGTGAATTAAATTTTAAAACTAGACGGTAGTTTATTAAAAAGTAGGGAGCCTGCATATTCAGGAGACTTTCTGAAATTTGTGTGATTATGATGGGAAAGATAAAGTATCCTTGCATTTCTTGTGTTATACGCGTGTAAGTCAGTTGCTGTTTTAAGAACATTTAACTTAGTGAACGTATGTGATAGTAATTTATAAATATATATTGAAGCAAGCGTAAGAATGTTATTATTTTTAAAACATTGTCGACAACTGTCCTTAAAGCGTAAACCAAATATTGTTCGAATTATTCATTTTTGTAGGATAAATACTCTCAAACTTTCCGATGCCTGTCCCCAAACAATAATGTTTTGACTGATTATGGAATACACTTGAGAATAGTATAGTGTAACCAACGCATTTATATTAACGTCGTCCTTTAACGACAATATCGCGAAATATGATTTATTTAATTTTAAACAGGTATTGTTTACGTGTTCACGAAAATTTAAAGTGTTGTCCACAATCGTGCCAAGAAACGTAGTACTGTTAACTGATTTAATAACCACGTTGTCTGCAATTTCGAACAAAGAAGTAGTTTTTTTTCTTTCACCATAAGAAAACTGAATACACACTGTCTTATCCAGATTTATTACCAAATTAATTCGGTAGCACCAGTTTTTAAACGACAGTATTACATTTTTGATCTGAGATTGTGCTAACTCGACGGATTCCGCTGAGACAAGTATGGTGGTATCGTCTGTATACATGAATATATGTTTTTCTGAGATATATTTAGGCATATCATTTACATAAAGTAAAAATAGTAGTGGACCCAATATGCCACCCTGGGGTATTCCTAAATTACTGTAGTATATTTCCGAGGAAATATTATTAATAGACACAAAAAGAGGTCTATTTGTTGTGTACGAATAGATCCATGAGTTAACTGGTTCGCGAATGCCTATAGCTATAAGTTTTTCTTTCAAACACACTGGATCAAGACATTCGAAGGCCCTCGAGAGATCAAAGAATATTCCAAAAGTGTACAAATTTTGATCGATTTTTTCATGGATAACTTGAATTAAATCTACTGTAGCTGTTTCACACGAACGTCCTTGTCGAAATCCATATTGTTTATTACTAAGGATTCTGGTTTTATCTAAAAATGACGTAATTACATTATACACTACTTTTTCTTAAGTTTTCGCGATAACGCTTAAAATAGATATGCCTCTGTAATTTGACAATAAGTTTCGTGAACCTTTCTTATAAATCGGTACTACTTTTGATGTTTTTAAAATGTCTGGGAATTTTCCGGTACTCACGGAATAGTTAATTAATTTAGTTATAAAAGGAACTAATTGTAATGAACATTCCTTTAAGAGTGAAACCGGCATGTCATCAAACCCTGTGGACTTCTTGTTTTTAAAAGAACTAATTACCTCCAAAACATCGTCTTCAATGACTGGACAAAAATAAAGTGATGCATTAGGTGTACGTCTTGTTAATGTATGGTTATCTTTATTCCATTGACCAGTTTTTGGAACTATGGATTCTACCGAATCAATTAGATACTCAGCAAAACATTAGATATTTCTTTAGGACACTTTAATTGCCTATTATTGTATTCCAGTTTTTTTGGAAGGTCAAGTTTCTTGGTTCTATTTAATTTTGTGTTTACTAGTTGCCACATGGTTTTTGTTTTATTACTGTCGTATATCCAGAATTTGCTTTGGGTGGATTTTTCTATTAGTGACTATAAAATCAAACATAGATTTATGCCCTCTGAAGTTTTCAAATGTATATTTATACTGAAGCTTATGGTAGGAATATGTGTTATTGATTCTGAGTTCGTTAAAATCACAGAGATTAGCCATGAGTCCTCCCTTTGCATTGATTTTCATTAAATCTTTGTTTTACTCCTGAAACTATTTCATTTCCGATTCATACATTAAAGTCACTCGTACGAATTAAGGGATCTTCATGGGGTATTTCATCCAGGATGGTATGCAAATGTTCGTAGAATGCCTCTCGTTTCTCCTTGGGACTATGGATAGATATGACATTTAACTTTTGGTATTCCATTCTGATGTTCATATATTCTTTCGGAGATATAACGGAAGTTATTTATGTTTTCTTTAAATTTTTTATGGACACGTATACCTACGCCTGCTCGTGCTCGTTCTTTTTTCTTCACTTTACTGTCTGCTAGGAAATATTGGTTATATTCTCTTTGGGCTTTACCTTTCTTCTTGTTTTTTTGGACTGCACAAGTGTCTATGTTTTTATTTATCATTTCTTCTATTATCTCTTGGTCTTTGTTGTTGAAAGAAGTAATCTTCCGTGTTGCCAATCTGATTATGGGTTTATTTTTCCTTCTCGTTTTCCTTTTCTTTGCGTGGTTCATTATCTTAGGTTCCATCTGGTTCCGAGTCTTTATATCAGTTCTTTGAGCCTTGTTTCCTTTAACAATGGGTATGATGCTAACCTGGCTTATTATCCCTCCTCTTTTATCTGGGCTTAGGACTGGCTGTGGGCATGAACGCGACTCTGTGCTATTCAATCCACCCAGTCATCGCGCCCATAACCCTAGGCAGAGTTTATAAAAAATATATAATGACTAAAACCAATTGAAGGATCGATGTAAAGACCGTTATCGTTTCATGTCGCCGTCTCGTGTCGCTTCTTCCGTGACGCTTGCCTCAGCATTTTACTATAGAAAAAAAGTTTTACGGCAGTTTAGACGCTTATAAAAGTGATAGAAAAAGATTTTAGAAAATTGTAAACATGATCACGGCAAAATTTGAATAAGGGCACTGCACCTAAAGAAGAAGATAGAAGCTTTGCTTCAATAAGACATTTAGCAGTCATAACAAAGCATTTTGTGATGTAACATTACCATTTTTGCGTTGTTTAATAAGAATAAACTATTAATTATGCTTATCCACTGATATTCAAAGCTTTTTCACCTAAATATTACAACTAAGAATTATTATGCAGTTAATTTATAAAATGCGATTATCTCGAAAAATATTGAGTTTTGAAGTTAATAACAGGTATATCTTTTGAAATCGTAGGCTTCCACGGCCAGAGTCAGAATTATAGTTTATTCGTCTTCCGGGTTTGGACCGTGTCATTTGTGAGTGACCCAAAAGTGGGTTCATCTCGACGTTTCGCTACAATTGTATGTAGCTTCTTCAGGAGAACAAAGAAAAAGAAATCAAAAGACAGGAAGATGGGTAGTTAGCAACGGTAACTCAGTTACTCAACGCAACCAGAGGCGAATACTAACTACCAAGATGGCATTTGGTCACAGTAACTCAACTACTCAACGCAGCCAGAGGTGAATCAGAGGTGAACCAAATGTCCTGACATTTGGTTTTCACCTCTGGCTGCGTTGAATAGTTGAGTTACTGTGACCAAATGCCCATCTTGGTAGTTAGTATTCGCCTCTGGTTGCGTTGAGTAACTGAGTTACCGTTGCTAACTACCAATCTTCCTGTCTTTTGATTTCTTTTTCTTTGTTCTCCTGAAGAAGCTACATACAATTGTAGCGAAACGTCGAGATGAACCCACTTTTGGGTCACTCACAAATGACACGGTCCAAACCCGGAAGACGAATAAACTATAAAAGGTATATCTTTTTTGTGTTAAAATATACATGATTTTAATATGTTTTAACATAAATAGCGCTTATTTGAAGAGCAAATAAATTAAGCGCAATAGTATGCCACATATGTGGCATATGTAGCCTCTAACAGCTACATTAAAATGTGCATCAAATTATAATTTCTCATACTCAAGAGCACCCAGTTGTAAATTTTTTAGACGTCAATGTTTACAAACATAAAAGTTATACCGAAAAATAAAATTTTAAATTTCCCCTTTAACACCCTGTAGCATTCTTAATATCAACATTTTATTAAATCATATTGGCTTAAATCGCAATATTTTAAGATGTAAAATCTAATTTTTCTTTTTGTACAATTACTTAAGGACCACCCTGTATACACAACCTAAAAAAGTAATACGTATATTGAAAATTACACCTACAAAGAATACACAGGATTGCCATATACACAAAAATAACCTTTACAAAGGATGACATGTTTCTTAAGAAGTCAAGGTTAAAATATCAATATCCTATTGAAATTTCTCAGCATCAACGTGTAATATGGAATTTAACTTTGGTTCTTTTAGGAACTGATAAGTCTTAATCATGAGTCCCAAAATTTTATTTCGTAAGGTTTTAAAAATAAAAAATTAAGCATAAACTTAAGTATTACAAAAAGTTGGGTAATGTGAAAATTATTTCTAATTTATGATAGCGGTCTGCTGATTATAAGCATAAAAAATCAGGCTTTCCAAAATGATAATGTTGAATATCTTACTTGCTAATGTATAAGGTCCTTCATTACAGGAATTAAGTGATTAGTAGCTGAATATTAATTTAAAAAATCATATTATATTATATCAAATTTAGTTTTTGTATTGTAACCAAAAGTTAGGTTAGCTAGGTTGTATAGGTTGTAACACTATTTTCGCTCAGACTCAAGCCATCCTGTTTTTACTTCCTCTAACAAAATACTCACTTATCTCCGATAACTAAAGTATAAAAATAATTCAGCTCAAAGGGGATTCTTTCTGTTTAATCGGGCCTTAAGCAACTTGTGATGCTGGAATATATGTACAACGTTTCTTACACATCTGAACATCGTGCACTGCTCTCTACGTCCACTTTTTGCGTATGTCTTACAGAGATTTTCAGTCAAAATATTATATGTTGGAGTTAATAAAATAATAGATATTGTCTTGACACTTTCTATTCTCCATTATCTTTTATTTTTACCTCAAAATTTCTATGCTATATTCTTATTGTATTAAACACGCATATTATTGTCGATCTCAATTAGAAACGCACATACACAAATGCGCTAGATAGTTATAACAATTTTTTATTTCAAAAATAGTCTCTATGCAGGGTGGTCATTAAGTAATTGTACAAATAAAAACAGTAGATTCTACATTTTAAAGTATTACGATTTGTGACAATAAAACACTGAAAACTTTGTTTTCAAACTTCCCCAAAATTTATTTTAACTTATCACTACACCTGTTTCGGCTGATTGCCTTTCTCAAGCGATCTATTTTTAGCATGCGTTTACATTTTATAGTCTCTAATGAAATAGATTGAGGAGGGGAGAACTGTTTGTCTCAAGTTGGTCAATCAGATTTATATCTGTGTTTTTTTAAATTGTTGATTTCCATAGATTCTAACAAAGATAGCTTAAGGCCTTTATTTTGAATGTGAAGAATTCTTAATTCGTCATTAAAAGAATGATTGTGATCTAGAAGGTGAAGTGCGTATGTAGAATCTGTTTTTCTATTATTGAAAGCCCTTTTATGTTCTGCTATTCGTTTATTTAAGTTTCTACCAGTTTGACCGATGTAAGTTTTTGGGCAGTCGCCACATTTAAATTTGTACACACCACTCTGTAAGTGTTTTTTATTTTAGCTTTTGTTGTTTTTGATATATTTGCCTAGGTTGTTATTCGTTCGGAAAGCTGGTGTTATTCCTTTCTTTTTTACGTCTTTGGCTATTTTAGTTGATATTTTGCCTGTATATGTAATCGAGCAGAAGGTAGTGGGTTTTTTCTCTGGTGGTGGAAATATTAATTTCAGGGCTTTCTTTTGTAGTTTTTGATTTAACATTTTATTAATTATTTGTTCGTTGTATCCGTTGGTTACTGCTATTTGCTTTATGATATTTAATTCTGTCTTAAAGTTGTATTTTGACATCGGAATTTCTGTTAATCTATGTAACATACTATGATAGGCTGCCAGTTTATGTTGTGTTGGATGGAATGATGAATATTGTATAGTCGTGTCAGTATGGGTAGGTTTATGAAATGTGGAGAAGTCATGTTTGTTTTTAAGTCTGATAATTTTTAAATCTAAAAAGTTTATGGATTGATTTTGTTCTGTTTCTATTGTAAATTCAATATGACTATGAAGTGAATTATTATACGATAAAAATTGATCGAGTTGCCTGTTAGTTCCTGTGAAACATACCAGTACGTCGTCTACGTATCTCCACCAATATAAAAACTGTTTAAATACGGGATGTTTTGAAATTTGTCTCTAGATGATCCATAAAAATATCTGATAGCAATGGGCTTAGAGGATTGCCATAAGTCGCACTGTTATTTGTATATATTTGATTATTAAATTCAAAGTAGTCCTGGTTTATGCAAACGTTAAAGAAGATGTAAAATTTCAGATGTAATTATTGGATTTGTACTATTTTGGTCTAAAAGGTTTTTTACTAGAATAAAAGTTTCTGTAGGAGGGATTCTAGGAAAAAGATTTTTTACGTCAAATGAAATTAATCTGGAGTTGTCAGGTAATTGAATATGTTGTATTTAATTAATTAGTTCTATTGTATTTTTTATGGTAAATTTAGGTGAAAACTTAGTGTGTTCTAAAATAATGTCTAACAGTTTTTTTGAAAGCTTATAGGACGGAACTGTATAAAAAAACTACAGGTCTTATTGGGTGATCCCCAATATGGGTTCATACAGCTCCGTCATATAAGCTTTCAAAAAAACTGTTAGGCATTATTTTAGAACACACTAAATTTTCACCTAAATTTACCATAAAAAATACAATATAACTAGTTAATAAAATACAACATATTCAATTACCTGACAACTCCAGATTAATTTCATTTGACGTAAAAAATCTTTTTCCTAGTATCCCTCCTACAGAAACTTTTATTCTAGTAAAAAAACCTTTTAGACCAAAATAGTACAAATCCAATAATTACATCTGAAATTTTACATCTTCTTGATGTTTGCATAAACCAGGACTACTTTAAATTTAATAATTAAATATATACAAATAACAGTGCAGGACTTATAATGGGCAATCCTCTAAGCCCATTGCTATCAGATATTTTTATGGATCATCTAGAGACAAAGATTTCAAAACATCTCGTATTTAAACAGTTTTTATATTGGTGGAGATACGTAGACGACGTACTGGTATGTTTCACAGGAACTAACAGGCAACTCGATCAATTTTTATCGTATAATAATTCACTTCATAGTCATATTGATTTACAATAGAAACAGAACAAAATCAATCCATAAACGTTTTAGATTTAAAAATTATCAGACTTAAAAACAAACATGACTTCTCCATTTTTCATAAACCTACCGATACTGACACGACTATACACTATTCATCATCCCATCCAACACAACATAAACTGGCAGCCTATGATAGTATGTTACATAGATTAACAGAAATTCCGATGTCAAAATACAACTTTGAGACAGAATTAAATATCATCAAGCAAATAGCAGTAAACAACGGATAAACGAATAAACAATTAATAAAATGTTAAATCAAAAACTACAAAAGAAAGCCCTGAAATTAGTATTTCCACCACCAGAGAAAAAACTCAATACCTTCTGCTCGATTACATATACAGCCAAAATATCAACTAAAATAGCCAAACTCGTAAACAAGAAAGGAATTACACAGCTTCACAAATAACAACTAGGCAAATATAAAAACAACAAGCAAATAAAAACATGAGTGGTGTGTACAAATTTAAATGTGGCGACTGCCCAAAAACTTACATCGGTCAAACTGGTAGAAACTTAAATAAACGAATAGCAGAACATAAAAGGGCTTTCAATAATAGAAAAACAGATTCTACATACGCACTTCACCTTCTAGATCACAATCATTCTTTTAATGACGAATTTAAAATTCTTCACATTTAAAATAAAGGCCTTAAGGTATCATTGTTAGAATCTATGGAAATCAACAAATTAAAAAAACACAGATATAAATATGATTGACCAACTTTAGACAAACAGTTCTCCCCTCCTCAATCTATTTCATTAGAGACTATAAAATGTAAACGCATGCTAAAAATAGATCGCTTGAGAAAGGCAATCAGCTGAAACAGTGTAGTGATAAGTTAAAATAAATTTTGGGGCAGTTTGAAAATAAAGTTTTCAGTGTTTTATTGTTACAAATCGTAATACTTTAAGATGTAGAATCTAGTGTTTTTATTTGTACAATTACTTAATGACCACCCTGCATAGAGACTATTTTTGAAATAAAAAATTGTTATAACTATCTAGCGCATTTGTGTATGTGCGTTTCTAATTGAGATCGACAATAATATGCGTGTTTAATACAATAAGAATATAGCATAGAAATTTTGAGCTAAAAATAAAAAAAAAAGTTCTTTTTGAACCAATAATGCTATCTATGTAATATAATATGGTCTTCTATCCAACGTATTGAAAAATGCATTAAAGAAAATGGTGGACATAACAAATACTTATTTTGACAAAAAGTTTAATGTTACTCAGTTTAACTATTTCCCAATTTGGTTTGTAAATAAAACGTATTTTATTTTGACTTTAGTTGATAGTCCAGTCATCAGAGATTTTACCACTAAAAATCTTAAGAACAAGATGAATTTTGCTGAGAATGTCAATTTTGGGACTCCAAAAAGGTTCAAAGAAATTTACCACTTCTACCACCGGCTTCTTTCTAAAACGCAGCCTTATACGGTAAGGGAAATAGAAAAATTGATTTAACAATATTTATATATTTAACAATTTATATGTATTTATGAATTTATTTTATTTAATTTGACAAAAAAAAGAAAAATAGGCTTAGATGGTCAGAAGAGCATAAAGATTGGACTCAGCCGCAATGGGAGTTCATACAATGAAGTGATGAATTAAGATTTAAAGTGTGTATTGGAGATAATAGAAGTCGTGTTATTCGCAGGAAAAATGAAGCTTATCATCCCGACTGTCTGAAGAAAAAAGTCAAATTTCCTGAATCGTCATTCCTGAAAGTTACATTTTTTCGATGGGGTACACGGACAAATATTTGAATATTTTAGAAGAATCTCTTTTACCAATTATGGAACACAGTTTAACATTAGCGGAAGATCTTGTCTTTCAACAGGACTGTCCAGGTTGTCATACCTCAAAAATGAGTTTAAATGGATTGAGGATAATGGCATACCACTTCTCGAATATGTTTCTAACAGTCCCTGCTTGTCCCCGATAGAGACTTTGTGAAAAATTGCAAGAAATATGGAATTCGTTTACATTAGAATTTTGTCAGAACTTGGTAAAAACTATGCCTTAAATAATTGTGGATGTCAATAAAAATAAAAGGGATACATCCCTTTTATTTTTATTATTATTATTACTCAGTGCTAAACTTTCACTTTTTTTTTGGTATTACATATTCCATGTATTTTCCACGTTTTTTTTTTAATTTGTTATTATTCCACATACATATACAACCGATCTATTAATAGTGTGAAATATTGTTTCATTTTTAATTTTTTTCGTCGATTTTATATCAAGTAGATACTTAATTGTTACAAAAATTTTACCAAAAGTAATATCATTCTACCGTATTACCACCCTGAGAATTTTTGAATCTTTTATTTGTCATTTGAAGTATATGTTTTATAAGTAAAATGTCACAATTTATCAGTCTAATTTATTGGACTTATAATGGTAAGCGATCAACGAATATTTATCTCCTGTCACATTTTTATCTTGGACCTACTAAATATATTACAAAAAAAGTGTTTTTTAATTTTTTATGGGTATTTCATGTCGCAGACCCCTCAACTCCTACGCATATTTGTATATCATGTTTTATGTAAAAAGTGCTTTTTTTATTTTACTCTGTTTATTATACATTTATTATTGTCACAACAAGTATCATTATGTAGACCTACCAGAAACATTATTGATACATATAAAGATGGGAAGCTACCGATAAAAAGAACGTAATCTAAAAAAAAAGCTGCAAACATGTATTAAGTTATAACATCATTAAATTATTATCATTAATATATTTAATAGGTATATATAACAGATGAAAGTATTCAATTTTATGGGTAATTAAAATGTTGTGCAAGTAGTTCTAAAGCTAATATTCAAAGTAAATATTATTTAAAACAAGAAGCAGTTATTAATATTTACTTGCCATTTTCAGAAAAGGTTTTCCACTTAAGATTATATTCACTTACTTTAAAAGCTTGGCGTTACCATATGGCAACGTAACACATTGGTTGTGAACTGAACTATTAAATGTACAGTATAGTTTGTTCGGTTGGTGTGTAAAGTGGGTAGCGAGGCGCAATACATGATGATGTATCCTGTTGGCATCACTTAGCCTAACCTACTTAATTCTTATCTTCACCTCCAAGATGGTACATTCCGGTAACCTTAGCAATCCCACTGGAGATTGGGTAACCAAACCCCAGTGGAAGGTGGGGTCAGGGCTGATGAAGAAGGAAGTCTTGGTACTCCAACGAATACAGTGTTGGGCTGAAGGTTAACCACCTTCTCCTTGAAAACTGTGAGTTATGAAGGTTCAAGGAAGGAAAGCCGGACTGATCAAACGACAAGATCTGTGCGATAAAAAGGAACACGATTTGAGGGTTGCGACATGAAATACTTGAACCTTATATAGATTTGGAGCTCTTCAAAATCTCCTAAATAAACTAGACAGATACAAAATAGACATATTTTCCATACAAGAAATGAGGTAGGTTGGAAACAAAGAAAACAATGTAATGGAAAAATAAGCCATACGATTTTCTACAGCTGCGATCTTAAAGATCACGTCTTGGGCACAGGATTCATAGCAAACAAGAGAGTAAAGTATACTGTAAGAGATTTTAGAGCCATTAGTCCAAGAATGTGCATTTTAGTTAAAGGTCGCTTCTTTAACTACAGTCTAATTAATGCGCATGCCTTGACAGAAGAAAAAAGAAGAGGAAATTTAAGAAAAGTTTTATAATAAATTAGAGTTTGCATATCAATTATGTCCAAAAAATTATATAAAAATAATCTACGTTACGTTAATAAGACCTAAACGCCAAAGTTGGAAAAGAACAGCAATTCCAACCCACAATAGGTAGGCACAGTCTCCATGAGCAATCAAATGACAATGGCAATAGGTTAATAAACCTAGTATAATCATTTAACATTGTGATTGCCAGCACATACCGCAAAGATATACACAAAGGTACCTAAAAATCCTCAAATGGGTTCACAGTAAATATGATAAATCATGTCATTGTAGACTCCAGACACCAATCGAATATAATAAACATCCGCACTAGAAGAAGGGAAAATGCGGATTCTGATCAGTACCTCGTCGAAAGTAGGGTAAGAACTAGAATTTCAAACATCAAAAAGAAAAGAGGATCTAAACATGGACGACACAAGGTAGAAGGACTCAAAGAAACAAACAAAAATAAAGAGTATAAAGAAGAGATAAACAAAAAACTAGAAAACAGACTTACACATGAAAACCTAAATAAGGAGTGGAAAGAATGCAGAGACATCATAAAAGAGGCAGCTAAGGAAGTATTAGGCATAGAAGATAGAGAAAGAAAAACAAGAACGAATGTCTGGTTTGACGAAGAATGTCATAATATTGTTCTGAAGCTATTTTCTTGTGGCATTGTAAATTAATTACTATTTATAACTGGGAATAAGCCACAATTAAAGATAAAAAATACGTTTATTGACGTTTCAATTTCCAATTCGGAAATCGTTCTCAAAATACAAACAGTAAATTAAACAAATTTTGTTTTTTGTTACATAGTGAAAAAATTCTTCTAATAATTTAATTTTATCTGACTCATTTATATTGACAATTCAGACATACATTATGCATTTTAAAGTAGACGACTTTAAAATGATATTGCCAATATTGTTGAGTTGCGCTCCTGGGACGACTTTACTATAAGATAGTTCATTCGATTACATGAAATCAACTTTAACTTGAGAATATCCGTCAGAAAAAATCATAGCATGTAATTCGTCTTTAAAAAGACAAACACATGACATGATGACAGTAAAATTCTCCCGTTAGTGATTCCATAGTAAATTATGAGGGAAAAACCAGGAAAAAAACCTCATAATACTATCCCTTATATATATATAATATAATACCTTATAAATAAGGAATTTTCAACAATCGATCGAATAGAACAGAACAACTTAGAACGAGATCCTACAGCATACACAAGGAATAATATGAGGAAAGTAACAATACCGTACATAAAAGGATTATCAGAAAAACTTAAAAGGATAGGAAATAAATTCAACATTTCAACAACATTCAAAACAACAAACACGTTGAGATCTATTTTGTCCAAAACCAAACCTAACAATGAACAAGAAAGGACAAAGAATTGCATTTATAAAATACCTTGTGAATGCGATCAGTTTTATTTAGGTGAATCATCAAGGCCATTAAATGTTAGAATAAGTGAACATCAATCTTATATTAAAAATAGAGAATTTGATAGATCTCAAATATGTAAACACGCATGGGATAATGAACATAGGGTTCAATGGAATAATTCAAATATAGTCCTAAAAGAAACGGATGGTAAAAAAAGAAAAATCAAAGAAGCGGCTCTAATTATGCTAAATGAGGCCAATTGTGTCCCAAATTCCTCGGCAGAATGTAGTAGGATCTGGTTACCAATATTGAAAGAGGAAGTTATTAATAAGAAAATACCAGTATTAGTAAGTCAGTAACATATAGAGGATACATCATTTATGTTTTTTAAATAACGTAACATATAAAATCAGAATTTTGATGTTTGTTGAAGGTAAACTAAATTCACGAACAAATACTTATAATGTCGGGATAGTATTATGAGGTTTTTTTCCTGGTTTTTCCCTCATAATTTACTATGGAATCACTAACGGGAGAATTTTACTGTCATCATGTCATGTGTTTGTCTTTTTAAAGACGAATTACATGCTATGATTTTTTCTGACGGATATTCTCAAGTTAAAGTTGATTTCATGTAATCGAATGAACTATCTTATAGTAAAGTCGTCCCAGGAGCGCAACTCAACAATATTGGCAATATCATTTTAAAGTCGTCTACTTAAAATGCATAATGTATGTCTGAATTGTCAATATAAATGAGTCAGATAAAATTAAATTATTAGAAGAATTTTTTCACTATGTAACAAAAAACAAAATTTGTTTAATTTACTGTTTGTATTTTGAGAACGATTTCCGAATTGGAAATTGAAACGTCAATAAACGTATTTTTTATCTTTAATTGTGGCTTATTCCCAGTTATAAATAGTAATTGAAGAATGTCATATTATAACAGACAGAAAAAATGGGCATATTTACTGATGCAACAGGGGCACAGAACCCGACAAGCAGAAAAAGAATATAAACAACTATGCAAAGATGCAAAGAAAACTCACCGAAGAAAAAAAGAGAGAATGTATGAACAAACAACTACAAGAACTACAAGAACTAAGTAAAAAAACAGAGACAAGAAAATTTTATCAGAAACTGAACAAAAACAGAAAAGACTTTAAACCAAGAACAACGATGTTTAGAGATAAGGAAGGTAATATATTGAACGAACAGCAAGAGATACTAAGTAGCTGGACAGAACATTTTACGGAGAAGCTTGAAGGAGATCGGAGAGAGACGAACCCTGACATACCATTAGACCAAGCAGGCAACAGATAAAAGACTCCACCAACAATAGCCGAGATTAGAACAGCAGTAAACAAATTAAAGAACAATAAAGCACCAGGATGGGATCAAATAGCATCGAAGTTACTGAAGGCACACACTACAAAAAAACAATACATGAATTGATAACAAAGATATGGTCGAATAAACAGCTACCAGCGGAGTGGAATAGCGGTATTATTGTACCAATACATAAAAAAGGAAATCAGTTAGAATGTGTGTGAATTAGAATGTCAAAATAATGTCCAACGTCATTTATGAAAGACTTAGACCACACGCTAAAAAGATAGTTGACAAATACCAAAGTGGCTTCTGTAGATAGAAGTCAACAATAGACCAGATATTTGTTCTGCGACAGATCTTCGAAAAAACAAGTGAATATAAAATCGACACACATCATCTCTTCATAGACTTTGAAAGCGCATATGACAATATAAACCGAGAATCCTTAATAAAAGAAATGAAAGAATTTAATATACCAACAAAACTAATAGAACTGATAAAGGAATCTCTAAAAGTAGAAAGTAAAATCCGGATACAAAATGAATTTATGGAAACAATAGATTTGAAGAATGGGCTACGCCAAGGAGACGTTATATCATGCATCTTGTTCAACATCGTACTCGAGAAAATACTCAGGGGCACAACAGTCAATACTTGAGGAACAATCATTAATAAAAGCGTGCAAATACTAGCATTTGCAGATGATATTGACATAATCGCAAGATCAAGAAGAGAAATGATAGAGTCATACAACCAAATAGAACGAGCTGCACGAAATAGTGGTCTTAAAATCAATCAGACTAAAACAAAATTTATATAGGTAAGTAAAAACACAGAAATAAAGCAACCACAAAATACAGCAATAGAAGAAAACAACATTTAGGGGTAAAAAACTTTATATACTTAGGATCCCTAGTCACGTCTGATAATATCGTTGCGGAGGAAGTGAAGAGGCGGATATGTATTGCTAATAAATATTACCATGGCTTAATTAGGCAACTAAGATCAGATAACGTCGCAAAAAAAAAAAACAAAATGCCAAATATACAAAACTTTAATAAGACCGGTACTCACATACGGCTCAGAAAACTGGACACTCACTAAAAGAGAGGAAATGTTGTTAGCCACCTTCGAAAGAAAAATCTTGCGACACATATATAAGGGCACAAAAAAACAGAATTTGGCGAAGAAAATAAAACTTTGAACTATACAAAATATACCAGGATCCGGATATTAAACCATTCATTAAAATAGGACGGCTGCGTTGGATAAGACATGTATAAAGAATGGAAGAAGGCGAAATACCAAATAAAATATTTAAACATATGTTAGTAGGAAAAAGAACAAGAGAAAGGCCGAAGCTGAGATACTTAGAACAAATAGAAAATGATATAGCAACCTTAAAAATAAAAAACTGGAGAAAAAAAGGACGAAACGGATCAGAATGGGGAAGAATCCTGGAACAGGCCAAAACCCAAAAAAGGTTGTCGAGCCTGTGATTATGATGATGATTATAGTCCGTTCGGTTAACTTTTGAATATTTGGAAATATTTATTGTTGGAAACATACGACACAAAAATTCTTCTCAGTATTTTAGATATAGGTCAAATAAACTTGCTATTGCAGACCTCTTTTATTGAGAAAAGAAAAATAATCATTATTGATTGAAGTGTGTATTTTTTTTGTATTTACATTTACGTGCTCGGCAACTATGGCCACTCACATGGTGGCGATTACAAACAACTTTACAAGAAGTATAATATCATTAATTTTTAACTTAAATTTAATTTAAAGTTAAGTCATATAAAAATATTCGAGAGTTTATGATACAATCATATTTTTATAAAAAAGCATCGCCTACCTGCGGTTTGAGATTAAGCTGTCGTCTTCACAAATCAGTTATTAGTGGTCTGTGGTCGTCTTACTTCACTGAATTGAATACATTCGGTAATAATATGTTTCACTCTTAAGGCCCGATTTCACGCTACGTCTTATTGTACGTTTTGTTGGTCATATAAAACGTACGACAAAACGTACGTTTTGTCCAGTGTATACACACTATGTGTTTCCTGCCGACAAGACGTACGTTTTGCTGTTTACATGCAACGTTTTATTGTATAGGATTTGTCTATCCAACAAAACGTACAATAAGACGTAGCGTGAAAACGGTCCTTTAGTTGGCACTGTCATCTTTGATAGGTAGGCTTTACATCTGATGTCATCAGGAATCTATGTGATACTTGGGTGGGGCGTAAACGGATTATTCTTATAATTTTAAGGTAATGTCTAGAAAGTCCTGTTAGAGGAGTGTACAGTGGCTTATCAACGAGAGCTTGATTGCAGGAAAGGATGTATTTAAGGAGTTTAGTGGGTTTGCCATAATCTTCTGTTGAATCTGTACACTTATGTTTTTAAATCTTTGTAAATTGGGATGTAAGTTGTTGACCTGGTATCGGTTGAAGCCATTTTAGCATGTGTATCTGCGAGTTCTTTGCCAGGTATATCAATGCCAGACGGAATCCGATAAAAGTAAGTTGACTGTTTAATAAGAGTGACGATATTTTGGACAAGATGATAGTTGTTAAATAATTCCTAAATGCATAAAAAGGAAACTAGAAATCCTGTACCAATAGCAACATTTTTGTTCGGAAGAATAATATGCTTATTAGCCTGTACGATACTGTATAATTCTTCAGTATGTACAGGGTCAGATACACAGAGAATTAGGGAAACCCCACCAAGAGGGTTCAAAATTAAAGAAAACCAATTATTATGTCTTTTGGTTGGTGTACTTCATTGGAAGTCCCTGAAATGGTGGCATGCATGTACAGGACATCGTCACTAATCATTTCTATATCACTCATATTTATAGTTATTACACTGACTTATGTTCTAAATGAACAACGATAAAAAAATGAAGTTCTTTTTAAGCAAACTTTCTTCTCGCAGAAGCCCATTTAGTGATAATTTGATATTAAGTAAACATTATCCTTTTACCTGAATGAAATCCCAAGAAATTTTCTATTTCTTATAAACACTGATTTTAAGTACCTAAAAATTTGTAATTCTGAATTCCAAGTACAAATGCAATTAACTGATTAAATTTAAATAGGTACACAAAATTATGCTTAAAATTTTATTTAGAAATCGTTTACAACTCAAAATTGAAATACGTACCTGGTTACACCTACTTTGAATCATTTAGTAAATTACCTTTAAACTTTGGATAGAATTTAAATTTTAACCTAATGTAACGAAAGACTAAGGGTGATCATTCGTTTCAGCATTAAGGAAGTACAGTCATTTTGTGCTTGATATCTTCCCAGTCTCTTAATCTGCCATACAGAAACCTTGTTGGTCATCTACTAAGTTTATAAGCCGACTTCTGCTTTCTTGCATAATTTTTCTTGTAAGGTTTATGGTAGTATTTTGCAAATTAATACCTCTATCTGGTCGTTTCTTATCGCTCTTTTTAGATAACAGGATTTTCCTGGTATCTTATTGTGTCATAAAATCTTGGTAATTATTGTTCTCAGATAACTTTTATTGTTTAATTATATTTTCAATTAGTTACTTGTGTTATTTTATTGGGTGAGTCCTTGTATAAGTTTGGATTTATTTGATGAATCCGTTCATTACTCGTAGTTTATATTCAGTGCATAAGTCTATCCCTATCGCCGGTATCCTACTACTCTATCTATTATTTTTATTAATCTGGATAATAAAATCACCTAGTACAATTTGTTACTGGCTACTTCTTGTTTCGTCGATCACTTTTCCCACTTAATCAAATAAGTCTTTTCTTTGAACTATTGTATAAAGTATTTGTAATATATATTATCCGATCTCTAAATTTCTTCTACCCTGAAAAATATGATCTTTTACATCTGATCATTCACGGAAAGATCCAAGGTAATCGTGGTCCTGGTAGAAGAAGGACATCATTGCTGAAAATCTAAGGCAATGATATGGAAAATCAACTACATCGTCATTTAGAGCTGCTGTCAATAAAGTCACGAAAACGAATATGGTAGCCAACATGATATCCAACGATCGATAACTGTCATGGAACTAGAAAAAAAAGAAGACATTTCTTTTTGATTTGTTTAATTTTTGTTAGAGCTAAGATAGCAATGTTTAATTTTTAAGCTTCTTTAACAGCATCTTATTTTGTTTCAATCCAATTACGGTCTTAAAACCAGCTGCATCGGGCGTAAAGCCACTCTAGCAAAGCTATGCTGCCGTTCAAATTTTGGCAGTTAATAATGGGATAATGTATGATAAAACAGTATCACTACATGCCATAATACTAATATTGATAGGCTACATAATTTACAATATGTTGTATCTGGTGATATCTAATATTAAAAATATGTCATTATTCTTATTTCTCAAAAATATTCCACTTCTATTATAAAGCTTTTGACTATAGGGTATTGAAATTTCAGACGTCTACGCGAAAAAATTAGATATTGTTTACTAAGATATTTATTAACGTCAATAGCAGTTGGTGAATCATGTTATTTCGCCGAATTGGTTAACCAAATATGTTTTCAAATTTATCTAGGAAATTATGTAATATATCTTCATTTTATTTTGTGAATAATTCTTGTTTTAGAATAGTACAAGATTCCACTGCACGATCACTACATTCATACCGTAGTCATTCAAACTAACATTTTTTCAAGCATTTAAAATTAGTAAAATACATTGATAACAGGTTTGCCAGTCAAAAAGTAGCCTCAAATATTTTTATTTCCATTAATATTAATTAATTTTTGAACAAAAATTTTATTTCATTTATTTATTTTTTAAATGAAATACTCTGCTCATGACGTACATGGATGTTTTTTTATATCAAGTTAAAGCTAATTGTTTTCTTAATATGATGGTATAAGTTTTCCTGAGAAAAATGGTCACAAATTAGGGTTGCCAGCCATTAAAAACTATAGATGCCAAAAATAAAGGATAATACAGTTAGCGTGCAAGAAGCCTACTTTGACTAATGATAATATGTATATTATTATAGTATATACAAACGCATGCTAAAAAATCTCACACAACTGGCACTTTAAACCAGTGGCTTTGCGCGCTAGCTCTATTTTACTTTATTTTTCTCTGGCAAACTTATATCACATTAAAAAATGTTGCTTAAATTTGATATAAAAAACTCACATCTCGCATGTACGTCATAAGCAGCATTTTTTGCTTCCTAAGGCAGATAGGAACAGACGCACTTTACGTAAAATCAAGTATAGACTGTCGTTTTTTTTTCTTTGAACTAAATATATTTGCGGCTACTTTTTGACTGGCAACCTATTTATCAATGCATTCTCCAAATTAGTTAAAATGAGTTAAAGAGCAGCAGTTAACTTCAAAAGACGATTCGTATTACCATACTTTAATGTGTTCCATGTTCCGAAAGATTTCCACAGTATTTCCACGGACAGTTCATTTATACGGTAGAGGTTGGCGTGAGGGTTAGCGTGGGGATTGGCGCGAAGATTTTTGACATTATAATTTTGATTAGCGAGTGGCGCGAACGAGATTTTTTTATGCGAGGTCTTCCTTTAAAATCAAGAGGAATAAAGACAATAAAAACAATAAAGACCCCAAAATATAAACTTTATCTCTTGTCCAATCAATCAAAGACAACATTCCAAATAAAAAACACGGAGTTTATGAAATTCCTTGTGCAGACTGCTCCCGATCCTATATAGGCCAAACAAACCGTAGAATCAAAAATATGATTTATAAGTATTCCATTTTTGTGCCCAATTCTGATTATATTTTAATCTAGGTCAACACCAGCTTCATACAAGTCACAAAATTTATTATGAAAAGTCTATGAAAACTTATCCGAGAATCTATAGAAATCCAAAAATGGCTAAATTGTCTCAATAAAAGAGATGACGGTATATGGTTATCTTTGACATGGAGACCTCGCATAAAGAAAATACAGTCCGTTCCACTCGCCAATCAAAATTATACTGTCAGAAATGTTCCCGCTAACCCCCACGCCAAGCTCCAACCAAACCAGTATAAATGAACCGTCTTCTGTTCCCAATAGCAGTAATGCATTGGTTAGTGAACAGTGTAGAAGTGTCTGGGACTCGGGAGACTGAGAGGTCGGAAGTCCTGAAAAAGACATCAAATAGGATGTTCAAAGCTCGGCACAATGATAATCGGCGTGGTTCAACACGGAAGATTGTTGAGTTTGATATGAATTCTTGTAATAGTAATAATCAGATAGCCAAGCGGGCTGGGCGGCTGCCTTCTCATTCGCTTTACTGCGAGAGATGTCAGTAAAACAGTCGGTGTACAGAAAACAAAAAGGCTAACGCAGCAGTTTAAAATTATAAATGAATCTGCGGCTTAGTCTAGGATATGCTGGTATCTAATCGGCCTATGGTGGAGCAGTACGGCAAGAGACAAGGGCTTACCGCTCGGTGGTACTCCACCATAGATCTCTACCGGAAGGGCGTGATCCGCATAAATACCGGGTATATATATATATATATATATATATATAATATATATATATATATATTATATATATATATATATATATACATATATATATATATAAATATATATATATAATATATATAATAATATATATTATTATATATATATATATATATATATATATATATATAATATATATATATATAATAATGTGATATTCAAAGGCTTAAGTGCGCCAAGCAATTAATTAGCTAATTAATTAATTAATTAAACTTATTTAAATGATATGATTATGATTCTATCACACTATTTAATTATCTTATTCAAGGTTATACTCGTGCTTTAATATCTATGCTTTACATGTGAGAGGTAAGGTCCAAAGAATATCGGAATAATAAAAAAACATATAATATATAACATTATATATTGAAATAAAAGTATATTGAAATAAAATTCAGACTCAAATATCTTAATAAAGAATATCTCATATAATAATTATTAAACTTTTGTTCTACGTACGTGAACCTTCAAAATTAATGGTATATACAATATAAATTAAAATCTCAAATCATAATTGTTGATCTAAATCTCCTAATCAAAATATTCCTATCTTTTCTAAAGCAATTGTAAAAATTGTGTTGTTAATAAAGATAACTGATGAATAGCAAAACTATCTCTCTAATGATGAGTTGTCCAAATCCTTGTTCCTTGTAGCCTACTCTATCTATTCTTAGCAGTCCCCTAGATAATCAATAATCTTACAACAAATTGTTGCGAGCCTATCGTCTTTAATGATCTCCTTCAAATGCAGGTATCGTTCAAATGATGCTAGCCACTTCTCCTCTCGATAAACTGAATCTCTCGTTCTGGCCTGAACAGTGACTCTTGGAATATAAGTAGAAAAATATAACTTACAATATTTTAGTGGATCAGCTTCTGTCAGCTACCCACGAAAAACTCACTAACATTCACTTCTACTGCTTGCTACCTCTCGGGAACCAACAGAGAACAATGACTGTTCGCCTTGCACACTTGGAAAACAACTGCCCAACTTTTTTCCCTCAAAAAACTAACTAACGTCTCATTCTTACAAACCATCCCACCTTTTTCAATCTCCTCCAATCAAAGCTCGCCACAATTCCCCATCTCTTCATTTAGACAACAAACAATAATTTTACCTACAATTATAAATTTCCTAAAAACTAATAATATCGGTTAATCGGTTTCTACAAATTCTTAAGAACTAATAGAGAAATATAATTCTAAACATCTATTATATTGTCCTAATTACTGTACAAATCCATTTGGAAAACCCGCTTGCAGTGTCCACGGTTTCACTAATTTCACTCGAATATATTTTACAAAGAAAATAATTTATGCATATCTTAAATTTTGTTTAATACAGGTAATCCAAAGATAAAGGACTTTTACTTCTTTGAAATATCTTTTGTAGTTTATTAGTCGAATTATTTTTTATTTTAAAAAAAATAAAAATAAAATATTTAATCGCCACTCAATGTCTCATCTCTGGTTATCTTTCTTTTTATGAAATTGCTTTCCAAAATAGACCACAATGTTTCAATTATCAACTTCCACCATTTCAAATTAGTTTTCTTATTATTAAAATTTTATACTAGAGGTTTTGTAAAAGATTATTTCTTCTTTATTGTGATTGACTTTTACTATTAATAATTTATATATTATTGTTTGTTTGATTTCTTTTCTATGAAAATTTAACAAAAACTTGACTTTTTCAAAAAACAATTGTGACAGATTACCTTACTTTCTCCGATATTTAATATTATCGCAATATATATATATATATATATATATATATATATATATATATATATATAATATATATATATATATATATATATATATATATATATATATATATATATATATATAATATATTATATATTATATTATATATATATATATATATATATATATATATATCTATATATGGGATAAACTGAACAAAAATCAATAATTATATATCTTCCATCTCTACATTTTTATGAATGACAAATTCCTCTTTATACCATATTATTATACGACCAGCAATCAGCTCCTAACAAATGGATCCTAAAATTTAACTCTATACTCCGCAGGTATAGTTTATAAATTAACGTATTAAGTTGTATTACAAGATTATAAATAGCCGAAGGTTGGGAAGATTCACGTCTTTTTAATGAATTTTTCAATGCCATCACAAAACTGAATATTAACATTAAAGGCAAATACCAAAACAATATACAAGTTATGTTCTATATATTTATCTATAAAATTCGTTTCAATATAAAAATGTTTTTATAACATAGAAAAGGCATTATAACATCAAGACTCACTTGATATATTAGATTTTCGATATTATTTAAAAAAAATACTTTAAAAAAGCAATTAAAATAGTTTGTAAAGTGAAAATAAATTTCTTAAAAAGGTTCTGAAAACTGTATCCTTGTGGTATGTTTGAGTTAAATATTGTGTTTCTGATAAAACCCCAATTTATTATTATTTGTTTTTTGTTATTGGCTTTGGATTGATTGTCCATTCAACCACGATAGATAATAAATATTGTTTGTTGCAATAATAAAAATTAGTATATCATATACATATGCAAACATATAGACACAAGCACATACATACTATTTTTAACTGATAAAACGTCATAGCGACGTACGTTTCCCTCCTGCCCGTAATTTCTCGGCGACAGTTTGACAAACATCATTGAGGCGTAATCAATTTTATGCCAGTCGTGTAAAGAAATCGAAAAATTGGTTTTGGAAACGGTCTTATTGAATATGCAGAGGTCTAGAAGCTCTATTTGGACCCAATTTTCGGAGTTTCAAACATGTCAGAAATGTTACGCTGGAAAGATGTAGTACCATAACGAAACTAAACCCAACTAAATTTGATTTCTTAAACAAGGAAAGAGACTCTCTTTCCTCGTTTAATGTGGCCTCTCAAAATGGCGGTTCCGGTCTTACAATATTTTTGCCCCCACTACCCTAACATTCCCTCTTCTGTCTTTTTGCTCGATGGTGTTTGGTATTCTTCTTTTTAAAGTGCCCTCTCCTCAATGAAGGTTGGCTACTACAATTTTAAACTCTTCTCTATCTTCAGCTGTTCTTATTAGCTGTTTAAAATTTAGCCCCGTCCATTGTCAGATGTTTCTGAGCTACGATAGTCTTTTCCTTCCTAGGCCTCTCTTTCCCTTGATTTTTCCTTTCACTAAAGTTGGGTATATTGGTACTTATTATTTCTCAGTATGTGGCCTAGGTATGATGTTTTTCTAACTTTTACTGTGTTAAAAAGTTCTCTTTCCTTGCCTATTCTATGCAGCACTTCGTCGTTTGAGGTATGCGATGTCCATGAAATTTTGAGTATTCTCCGGTAGATCCACATTTCAAAGGCTTCCAATTTATTTACGGTGATATTTTAAGGGTCCACGTTTCAACTGCATACAGAAGAGTCGACCAGACGTAGCATTTTCATAAACGTGAGTTTTATTGGAGAATCACAAAGCAGTTTTTTTATTTTTTCGAAAGATTTTCTGGCCTGTTCTATTCTCGATCTTATTTCTAGATCAGGATTTAGGCTGCTATCGATCCAACATCCCAGGTACTTAAATCTATTGACCTGTTCTAAAATGTGCCCATTTATTGTACAAGGTTGACGTACGTTTTGGTTTTTTTCGGATTGACATCACCTTGTTTTTTTTTAGTGTTTATTTTATACTAAATTGCTCACAGGTCGAGTTGGTCTTGTCGATGAGTCGTTGTAGACCTAAGTCGGAATCCGCAATTAACACTGTATCATCGGCGTATCTGATACTGTTGATATTTACGCCATTCACATTGACTCCATCCTGGAGTATGTTTGGTATAGATTGACAGATAAGCTATCTATTCTATTGTCATAGAAATTTTGATTGCTAAAAATCCCTTCGTTTCGCTTCTTGTTGGGTTGTGCATTATGTGAAAGGTGTCATCTAAGAGTGAACATTCTGATTGTTATTTATTCTTTAATAAAATGTTACATTTTGTAGGACAAAAATTTTTTCGACATATTTCATCCCTGCTACCCCTGTTAATTATCACAAATGCAAATTGTTGTAAGGGCAAAAGTTGGGCGTCTTGTCAAAATGAAACTTCTCACGAAAAATTAGCTTGTTAATAATAAAGGGTAAAAATCACCAGTGAAAATGGGCAGGGATCTCGGACTAAAACACGTCAATTTAGATTTATTTACTTACTTACTTTACTTAGTCCTAAGCTTTTCTACCGTTAGGTGTAAGGCTGGTGGAGTTAAGTTTTGCACTGTTGTCACCATGCTTTTCGGTCTTGTGTAAGATGTCGTGCATTTTCCCATGTCAATCTTTCTTCTCAACTTCTTTTCTGATTTCGTCTACCCACCTAACTCTTGGTCTTCCTCGTTTGTTTTTCCCTTGCACTCTCGTTTCAAACACTCGTTTTGATATTATTTTATTCGGCATTCTACACACGTGCCCAAACCATCTTATTGGCCCTCTACTATTTTTTCGTTTATTGGTTCTAGTTTTAGGTTTTGTCTGATTGTTTCATTTCTTATTTTGTCTGTCGTCTTTCTATTTGCCATTTTCCTCAGGAACCTTATTTTCATAGCGTTGACTCGAGATTTTTGTCTCCCAGTCAATTTCCATGAATCGCTATTATACATAATTGTAGGTCTAACTACTGATTTAACGACTGCAGTTTTTACTTCTCCGGTATTTCTTTTTTCCCTAAAAATGTTGTTTTCATAGTGTTAAATAAGCTTCCTGTTCGTCTCATTCTCTCATTTATTTCCATGTCTTGTTTACCGTTTGATTCAATTATTACTCCTAGGTATTTAAAATGTTCCACTTGTTCTAGTTGTTTTCCGTTTAATTGTATTGCGTGTGTATTTCTCTAATTTGAAATTTTCATTGTTTTTGTTTTCTCTGTATTTATATTCATATTTATGTTTGTCAGTTCTTCTTCTAGGATTTCAAGGTTGTTCTGTAAGTCTTCTCTATTTTCTGCTATTAAAACCATGTCGTCTGCAAATAGAAGCTCTGATAGTTGAGTCTGTTTCATTTGCCAGTATCCTAATGTTAGTTTTTTCATTCTTCTCTTGGCTTTCGTTATTGCTTCATCCAGTACCACTGAGAACAGTAGTGGGCTCAACACGCATCTCTGTTTGACGCCTTGACTTGTTGTAAATTCTTCGGATTCCTTGTTATTGGTTCTCACCGTATTTGTATTATTATTGTACATATCCTTTATTACATCAATTGTTATCCTGTCAACTCATCTTTCTTTTTATTTCCTCCATACGTCTCTTCTTTGGATTTTGTCAAACGCCTTTTCCAGATCAATAAAGCATATATGTATTTCTCTTTTTTTATTGATTACTTTCTCACTTACTTGTCTTATTGTGAATATGTGGTCTTGTGTGCTTCTGTCCTTCCTGAATCCACATTGTGTATCTTCCATAGTTGGTTCTATTTGCGTTTTTATTCTTGTTTCTCTTATTCTTGCGAATACCTTCCCAGGAATTCTTGACATAGTAATACCTCGGTAATTATTACAGTTTCTCTTGTCGTCCTTTTTTGTGTATTGGTAGTATAATGTCTTTCTTCCAGTCCTGTGGTATTTCTGCTCTCTTTATGATATCATTCATTAGATCTTTCATGCTGTCCACTCCCTCTATTCCCGTGAATTTTATCATTTCACGGGGTGATATGATCCTTGCCTGGTGATTTGCCTAATTTAACTCATTCAATTGCCTCTTCTAGTTTATCTGTTGTTATGGGTTCTACTTTTTGTTCTTCATTTATTTCTTGTATCTCCACTATGTTGTCTAAGTCTGTATGAGTTAGCTCTTTGAAAAGTTCTCTCCATCTTTCCATTATTTGGTTTTCTTCTGTTATTACCTTTCCATTATTGTCTTTTATATTCGGCATTATGTGTTCTTTCTTTTGTCTGAGCTGTTTTAATGCGCCGTAGAAGAGTTTTTGATTTTCCCTATAATTATTTGTCATTTTTAGTCCAAACTTTTCACGTCATGACTTCTCTTTTTCTACTTTTACAGCTATTTTTACCTCTTTTCTTTTTTCTTTATATGCCTCATAGTTTTTAGGGCGCTTTCCACTTCGATATTTTTCCATTTTTCTTGTTTGTTTGAGCTGTTTTAATGCGCCGTAGAAGAGTTTTTGATTTTCCCTATAATTATTTGTCATTTTTAGTCCAAACTTTTCACGTCATGACTTCTCTTTTTCTACTTTTACAGCTATTTTTACCTCTTTTCTTTTTTCTTTATATGCCTCATAGTTTTTAGGGCGCTTTCCACTTCGATATTTTTCCATTTTTCTTGTTTGTTCTTTATTTTCCTTCGTATTTCATCCGTCCACCATTCAGTTCTCATCATGCTAGTATTTGCTAATTTTGTTTTCCCGCAAGTTTTCTCAGCAGCTATGATTAAGTTGGTCTTGAGATTTTCCCACTTCTCTTCTATACTTGCAGTTTTTGTCCTACCTTTCAAAATATTGTCTAATTTTTTTTGGAATATCTTCTTATATCTGTCTTCTTTTAATTTGTAGCTTTTTACTTTTTCATTTACTACCTTTCTCCTCTTTTCTTCCTTTTCTTTTGCTCATTGCTTTTGATTTGCTTTTGCTCATTCTCATTATTACTAGATGATGATCACTGCCGATCTCTGAGCCTCTTTTCACTTTCGTGTCTTGTACTCTTTTCCATTTTTTGCTACTTACCAAAAAGTAACGTATGATTGATTTTTCATTTCTGCTTTCTTGCATTCTCGTGTAATTGTGTACTTTTTTATGTTTAAGTTTTGTATTTGTTATAACAGGTTTATTTTCCATACATATTTAAGTTATTCTTTCACCATTTTTGTTTAGTATTTCTTCTCCTTCTTTTCCCATACATTCCCCAATTCCATTGTTATTATTTTCGACTCTACCGTTTAGGTCTCCCATTACAATTATGTTTTCTTCCCCATTGTCAATTTGCATTTGGGGCTCCTCGAAAAATTTATCCTTCTCTTCCTTTTTTGCATCTTCATTTACTCCGTAGGCTGTTATTTTTTTCCATATTTCCTCGTCTATCAGTTTAATTTTCAGCCATAATATTCTCTGGTTAACATATGTTTCTTCTATAACGTATTGTAGTCTATTCGGTGCAATTATTATCCCTACGCCTTCTTTTGCTCTTCCGTTTGCTCTTACCTAAAATAACCAATATCCTTTGTGTATCTTCTTAAAACTTCTTGCTTTCATTTTCGTTTCTTTATTTCTAATATTGCTATTTTTTGTCTGATCATTTCTTCTACAAATTCTACCTCTTTTCCATTGATGCTTCCTACAATCCATGTTCCCATTTTTATCTCTTTTTTTTTCTGCGGTATATCTTTCATCTTCTTCCTATTTTCATCCTTGTTTACCTTTGCATCGTGCTTCTTGCTATCGGTATTCCTATTCGTCGCCCTAGTCGTCATTGTCAGATCCTTTTCGTTGCTTTGGTCGTTATCAATATTCCTCTTGTGGATTTAATTTTTTAATTTTTTGATGTTTGTTTTTTTTTATTTTGTTCCATCTCTACTCTTCTTGGTTTACTAACACCTTGTTGTAACCAATTTTGACGTCTTTGCCTTTCTCTTTTTCGTTTTTTTGCAAAACGAAAGCAGGTGTTTCTGCTTTTCTTTCTTTTCTCTAGTCAAGTCATCATTGATTCTCTCCTACAACGTTTTTTAGTTTATATTTTTTTGCCATGATCTCGTGTTTTTGCTCTCCATTTCTTAGTTCTATTACGCATGTATTCTCGCCTATTTTTTTAACTGTTGAATGTTTAATATCAATTTGAAGATGTTTATTAAAAAATCCTTTTGTTCTTTCTTTTAGAATGCTTGGTTCATTTGTATCCATTTTTAGGCCATTCATTACAATGTTGTTTTTTCTTCCAATTTTTGCAATTATTTCGACTGCTTTTTTCATTTCTTGTAACTCTCTCCTTATTTCTCAATTCTCTTTTCTTATATCCTGATTTTCTTTTTTAATTGTTCGTTTTCGACTGTCAGTTTTAGTAGAGCTTCGTTTGTTTTGTTTTGTTGTTCTCTAATTTCTCTTATTTCAGATTTTATTTCTTTCTGTTCTTGCTTCATATATTTTTGAGTTGTGTTTATTTCTTTAATCATTATTAATAACTGGTCTAATTTCTCAGATTCAGTTGTGTGGCGTTTTGTAGGAGTTCTTGGTGTTTTTTTGCTGTTTACAAAAAAATCTATATTTTCTCCTTTTCTTTTTCTTCCTTCATCTGTAGAGTATTCGTCGCTGTCCATTCTTACAATATTTTCCTTTGGACTTTTCTTGTTATTTCGCTGTTTATCTCCTTCCCCGTTCTACACCGTGAAAAGAGTCGTCAACCAGTCAACCCGTCGAATCTCCGACCCTTATCGGTGTTTATCGGTCACTTCTACCGAGTTACTTTTCGTTGTAAGTCTCGTTTTCCGAGTTTTCTTACAGCCGAAAATTAAAACGATATTTATTCACCAACGCCACTTTGCCGTCGATTTTAGTGTATAATTTAGATTTATTTATTTATATATATTTAATTGTACACAATTTATACAAAATGACCGCGTCAAAGAAAATAATGACATTTTAAAAAAATATATATTAATTCATCCTTCTATAATTTATTGTTCGAATAAAATCCCAAGAGTTCATTCATTACATCTTGTTATTTGCGTAATATGTCAATCGAACATTCTGTTTTCTTAATTGTAAAATATATTTCAAGAAAAATTCGGTGCAGGATATGGTATCCTTATGATGAATCCACGAAGAGAAGGGGAAAGCATCATCGCGGATTCCAACTTATATATAGATGATGATTACGAAAATGCTAAATAGTGAAGAATAATTCGGTGTTTATACTTTTTAGTGAGAATTTTTTACTACTAAGTGTACTGTGTGGGAGACAAAAAAATAAACATGAAGAATTTGTTGTTCTTGGTAAGTAATAAAACAGATGAAAACATGATTTTTCATTAAACGGTTATCAAGATTTATTATGGATTAAACAGACAGCCATTCATGTTATCCTTCACTCTGTTAAGTGTACTATTATCGATAATCACATATTTTTAAACTTCTGATTTGCAGTTCCTTGTCATTCTTGAAGTCCCTGATATAATGTACGGAAGTAGTGAATTACTTCAATATTTGTTATTAGATTGTTTAACTTATAGTCAAACCAATGTTGTACATATTTATCTCCTTTAGGATTATAGCAATCATAACTATGTTTTTAGTCGACGACTAATCAATTTCTAAATTCTATTAGTTTACATTTTTTTTGTCCATTTTTGAGAAAAATCGTTCATTGGAAAATCTTCTTGAAAAAATTGGATTAATTTTTTGTTTAGCAGTTTTGCAGTCTGCTTTGAAATAAACAGTTATGAAAGAGCCAAAAAATCTAGCTGGTTAAGATAGCGATATTCCAGAATTTAAAAAAATGTTATTTTTAGTCCCCTAAACCCAAACATAACATTATCAGCCTCTCTCAATCCACTGCTAGACATAGGCCTCCCCTGTTTGTCTCTAAAGTGTTTTATCTTGTGCTTGCTGTATCCAATTTTTTGTTGTCCTTCATTCTGGCAACAAGTCCAGCCCATTTCCATTTTGAGTTACAGCTTCTTTTAATGACGTCTATGACTTTGGTCTTAGCTCATAGATCTTCGTTTCTAATCCTGTCTCGTAGAGTGGTCCCTATCATTGATCGCTCCATTCGTCTCTGCGCTACTCTTAGTTTTTGTGCGTTTTTCTTTGTGAGCGATAATGTTTCTGCACCATAGATCATCACCGGTAGCACGCATTGGTCGAAAACTTTTTTCTTCATATTAGTTGGGATGTCACTCTTAAAAACGTTCCTAAGAGCTCCGTATGCTGCCCATACTTGTATTATTCTTCAGGATACTTCGGCTGTTTGATTTTCCTTACTTATTTTAATTTCGTTGCCCAAATATATGTACATATATATATACAGATTGAACCAAATTAAAACGGAACATACAATTTAATACATGTCTGTTTGAACTGCATTTGAAATAGTGGACCAATATAAAACTTGGACAAAAATAAATCCATACCTGGGTATAGACATTGTATAAAATATCGTTCAACTATCTGTCTCGCAACAATGTTGTTTGCGTAAGACGAGGTTTGTCTAAGGAAGCGATAATAGTTCAGGAAATGAAGCTCGAAAAAAGTTAAAACCTCGCAATTTTTTCGTCCTGCATGTATCCAGTTGAAATTTTAACAGAAGGTAGGTGATAGCCCAAGGATCAAAATCTATATCGAACCGAAGTGCGCTGAAGGGTTTTAGGGGTGAAAACTACCCCTAATTGTCAAAAATTATAAAATAACATATTAAACCTGAATATGGGTAAGATTTGGTTTGAATTAGTTAAATAATGATTATTTTATACTTTTGAATAGAGTTCCATCATATTTCAACCCTTAAAAAGCAACTCTTGTTAGAGATTAATGTAAAAAATTACTAATTCTAAAAAAATGATTTCGCCTTGGATCGATTTGGATAAAAATTTGGATTTAAGCTCAATTCACCCGCTGCTTTATAGTTTATGTCATGTCGACGAACCCTGATTGTTCTTAGGGGTGAAAACTACCCCTAATTGTCAAAAATTATAAAATAACATATTAAACCTGAATATGGGTAAAATTTGGTTTGAAATTAATTAAATAATGATAGTTTTGTGCTTTTCAATAAAGTTCCATCATATTTCAACCCTTAAAAAGTGACCCTCATTAGAGATTAATATAAAAAAATTAGTAATGCGAAGAAAATGATTTCACCTTGAAACGACTTGCATAAAAATTTGGAATTAAGCTCAACTCACCCTCTGCTTTATAGTTTATGTCATGCAGATGAACCCTGATTGTTCTTAGGGGTGAAAACTACCCCTAATTTTCAAAAATTGTAAAATAATATTACAAATCCTAAGATGAGTAAATTTGGTTTGGATTAGTTAAATAGTGAGTTTTTTATACTTTAAAATACAAATTCATACATTTTCAACCCTTAAAAATCAATTGTTATGAGTGCTATAGGTGAAAACAATTTTTTGCCAAAATTTTGCAACTTTTCAACTTTTGAAAATCACCCTTTACAACATTGCAGTTTTTATAAACTAATTTATAAGATATAAATTGAAAAAAGTAGAATTAAATACAAAAAAAATTATCAACATAAAAAGGCACCATATATTCTTATACATTTACATAAATAGTTGAAAATATTTACATTTATAGGTAAAACAATTATAATATTAATTTTATTCGTCATCAATTACATCTTCATCGTGATCTATGTCATCATCATCTTCCTCAATTATTGGTGGACTGTTATTGCACCCTTCACCTGAGCACCCAGAACAAGTAGAGTTACAGTATAAACCAACTTTTCTGCACCCATATGAAACGCCGCATCCTTTTTTGCATTGGCAATAAATAATTTTCAAAAATTTATCGGGTGCAGGTTGTTTGTTCATGCGTACGGGTAATAACAAACCATCTTTGGAAAACCATCCCCAATCTGTTGCTCTGATATTTTCATTGCCAAGCCATAGACATATGAGCAGATGTTTTATTCTGTTGTATGGGATTTCAAAATAAGAACGCTTAAAATTTCGAATGTATAACGCCCCACTAGCTAATATACCGGTTTTGTAGATTATTATGCTCCGAAATGTACTGTACTATACTAATGGAATTTTCCGGAAAAAAATTAACTGGTTTTTTTAACGTATTTCCTTTAATTTTTAACGATAGATGTTTCTTCAAAAACGATTTGTAGAGGTTTTTAATAGCTACAAGGATCTGTGAATTAAATCTTTTTGGAACCCTTGGTTTTTAAATAGGGTGAGTTTAAAGGGCTCGAAAAAGATGGTGCTTGATCGTAAATCGATGCTTTAAACGGCTATATCTCGCCAAATATTCATCGTACAACAAATCTAAATAAAGGATAATTTTCAGTCATTAAAAAAGCTACAATTTGGTAATTTTTATTTTTTTCATATATTCAGTATTTTCGGGCATATTTAAAAAAAGAAGGGTAAAAAATATGAAATTGTAAATCGTTTCTCGTTTTAAGCTGTACTTTTTCTAAAACTAAGCATTTTAAATGGGTCAAACTTCTTGGACGTATTAACAGTACATCTACAAAGGGAATTGCAGAAGGGTGAAGATCGATTTTAATTATGGGGGTGGTTAGGGTATTGTTTTCCTCGATTTTTTGTAAAAAATGAGGTATTGACCTTATTTTTTTATGATAGGTCTATTTATGCTCTTTAAAAAAGGTTTTGTGAGTTTTCTTAAAAAAATGCATCATTTTCCCGATATTTGACTTTGAATGTTTCAAATTTGGCATTTGAAGAAAACCGCTGAACATTGATATTGTATTTGTAATTGTATTTGTCTTTTTAAAAGCTACAAATTTGTTCTCTATAATTTTTTTGATAAAATGCACCATTTTCGAGTTATTCGCGAAAAATCGATTAAAAACGTGGATTTTTTCGTCTAAAAGTTGTTACTTTCAATCGCGAATAACTTAAAAAATATCATTTTATAAAAAAAATGTATAGCACATTTTTTGTTTAGAATCACTTTTCTAATCGAAACCTGTAGTTAAAACGTTAAAAAAATATTCACCCCGGAGATGGGGTGGCAACCACCCCCTAGGCTTTGGCGCACTTTGGTTCGATATAGATTTTGATCCTTAGGCTATTACCTACCTTATGTTGAATTTCAAGTCAATCCACGCCGCACGAAAAAATTGTGAGGTGAAATGCTACATTTCCTGGACTATAACTGGTTTGACAGCATAATCGTAGATTTATGTGTAGCTTTCAATTTTTATGAGTTCAGAATCCAGCAGCACGCTGAAGTATGGGATTTTTTATAATATAAATATTTGACAATCTTTTGTTGGCCAACCAGCTACAGCAGAATTAAGCCGAAATACATTATATTCCTATGTTCCGAATTTATTTCGTTCAATCTGTATATATATATATATATATATATATATATTATATAATATATAATATATATATATATATATATATATATATATATATATATATATAGTAAACTCTTAAACATTGGGGAAATCTGCAAAAAAAAAACTCTAATGTGTATCAATTATTTCACCTAACGTTTTCGCCAAAGAGAATTTGGCTTCTTCAGGGCTGAAAGAGAATAAATTATAATTAGCTACCATATATTATCTAATAAAAAACATTTACCTTACCGTGAAATTTTAGAAATGTCTAGTTATGATGTTAAAAAATCTTCAGCTAGTAACAACATAGTGGTGTTTTTTTTTGTTACTATGTGCAAAAAAGTTTATTTGTGAACGTTGGAAATGTATGGTAGCTTTGAACTTAAAACGCAAAGATTTACCCAAGGACAATCGAAAAAACCCAATGTAACTACATTTAAAGGAAGTAATTCTTTGAATTGTCGGCAATAACTAAATTTTTAATTGTTGTAAAGTTTGAATGTGAGCTTCTGTTTTCATAGAACGCAAGCGCCGAAACGATTACAAGTTATTCTTACTGTTATACAAGTAGTCTTCTACTAGTGAACACTACAATTCTCCACCGTGAGAGCAATAAATCTAAAAGAGAGTTCATTGAAATGTCTTATATTTTCCTTAACGATTTTTCCATCAATGTTAAGAGTGACATTAAGAATCTAAGCGATATATACCACTTCTTACTTAAATCAGATACCAAGAACAATACAACATCACAGATAACCAACTTGACTGATATATCTATTAACAACTAACCTACTTTAATAATAATTTTCATTAACAAAAAAAGATAACATTCCCTTGCTTTTCTTGGATACATCTCAATAAGATATTATTACAATAATACATGAACAATTAACTAATTAAAAATAAAAGAATTTCAATTAGAAATTCTAAACTAATATCTCCCCAGACTGAGATCTAACTTCATCGGTTTTACCAATGAACCTTAACGACATTCATATCAAAAGAACTACTTGTAATTGTTTCGGCGCTTGCGTTCTATGAAAACAGAAGCTCACATTCAAACTTTACAACAATTAAAAATTTAGTTATTGCCGACAATTCAAAGAATTACTTCCTTTAAATGTAGTTACATTGGGTTTTTCGATTGTCCTTGGGTAAATCTTTGCTTTTTAAGTTCAAAGCTACCATACATTTCCAACGTTCACAAATAAACTTTTTTGCACATAGTAACAAAAAAAAAACCCCACTATGCTGTTACTAGCTAAAGTTTTTTAACATCATAACTAGACATTTCTAAATGTTTTTTTATTAGATAATATATGGTAGCTAATTATAATTTATTCTCTTTCAGCCCTGAAGAAGCCAAATTCTCTTTGGCGAAAACGTTAGGTGAAATAATTGATACACATTAGAGTTTTTTTTGCAGATTTCCCCAATATTTAAGAGTTTACTATTTAACTTATCTGCAAAGATTAAATTTCTTTTCTATATATATATATATATATATATATATATATATATATAATATACACTATAATATATATAAACACTGTTTTTGATGGGTTGGAGTCAATAAAAGGGGCCATTTGTTGACTATTTTTTACTCGAGCTTTCAATTGTGATTACAATTTTTATCAAGAGCTTCTAAAAAATACAAAATATCTTACAAAGTTGAACTAGAAAGAAAAAATTTTTTGTTAACTTACCAAATAAAATTAATTTTTTATATAAAACTACTGCTTACATATTAAATACAAAAAATATTAATAAAAAAATGTCTTATTCTAATAAATGTTTCTCTGAAAAATTTTGATGAAGTTTCTTAAGAAAAAAAAATTGAATTTGTAAACAAAAATAGAATAGCTACAACCAGCCTAAATGTCATAAATACTAACTTAAAAATTTTTATTTTTGACATATTATCAAAAATAAAATTTTGTTTAAAAAATTCTTCTGTGTTTAGTAACAAAAAAGAAGAAGATTTATTCACCATTGATAGATGCCCAAAAAAATGTAACAAATACATGGAAAATTCAAAATGTAATATTTTACTGACTGCATATATAAATTAAATAGAAATTATATAATTATAAATTTTGCTTAAATTTTGAATTTCTGACCTTTTGTTTAAATTATTATCACTTTTGCTAATACAAACCATTTCCAAAAAAGTTCTTTTAAATTTATTACTTTCATTACATAAAATTTTAATATTATCAAAATCCATAATATGGTCTTTGTCTATTACATGCTCTACCAAAGCACAAGATGGTTTCTTAATTCTACAATCACTTATTATGGATTTTGATAATATTAAAATTTATAATAATAGCCCCTTTTATTGACTCCAACCCATCAAAAACAGTGTTATAATTTTTCCAAACGAGTCACAAGTACTTCTTTTTTCTTACTCATATATATATATATATTATATATATATATATATATATAATATATATATATATATATATATATATATATATATATATACATACATACATATTTGTCTGGCAGTTCTACTTCTTCATTTTGTATTTCAAGGTGCTAACTTGGTACTAGGTTCGTCATATATTTTGATTTTATTATATTCATTTTTAAACCTATTTTATGACAGGCTGTACTAAGTTCTTCCAACATTTTCTTTGTTTGTTCCAAATCGTCTGCAATCAGGACTAGACCCAAACATAACCTCAAAAAAATTAATTCTTTTTACAATTTGTAGGGCATTTTATTGTCTACAACATAATATTTTTATTTTTTTATCGGAAAATTCAATTTTTTTTACGTTTCTGAAATTTGTAAAATTTGTTTACAAAAACTGTCTTTAATGTCACTCCAAAAAATATATAAATTATTTTTTGAATAGCAATTTATCTCTATAATTTTTTCAGATTTTTATAAGTTGGGCATCATGGTCAAAATAACGAAAAATCATTTTTGGCCAAGCTGGTTAAGATAGTAAATTTCCCTAAGTAATATTCCAAAAAAAAATCATTACATTATTGATAAGCTGTTTTGATTTTTTTTTTCAAGTATATCCCAAATAAAAAACAATTGTAAATTGAAAGATATCACCACTACCGCTCTCAACGAGGGCGGTATCCTCCATCTATATCAATTATAATTCTTAAGGGCAAAATTCAAGTAAGGTTGAGCTACAAAAAAAATTGTTATAGCATTTTGTAGTATTTTTTTTTATAAAAACGTGTGTGTGGGCATCGTATGTAATTTTACTAAAGTATACATACAAATTCTAGATATTTAAACAACTGGGCTTTCTGTGTAAGTTTAAAAGATATAAAATCCCAATAACTAAAAATAAAAGATAATTGAATTTTCCGCCAAAATTTTGTAAAAAGTAACATGTATGCAATAAAATAACCTACAAATTGAAAAAAAGTAAGTTTCTACGATGATTAGAACCCAACACATCGCCAAAAAAACGAAAAAATGCGTCTTATTGTTTTTTTGAGTGTATGTTTGGATCTAGGTTTCTAAAAACTTTTTTGGTAGGATACTTTTTCAGATAGAACAACATATCGCCAAAAAAAAAACGAAAAAATACATCTTATTTTTTTTTGAGGTTATGTTTGGATCTAGGTTTCTAAAAACTTTTTTGGTAGGATACTTTTTGATATAGAACAACATGGAGTTGTGTACCTATAGCCAATACTGCGCTCTGTAACAGCTCTTGAAGCATGAAGCTATGGAGCTAAATCTACAAATATTAATATCAATGATTTGTAGCATTCTATAACTTTCTCTATCAAGGATTTTATTACTTGTAGGTGGTCATTCGTTCCAAAGCCACTCCTAAATCCGGCTTGCTCTAGTGGTTTCTGAAAATCTAGCTTAGTTTCCAGTCTGTTATTGGGTCCCTGATAGGTCGGTACTTTCCAATTTCTGGTACATCTTATTTTTTATGCAATTTAGTTTTCTAACGCATTCGTAGTAATTCAATAATTCAAGGAAAAATAAAGGGTAGGAGAAGCGTAGAAAGAAGATACGTTTCCTGGTTGAAGAACCTGGGAGAGTGGTTTGGTTGCAGCTCAAGGCAATTGTTCAGAGCAACTGCCTCAAAGGTCAGAATAGCCATGATGATTGCGATTTTTTATCGCGGAGATGGCACTTAAAGAAGGAGAACGCATTCGTAAAAAAATTACCATAAATGAATTCAAAAGAGCCTTGTAACTGTAACTTGTAACAAAAAATTGATAAGCATTTTTGAAACGCAAAATATTCCTATTGATTTGGTGAAATAGGATCTTATAAAATATACCTCATCATCATTTGTGATAATTAACAGCCCAAGGAGGGCCATGGTTGCCCATTGGGCTTTCTAGGCTTCAAAATTTTACATGTTACATATTTAAAATCTTTACTTCCTAGTTTGTCTTCTTTAAAGAGAAATTACGTAAAGACGTATTGAGCTTATTAAGAAAGAGTAAATAAACGTGTATAAGTAAAAGAAATGCCAAATAGATAGAATTTACCATGCAAAAGCTGACATAAAAAAGTTAACAGAAATCCTTGTCGAATATGACGATAATTAGTATGAGTTCGTTAAGAAAACTATACTTAGGGCAAACACAAAATAAGATATATTATATTAAGAATCAGAGCTGACAGAGCGTACCTTGACAATGTATTTTCTGGTACACAAAAAATGAGAAGAAAAACCAAATATCCATCCCGTTTGACTTAGAAAAGCTTATCATAATACCCTCCTAACCTTTATCTCAAATTTTCCTGTCTACACCTTCTCTTTAGTTTCTTCGGGTCATCCTCATTTTCTGCATCCCGGCGGTAACCAATTTGACAATTGCTTTGGTAGTCTATCTTCCGTCATTCTCTGTATATAGCCGTACCATATAAGTCATCCTAATCTGGTCTACAATTGTGTGATCTACTTTTTATTTCAGAAGGTCTGATGTATTCTAACCTTTATAATATTAAGTTCTGGTTTACTCCTGCTATGCACATAGTTTTTGTTTTATTTGTGTCTATTCTCATCTCCATTGTCTGTATTTTCTTAGGTGTTTTCTTTTCATTTATTCGATATCACCGAGGTCCTGTGTCATCACGATCTGATCGTCGGCAAAGCACAATGTGAATACGGATTGTATTCTTATTTAATGGAATTCCTAATCCTCCACAATTATTTTTACTCGACAATACTGTGTATTATTACATAGTTTTGTAATTAGCCTTATGTTTATGTTAATGTTGCTTTATTTTAAGGCTAGTTAGATTCGTTTAAGCATCTCTTAATTCTTAATGATTTTCTTTTGTGCAACGCAAAATAATGGTTCACCGGCGACCTTCCGGCTCTAAAACCTGCTTACAACCTGTAATTTGCATAGTTGTCATTGATGCCCTTTTAATATATAATTCAAATATAGAATCCTTTCGTTCTTCCTTTTGCGTCAATTGGCAGTTAGGCATAGAAGTCAGTACCCTCAACTTATATGCCTTTACTAAAGCTTTTAAAAGACTTTTGAAGCTTAAAAACATATTATTCTGTCCACTTCTGAAATTAACAGTATTTTGTATTTTTTCCAGAGTATTTTGTGAATTAATTTCATCAATATATATATTTATGTCTTCAATTGTAAGTGAAAATAATAGACAAGCGGATTATACTCAGAACTTCTTGATGATAATTTAAAATCAGTCTCTATGTCAACCTATTGCCAATAAATTTAACAAATTTTATATTAAAAAAAATGTTTAATTCAATAATATTTGTATTTTAAGAACGATTTCCGAAGTGGAAATTGAAAAGTAAATAAACTTATTTTAACCTTCAATTGTAGAGTATTCCTGCTAAAATAGTAACTACTTTAAAATATGTACCACAAGAAAAGAAAATAGCTTCAGAACCATTCGAAAAATTAAGGATAGGTTTAAAAAAATTTAACTATACCATCACAGCAAAAATAAGTATTTTACAAAAATGATCACATTAAATGAAATTAATAAATGATCGTTATTTGACAGTCCAAGCACTGTTTCCCATAGTTGATCCTATTCCCAGTAGTCCCTATTTGAAAGTGCATAAATGGCATAATATTTAAACTTCTCGTATCAGACTTTGAACTATATATATGCGTTTGTCACGAAAATGGTGAAAATTAGTGTTTAAACAAAAATGTCAGTATTACGTACAAAATTACGTTTAAATCATATTTTTTAATAAAAATCACGAGAAACTGTCATCAAAAAAGTTTCAATATCATTATTGGGAACCATTTGCGACACCTACTGTAAGAAAACAGAAAGAAAACTTCATTTTTTACATATTTTCTCCTTTTTTAGTTTGGATTCACTAGTATTTTATCAGCATTTCTAGCCGCAGATGTTCGTCTGGTGAACTTAGATCCACCAGAAGCACAACAGCAAATAGAACAACAGGACCAGTCACTTCACTACGCACCAAAAGTAGATTCTAATGTTCCCGCAGTAAGATATTTGGGAAACGAGCCTCACAATGTAAGTAACACTTATATAATATAATTATAATTTAGCTCTGGTAGGACTCTTTTCGTGTTATCGAGCCCTAGGTGATTTGGTTTGCTGGAGTATCCCCCAAAAATTTTCGTATACATCTGGACATCGCGAGAAGTAGGTACAGCTTTCTGCATGGTCTTATAAAGATATTTATTAAGACCCAGCTGTTTTATGTCCTCTAAGGGATTTTTAGAAATAACACCAGCAGTAGATAAAATAGTAGGTACTGTCTGGGTACTTTCCATTCTCCATAGTCTCCTAATTTGTTTTTTTTAAATCTCTGCACTTGGCGATCATTTCATTGTATTTAACACGCAGATTATTGTTGGTAGGTATCGCCACATCAATTAGTGTTATTTGCCTAGTAAGCTTATTAACTAGTATGAGATCCGGTCTATTATGTGCCACTGGTTGGTCTGTGAGCACAGTGCGGTCCCAGTATAGCTTATAGTTGTCGTTTTCAAGCATTCTCTTAGGGATGTATTGATAATAAGAAAGATGGTCGGTTTGGATAAGTCTCAGTTTGTTAGTTCGTAGTGGATAATCTTTTCTATCGAGTCTTGGCGTTCTTTATAATCAGTACAAACAAACGTCTGGCAGCTCCCGGTAAGATGGATGGTTTTGATTATAATAATTATTATTATTTTATTATAGACAAAAATATTTTTGGTATATCTTGAAATAAATATTTATTTAAGATATATTCGCCAAAATAAGAATTTTAAAGGAAGATATAAAAAATATTTGCCATGAGCTCTTTCTTCAAGAAAAAGCCACATAGGAAATGGACGTGGATGTCGCCAGATGGGAACATTAAAATAAAATTAACTATATACTAACAAACAAAATAATATAAGATAATAAACTCAATCTCTACTGGTAGTGATCACAGAATGATACGGGCTAAAATAAGTATTAAACACAAAAAAGATCGAAGACAATATGTGCACTCTAAGAAAAAGTCCACCCAGAAAAATTAAAGGAGAATAAAGAGCAATACTAAAACAAATTAGGAACAGCTGAAGAACTAAAGCTCACACTGATCTAAATCTAGATCAAATAAACAAAGCCATCACTGAAGAACTTCTAGAGACTAGCTTAGAAGTAGCACCAGCAAAATTAGAGAAAAAATCAAAACTAAGTGCCATATCTGTAGACATGCTACAACAACGATGAAGCCTACTACAAGAAAATAAAAGAAATACAACTAAATATAAAACCTTAATACATAAATAAGAAGCATTATAAAACAAGATCTCAAAACGGCATCAAGAAGAACGAATCGAGAAGATTATAGAAGAAAACAGAAACTTAAGATCTATCAGGTCCAACCTAGGAAGAAATAAAATCATAGAGATGGAAAATAAACTAGGTTTAATTAAAAAAGCAAAACCCAAATATCTAAGATAACAAGGGATTATTATCTGTGATCTCTACAGCTCTAAAAACAGTCCACCTGATACAACTTAACAAAACCTGAAAAAGAAAATAATGAATATAAACTCTGAAATATTACCCCCCATAACTAGAGAAGAAATAGAAAAAACCAATTAGAGATATGAAAAGAAATAAGGCTCCGGGAGACGATGAAATTCTTAATATTGTTCTGAAGCTATTTTTTTTGTGGCATTGTAAATTAATTACTATTAAACTGGGAATAAGCCACAATTAAAGATAAAAATACGTTTATTGACGTTTCAATTTCCACTTCAGAAATCGTTCTCAAAAATACAAACAGTAAATTAAACAAATTTTGTTTTGTTTTTTTTTGTTTTGTTTAAATTTGTTTAATTTACTGTTTGTATTTTGAGAACGATTTCCGAAGTGGAAATTGAAACGTCAATAAACGTATTTTTATCTTTAATTGTGGCTTATTCCCAGTTTAATAGTAATTGATGAAATTCTTATTGAAATGTTGAAAGAAGGAGCAGAAAAGATAAAATGTTTGTTTGAAGGGCAAAAAGCGCAAGAGTGGAACAAGGCAAATACAATTCTGATATATAAAAAAGGAAATAGATCAAAAATTAGCTTAACATAGAAACAATATCTCTCTTGTCACAAATCTATAAAACTTTCACTAAGGTGATCACAACTAGACTAAACAACAAATTTGATGCATACCAACCAGTTGAGCACTGAGCAGTCAGTATTTAGAAAAGGGTACAGCACAACCGACCACCTTCACACTCTTAAAATATTGATAGAAAAGACCAACGAATACAACCTTCCAATATACCTAGCGGTTGTTGACTATGAAAAATCGTTTGACAGCATAGAACTATGGGAAGTGGAAAAAGCGCTAGTTAATTGCTGAATAGATTTACGGTACAGAATGTTAATCCACAATATATATCAAAACGCCACTATGGGAATTCAGCTAGACAGAGATATGAAAACTCCATTAATTAGAATTTGTAGAGGTGTCAGACAAGGGGATATAATCTCACCCAAACTATTTACTCTGGCATTAGAAGACATTTTTAAATCTATAGACTGGGACAATAAAGGGATTTGTATAAACGGAAAATATTTAAACTATCTAAGATTCGCCGATGTTGTACTCCTGATAGCAACAATTATGGAACCTAAGAAAACTAAAGTAATGACTAATACAGAAGACAGATCAGTAATTACCATAGGTGGAACAAACATAGAATACGTTCAAGAATATATTTACTTAGAACAAGCTATCAGATTATCAAGTACCTTTTGTGTACCAAAAAATACCTGTAAAATTAAGAACGAAGGTATGTAATGTATGCGTCCTACCTGTTCTGACATATGGTGCCCAGACGTGGACGTGTACCAAGAGCAACTTAGATAGAATAAAGAAAACTCAAAGAGCTATGGAAAGACAAATGTTGGGAATATCGTGAGAGATAAAAGGAGGAACGAGTGGATAAGATGCAAAACCGAAACAAACAGACGCTGTCGAACATGCTTTGAAATTAAAATTGAAATGGGCTGGACATAACGAACGATATCAGGATGGAAGATGGAATAAAGAAATTGGCCGCTGGAGACCATATATTGCAAAAAGGTCAAGAGGTCGACCGCAAATGAGATGGAAAGATGACATTAAGCAAAGCGTAAGTCCAATGTGGAAAAGACAAACATAAGACAGAGACAAATGGAGACAAATAGGAGAGGCCTATATTCAACACATGAATAGATTTCGGGCGATAGATAAATAGATAAAAAATATTACTTAAGTATCGTATATTAACGCCACTTTATACACTTGTACGACCTCAATTCTTTCAAAAAATATTGCACTAAATATTGCATTGCACGAATTAAAACATATTTTTAAAACTCTTTGCAATATTGTATTACATTATTAATTATTTAATATTAAATATTATTATTTTATTTAAGTTACTCAATACAACTTAAATAAAAGTTCCGTGATGTTTGATTTATATAATATATGATTATTTTAACTTTTAACATTTAATTTGGATTTGTTTACTTAAATGTTTTCGTCTTTTTATAAACACATGGTATTATTCAACTCTTAATATAGCTTCTATGAAAGTTATATTGTTTTGCACTTAATTTATGCAAAGGCACCGGCAAGACAGCAAAAATATTGCTTATGAATAGTTGCATTGCCTTTTCATAGTTTAAAGTGTCTCATCCATTATTTAATCTATTTTTGGACGTATGTTAGTAATCGCCATATATTTCAACAGTTTCTACATTATTATCATTAATCTGGACGTGTTAATGTCTTGATTAAAATAATGTTTGATACTATATAAAGTATTCCTTTTCTTTCGTTGTATTTATTTGATCGCCAACATATTATCATATTTCATTATTTTGTCAAATGACAAATCCCGCTATTTTTCATTTACGTTTTTCCACTTTTGCTCTGTAAAGACTTAATTCTGATCCCTTTTCATTACTCGTATTACATATCTCGATCTTAAAGTTAAGATATGTACAATGTCTTTTCATTAATTCTTGTGTTTTTGCGATTGTTTTTAATATTTATTTAGACTTGTTAACTTGACTTGTATTTTTTTACATTATGTCTTTTTTGTAAAATTTTAAAATTTTTTAATTCGTATCAGTACGAATCAGTTGTTAGTTTTTACTATTTTGCCAGTCTAATTGGCACGCCAGCGAGACTAGTTTCAGTTACTGGATACGTGTTAACTGGACTATATTGTAAAATTAATTAAATTTTTCTTTATGTGCCAGCATCTAAAGAATATTTTTACATATTTTTGTAAAGTACTTTTACGATTAAGGTCTATTAAGCTAGTAGATTCAATGACGCTTTTTTAAACTGAGTTTTAGATATTATAGACGAATTGAAAAATTTTAAAAATATTTTGTATTATATAAAATACTGTATAAAAGTATATGTAAATTTGAATTATTCATTATTAGATTGTGTATAATTGAAATATACTCTCACGAAGAAATTAATCTTCTCATGGTCATTATTTCTGTGATCTTTCTTTGTATCTTTTTTTTTCATGTGTGCACTGACTATATGCCCAAATTAGATTTTAAATTAAAAATCAAAGAATTTATTTTAAAACCGCCTTTTTTGCAGGTCCTGGAAGATATTTACTTAGCTAGACAGTATCACGGACAAGACGGAATAGGAGGATACCTTTATGGATATAACATCCCAGATATTGCTAAAACTGAGAAAAAAGTTGCTGGTGGAGATCTAAGAGGAGCGTATAATTACATTAATGATGATGGAACCGAAATTAAGGTAATAAATTAATATTAATTTTACCTTCTCTTGTTCATTCATCATGATCATTAACCTGTATGCGTCCACTGCATGTACATAGGTCTTTGTCATATGTCATAATATCTGTCTCTGTCTAATGCGGCTTACAACCAGTTACTGGTAACACGCTTAAGATCGTCAGTTGTTGGTGGGCTGCCTCTGCTCCGTAATGGTATTTGTCTTGGCTTCTACTCGACAATACGTCTTGTCCATCGTTTGTCACATAATCTGGCGTCTGGTCAAGCCCAAGTTCATTTCAGCGAAAAGATTCTTTCGATAGAGTGTGTTGTTTTTTAATTTGCGACGTATTTCTTCATTTGAGCTTTACCTTTTAGAAAGATAACCAATATCTGGTGCTTTATAGTTCTCTGAGTCACGTGAATCATGTTTACTATCTTTTTTGGTGAGTGTTAATGTCTCCCTTTCATAACCAAATTGCATACGCTAGGAATTTTATGACGGAGTATGTTTAAGAATCTTTCAATAAACAGCAATATTACGATTTAGCACCAGATTAGTGATTATTTGCATTTTATTCATATTGATCTTTAGTCTGACATCCAAGGAAGCGTTGATATATCGTTTCTAACAATATTATAGTATCTTCGATATTATAATTTCTATATCTTTCTTAAGTGACAAATACTTTTAGGTTTATTAAGTATATATATATATATATATATATTATATATATATATATATATATATATATATATAATATAATATATATATATATATAAACTAGAGCTAAGATTAATATTATTACTAAAATTAATATCAAACAGTCTTCCGGGTTGAACCGCGTCGATGTCCATTTTGCCAAGCTTTCGGCATCCTCTCTGATGCCTTCCTCAGGGCTTCCAAGGTCTCAGTCTCCCGAGCCCCCAGACACTACATACACTGTTCACGATTCACAGCACTGTCACTACTACTAGTTTTTTATTGTACTAACCGCGGAAATCTTTCCGAAACATACTAATATATATATATATATATTATATATATATAAATATAAATATATTATATATATTATATATATATATAATATATATATTATATATATATATATATGAAAATCACTAGGTTCTCGGGAAGAACCGCGTTGAGAATTTAATGCTCGACGTTTCGGCTCCCATTTTGGAGCCATTATCAAGAGGGATACGGTTCGGTTCGAGTTCGGGGTCTCAATCTGCCTACTCCCCTCACTCGAAACGTACCAGTATCGTGTTCTGTATTATAAAATACAAGAACTGTCTCTCGGCACTGAGGTCTCAATCTGCCTACTCCTCAGTGTCGAGTGAGTTTGTCACATATATTGCGAGAGTCTTCCTTCGGACCTTACCATCGCTGTGTTGTCTTTATTTATATTTCTAATCATTTTCAATAAATTTGGTGGTATTCCCTTGTCATATAATAAATGTATCGCGTTACTAATTCTTACTTCGTCAAAAGCGTTGTTTAAATTTATGGGGCACTTAAAAAACATCTCATTCAAAAATTATATCAAAAAGCTATAAATTAATACGGCTCGATAAGTAAAATGTCTTTCGTTAAATTATTCCGAAACTACTACTACGACGAAATACAATATTTTTATACAAAGCCACATGTTTTTTTAAATATTTTTATTGAATAATGCAAAACAACAATTAGTATACTTATTCAGTTAAACCATTCAAGAAGTAATTACTAAAATATTTTATAGTTTTTCTACGTATTAAATATGATTTACTTAACAACAATTTCATACGCTATTGCTAATTAGGTGTTCTCACACCTCATAACTAACCACTGTTTGTATTTGGAAAAATATGGATTAAAAAAATAATAATTCTCTCATGATGATATAATAGATATAATTATCTAACACGTCGTAGATACTAACCAATTATTTAAATAAACTAAAAACATTTTATTGTTAATATATTTATAATATGATTAAGAAATGTGTGGAATTAAAAAGTAAATCTAGAATTATTAACAAATAATTATTCTTTTTTCGCGTACATATTATTTTATTACTTAATAATATATTTTTTAGTTTTGAGTTATATTATCAATACTGCTAGAAATATTTTTTAAATCTATGAAGTCATAGAATCATATTTTTGTTAATTATCTGCCTAATTTTAAACTTGTGTCACATTATAAGAGGTTCCAAGGTGCTTGTGTTGTGATCTAATATTTTTCAAAATTTGCTTCACGAAGTTCTACAATCTACTGCATGTATTTTAACCAATCTTTCAAACACTTTTCTACCATTTCCAGATGATATAACAAACAAAATCAGGATTGTCAGCAAGAACGAGATTGAAGACGAAACAATCTCCGTTAAAGGAAAAGCTAGTAAAGCTACTAAAGAGAAAGTACCTAAATACAATTAAGGCGGGTTGACACGATCCAAGTGTACTTGATTAAAGTCTGCTTGGACGTTGCGCCCGCAACACTTTTAAGCTACTTTGTTTGTGTTCATCCAAGTACACTTGAATCAACAGGTTCTATCCAAGTTAAGTAGGACGCTGGGCAACTTTCTTGGATCCAAGTAGTGTGGTATTGTAAAATTTTAATGGCGTCGGTGTCGAAAAATCAAAAATGAAGAGGTAAACACAAAAAGAAAATGGTCTAGAAGGAAGAGTGTTAGATTATTGGAGGTATACGAAGCTGAGGACGCATTATTTAATGTAGGGATAAAGAAATATAGAAATAAGGATGCTAGAATTGCGGCATCATTTTTCTTTTTTATTCCGTTTTCCTGGATTTCAAGCTCATGTATCAACATATCAGCATCCACTAAAACACCTTCCACAATCACTGGACTTACTTGACTTGATATCTAAGTCATTTAACGGTGGCAACCAACTTGGTACAAGTACACTTGGTCTAAGTTGGGATCTAAGGGGGTTGGATTCTTGGATCAGTTCAACCCGCCTTTACTTAGGATGGGAGCTAATTGAAGAATGGGACCGCAGCCTTGAAATAAAACGACCTATTGAGATAGCCATAAGCGCTTTTAATAATTAAATAAAAGCAGAATTATGCCATGGAAAACTGGTAATAGAAATTAGAACTGGAGTATTCTTTGAGATGCTCCGTATTCTCTGCCCTTATATATGGAGTTAAAGCCTGAACAATTATGGACGCAACTAAAAAAAGACTTGCCAGCTTTGAGAAATGGTGTTCTCGAAGAATATGGAAAATATCATTGGCACAACACGTAACAAACACAGAAACATTAAGAAAGTTAAAAAAAAATAAAATAGAAAATAGAAAAACTCAACACTATAAACGAAAGAAAAATGAGCTACTTTGGTCACATACTAAGAAATAAAAATTATGAGTTTATGCGATTAGTATTAGTAGAGAAAGTTAAGGCAAAATAGGACCGGGGAGACAACGCATGTTCTAGTTGAAAAATTTAAGGCAGTGGAGTGGAAAACAACAATAGAACTGTGTATTGTCATTTTATGACCGACTGCTAAAGTTCTCTGTACTACTCTAATATTTGATTGTTTTGTCATATACACATTTATTTTTCTTCTTTTTTTCCTCTTTATAAGACATTCTGCTTGTTCATTAGCGGATTATTACCTCTATGGACGGTTATCATTCTATCTTTTACGGGGTTAGATCGTCTGATACTTCATTATCGATTGATGACTTATCTCTTGCTTTTTTAAGATACAAGTCTCTCCCATTCTGCTCATGTGGTTATTCCATTCTTTTTTCTCTATTTTGTGTCCATTCATTTTCGATCTCTCAGCGTATTTCCTGTAAATCTTCTCGGTACTCTCATCTTTGTCGTTTCCAGTAGCTTTTTCGTCATGGCTGTGTCGGGTCTTATTTCTGAGGCACATGTTACTATTGGTCTTATACTGGCTTTATAAATTCTTGACTTCATCTCAGTATTATTGTGTCTCTTTTGTCTTATCTCTTTTTGTCTTTTGTCTCTTAAAGGCATCCTCCCAGTATATTTGCTTTTTGTACTTAATCTCCCACTTCTTTGTTCAGGTCTCCATAGCTGGATAGTGTAATTACCAGGTATTTTATTTCTATTACTTATTCAATACTGATGCCATCAATTTCTTTTTTACGTCTGGTGGTTCTTAGCTGATTACCATTGTTTTGGTTTACTGAAATGAGATCGTCTTATTAAACTCTTTTGCTCTAATGTTAAATCTATGAACCAGTCGTTGCAGAATACCTTCATCCTGTATCATCTTCTTTTGTTAACGCTTTTAATGATTTCATTTAGGATTAAATTGAAGAGCAATGAGTCCCCTTTTCTAATTTCGCAGCATATTTCTATAGGTTTTTTTAAGTCCTCCATCTATTTTTACTTTCATTTTGTTGTTTTAATAGATGTTTTTAATAGTTTTTTTAATATATAGGGGAACTTTTGTAGTAAGCGTAAAATGGATTACATTTTTGAGTCTTACTCTGTCAAATTCTTTAAATGCTTTCTTTAACTCAATCAGGCATAGATTTGTTTGCTTCCACTACGAAAACCCTGTTGTTTATCTGCTAAACTTATCCTCTCATTCATAAGTTCTTGTAAAATTTTAGCTATATGTTTTCAGATAGTATTTAACAAGTACTCTTATACCTCTTAGGTTTCTGGCTGATTTTATCTCTTTTTTCTCGTTTTCCATTTTTCCAATATTTTATTGTGTTTATTTTATTTTTATTCGCACATTTGTTTACATGTACCATTTATATTCTAGCCTGAGGTTCTTGAAGGCCTAAATATGCTGTAAAAGTTTGTAAACAGCGAAACCGGTAGTTTAATCTTTACTTTTTCAATTTTAATAAAAACCTATTACGGATTGTGAGTAGAAGCCTTATTATCTCTCGGTACTCTCATCTTTGTCGTTTCCAGTAGCTTTTTCGTCATGGCTGTGTCGGGTCTTATTTCTGAGGCACATGTTACTATTGGTAACATTTAATAATAGAACTTTTCAGAACTGCTACAGAGTTAAATGGGCCGTGGTGATCTTTAAGGCTAAGGCACACGAAAAAGGAGATAAATGCAAAAATCCTTAGGCTATTTGATATTAAACGCTTATGCAAACTGTTTAACAATATATAAAATATGGAGCAAATATCCATACATTAGCTAAAATCAATCTGCATAGCAATACTAAAGGAGCACAATGCTACTCACTGCGAAGAACACCGTTTAATTAGCTTAATGATCCACGCATTAAAGACGTCATCATCATCATCATCCAGCCTCTATTTATCACGTCCAGTTTTTAGTGATACGCCTGATGTCGTCAGCCCAACGTGTAGGTGGTCTTCCTCTACTGCGTTTGTCTACTCTTGGCCTCCAATTTGTAATTTTGCTCGTCCATCGTGAATCGTGCATTCTCGCTACATGGCCTGCCCAGTTCCATTTTAGTTCCGCTATGCGTTCCACAACATCAGTAATACTCGTCCTTCTTCGCAGATCTTCGTTTCTTATTCGGTCCCTCAACGTCACTCCCAGCATAGACCGTTCCATTCGTCTCTGTGCCACTCTCAGTTTCGAAGCCGTGGTCTTGGTTAAAGTCATAGTTTCCGCCCCATAGGTCATGACCGGTAATACGCATTAGTCAAACACTTTTCTTTTGAGGCTGATTGGTATGTTGGCCCTAAGTGTGTTCGCAGTTTTCCAACGGCTGCCCATGTTAAAGTAATTCGTCTTTGGATCTCACATGTTTGGTTATCCCTGCTGATTCTTGTTTCATGACCCAAATACGTATATTTCTCCACCAGTTCTACCACTTTGTCTTGAATAGTCAAATGGTTATTGGGGACCAAATTTGTCATAAACTTAGTTTTGGTCAAGTTCATTCTCAGGCCCACCTTCGAACATGCAAAATCCAATTCGTTTAACATATCTGTAGCTTCTCCTAAATTATCTGTGATAAGGACAATGTCATCTGCGAAACGAAGATGGTTAAGCTTTTCGCCGTCTATCGTTACTCCTCTGTGGTCCCAATTGATCATCTTAAGGCATATTCTAATGCCGTTATGAATAATTTCGGCGACAATGTATCTCCTTGCCTTATTCCACGATTTATTTTTATTGGTCGGGTTTTATTGTCTATTTAACAGTCATAGTGGCATTTTTGTAAATATTATAAATAAGCTCACTATCTTCTTCTTGTAGTGCCTATCCGTTTCGGATGTTGGCGACCATCATAGCAATCTGCACTTTACACACTGCTGCTCTAAAAAGATTTGTGGTTGTTGTATTGAACCACGTTCGTAGATTTTTCAGCCAGGAAATCCTTCGCCTTCCTGGTCCCCGTTTTCCTTCTACTTTTCCCTGCAAGATTAGTTGCAGCAGTCCATATCTTTCGCTGTTCCTCATGATGTGACCGAGGTATTCGATTTTAGCTGTTTTTATTGTGGTTAACAGCTCTTTTTCTTTTTTCATTCTCAACAGAACACCCTCATTAGTAACGTGGTCGGTGTACGATATCTTCAGGATGCGACGATAAAGCCACATTTCAAAAGCCTCAATTTTCTTGCAGGTGGCGTCTGTGAGAGTCCATGACTCAACTCCGTACAACAGTATAGGAAAGATATAACATCGTAGTAACCTGATTTTTATGGGCATTGATAAATCATGACATTTGAATAACTTGGCCATTTTTTGAAATGCAGATCTTGCTTTCTCTATTCTACATTTGATTTCTATGGAATGGTCCCAATTTTCATTGACGTTCGTACCAAGGTAGGTGTATGTTTTTACTCTTTCTATTTGTTGACCGTTTACACTGATTTGTTCAAATTGCTGTTCCTTCTTAGAGATCATCATGCATTTTGTTTTCTTGGTGTTTAGTGAAAGTCCGTATCTCTGACTGACCTCTGTGATTCTGTTCATTAACTCCTGGAGGGCTTCAGAGCTGTCAGCAAATACTACCTATGGTACCTATGGTAGATAATAAGCTCACTATACCTATGGTCAATCCTGCTCTCATTCATTGCTTCTATAAGGCTGTCTAATTCGATCGTGTCAAACGCTTTATGAAAATCTATGGAAATGAGAACAAGAGGTTTGTTATATTCTATAGATTTTTTAATGAGTGTCTTTACTGTGTGGAGGTGATCATTGGTACCATAATTTGAGCGGAATCCTGCCTGCTCTCTCGGTTGGTAGAAATCTATTTTTTTTTTCCAATCTTGATGTCACTACCCTAGTGAAGAGCTTGTATATGTGGTTCAACAGGTTAATAGGTCTATAATTTTCTAGGTCCGTTCTATCTCCTTTTTTATGCAAAAGGATGGTTGTAGCATTGTTCCACTCTTTGGGCACCTCTCTTTGCTGCAAACATAGATTGAATAGTTTCCTTAATTTATTTAATAGCATATCTCCTCCATTTACGATAGCTTCTATTACGATTCCATCCTCTCCTGGGGCTTTATTTTTCATTTTTCTTAATGCTTGTCGAATCTCATCTAGCTTTATCTCTGGCATTAATTCGGAACCTTGATTCTTGATCTTCTTTGAAATGGCTGTTTGTATTCCTGTTTTATCTTCTCGTCTACTTCTATATAAGTCCTCGTAAAACTCTTCGACGACCTGTATTAACTCGTCTCTACGTGATATTATTTCATTTTGCTTGTTTCTTAATTTATAAATTTCGCATTTCCCATTCGTTAGCTTTCTACGTAGAACTTTTAGGCTGTTATTTTCCTCTATAGTGCGTTTTAATATAATCGGTATTAAAATTAAAGACGTACCTTACAATAATACATAAGCAAATTTATATCAAATATAAAAAAAGGAAAGCAGACACTCAATTAGATTACAAAAACGTTTTTGCATGAATTAGCTGAAGCGGAAATGCTACGATCAAATAAAAAGGTTTTTATTTGATTTATTGATTACCAAAAGGCTTCTTACATTTTACAACGTCAGACATGAACAATTGATACATCTTCTTCTTTGAATATCGTGCCCAAATTAGACGTGGGTAGCTTGCATGACTATTTGCCGATATTGTGCTCGATCTTGCGCGTCATGTAGCTAATAGGACAATTCGTTTGCGAAGGTTTCGGAGCCATGAATATTTCTTCCTAGAAATTTCTCTTTTTACCTTGATCTTTGTGTTCAGTATTAACTGCAGTATCCACTATATGCCTTAGATATTAAAATTTTCTCTTTTTTATTATCTTTATCAAGTTACTTTTGCCTTGCCCAATTCTGTTTAAGACTTCTATGTTTGAGATACGTTGAACCCATGATATTTGAGCATTCTTTAATATTGCCAAATTTTAAAGGCTTCTAATTTGTTCATGATATTAATCTTCATAATACAGGTTTCACATTCCAATCCAGGAACTTGATTCTTAGTTGTAAGTTCAGCTGAGAATTGCAAAGTATTGGCGATGTGCAAGTACTTGGAGGGGATACGAGAAACGATCGTGAGTGAGTAGTGGAGAAATCTTGCATCTTTTACTGCACATTTCATAGATTATAGATTTCATAAATTCATATTGTCAATTGTCATATTTCATATTCGTTTTGTTTATTTACACCTTCTGTCACTGAAGAAAATGGGATTTAGGAAATGCTGTGTTATAAATTGTAAAAATACAACAAAAAATTGTCAATTTAAGTTTTATTCGTTTCCAACTTCGAAGCACAAAGCTACTACAAAGAGAAAAGTGGATTTATATCATAAAAAAGCATAAGTAACATAACCTAAATTATGCATTATTCTTGCGCCCGATTTTAAAGTCAGTTTGAAATAAATAATAAATAAAAGTTCACTTTTAAGTGTAAATTTTAGTTTCATAACACTCACTTAGAGTTCATTTTAACTCAAAAATCAAGTTTAATGTTTGAATTTTATTTTTTTGAAGTTTACAAAAATGCAAGTTCAAGTTTTTCTGAAGATGACATTAAGATATATTCGCTGTCCAAAAGTTTACAGGGAAAGAATTAATTGTTCAAACCAATATGATGATATCATGGGCTTAACCTGCTAATTTATGCATTAGCATTATTTATGGTAATTTATTTTTCTTAATTCTTCCACTCCACATAATTCTTCCATTCTTTTTTGACATTTGCCACTACTAAAGCTTTTCCCTTTGACTCGTGCTTGGTTGAAAAGTTATTTGGTGATTTACTTTCTCAAATCCAGTTTTTATTATTGCATCCATATTAACAGTAATGCTGTAATTCAATAATATATTTATTTGTATTTACGCTACATCAACGTTCTTCTTCTTCTTCTTCCTTTATTGGGTTACCTTTTAATAACATACCGACATAACCTCAATCTTACTTTTTCTTCGTATTCTTTTTTGAGGCCACGTCCTTGACAGTTATCCGGTAACCTCGATCTAACATGAAAGCGCAGTAAATTTGGCTGATTTACGACACCAGGTGTCGCTGTTCCGAACTTGCACGGTCCCAATAGATCTAAGTTTCATAAATCTTGGAATATTGGAATCTCAATACTTATGTGAAGTAAAACTGGACTTGACGACAAAGACATAAAAATGATTCAACAACTATATTGGAATTAAAATATAAAATCAAGGATCGACAAGGCAAACACAACAAAAATTAAGATAAGGAAAGGCGTAAGACAAGATTGTATTCTCTCTTCACTACTGTTCAACAATTATGTAGAAAAGATATTTCCAATTGCATTTTTAAAAACAAGTATTAAAATAATGGTCTTTTTATTAATAACCTAAGATATGCTGACGTTACAGCCATAACAGCGAACAGCATATAGGCACTGCAAGAACTTTAGTGAATATCAGTAATGGAATAGGAGAGAAATACGAGCGTAACAACAACAAAGCATATACAAAATAAAGTAAGCATAATAGTGGCAATGGCTAGAAATACCTTTGTTAAATTTGAGAAATACCTCCTTAACTGTGAAGTTCTGTGGTCTTGAAATGCTACATATGGCCATCGTGATCAACGGAAGTGAGACCTGGTCACTTAAAGTAAGACCTCTAAAGGCTGCTAAGAATCTCATAGTTGGATCATGTAACAAATGATGAGGTCCTAAGAAGAGCTATCGTCCAAAGAAAGCTGTTGGATCTCTGTTAAAACAGTGAAAGTTTCATATTTGGGCCATATTCTACTAAATAACAAATATATCTTCCTAAATGTCATCTTTTAGGAAAGAGTAGAAACAAACACCTACTTCGTACAAACACTAATGAAAATTGGGACCATTTTCTAGAAGTCAAATGCAGGATAGGGAAAGCCAGATCTGCATTTCAAAAAATGACTAAGCTATTCAAATGTCATGATTTGTTAGTATCAATAAAAATCAGGTTAATGGTAGTCCTTATTTCGAATCAAGATTGTTTTTAATTTACACATCAACTTTATCAGAATTAACTAGTGTAATGCTCTCAGGATATCAATTGAACTAAGTTTCAGCAATGCTGTTTAGGTCAAAATCTCGTTCCTGATGTTCTGAAAAGATATTTACTTTTTTAAATTGTTGCTAGCCTAAGTTCCATCATCTTTTATTTGAAAAGGCACTTCTAGTACTGGATGTAGTATGGGACGTTTTAACATATTTAGTAGCTTTCCAAAGTAAATATTCAGTAAGATTATCTTCAGCAAGTTCTGTGAGGAACTTGCTAGTGTATGCTTGTTTGACATTTTTTAGTTAATTAATTAATTTGCAAGTAGTATGGCCTCTTAATTGTTGCTCTCTTCCAATTTTGTCCTTTTCAGCTATAATCTTTATACTTTCTGTTAATAGCTCAAGCATCAGTATGTACCTACTTATTACCAGGTATTCTATTCCAAGCAATTTCTTGGACAGCACAGGTATAAATTAATAAATTGTTCATATAATTACTTCATTGCTTTGAGAACTGCTCTTAGCGTGAACCATTAGATAAAGGATATTTGTAATTATTAGTTTATTCCTGTAAGATATGTGACAAAATTCCGATAAGAGGAATTAAATTTAGAACAATTTTTGCAAAAATCTACCATAATTTTATTAACCATTGCATTATTCTGCATATAGAACTGTCCTGAACACACTGAACAAATTCAATATTTCACTATATCTAGTTTATATTTAATTTTAATTTAAAAAATTTTTAGGTCGAATATTGGGACGATGGAACTGGATTTCATCAAATCGATAATGTTCCTAAAATCCTGCCAAAGCCAATTGAAGAGTCTCCGGAAGTTAAAGCTGAAAAGGATAAGTTTCTAGCAAGATGGCATGAAGAAGCCGAGAGAAATCAACGTCCAGTTGCGTAAGTATTAACTTTCATCTGAACGGCAAAAAAGTGGCCACCCTATAAATTTCCGAAAATAAAATTTCATTGGAAGTTTTATGCAGTGTTTCATATTGCGTCTTAATTTAAATATTTATTGCGATCATTTATGCTTGTTCTTTACAGTTTGACGATTATGTGATTGTTTCTGTAGTCGTTGTTGATCTTCTAAATTGAAAACAGTTAATTAAACAGTACCTAATTTAGCTTTTTAAACGTGGATTTAGACTAAGTAAATAATTAAAATATGGTGTTAGTTACAGTAGCTGTTGCTTGAATTTTTGCATTGCTACAAGATGAAAGAAGTCAAGTGTATGTATCCGAAACTTAAGGTTTAATTAAAAATCCTTTGTAATAGGTATATATTTTAGTCCCAAACGGGCTAAGTTAAAAAGACAAAACGTTTTCGGAAACCATGTTTCATCATCAGTGTCCTAGAAAATAGTTAACCACTTAATTAAAAAGAACATAGGTTAAAATTTTGACTAAGGTTAATGAAAAATGTGGTTAATACTTACTAGGAGTACATGAATGTAGCCACCAAGATTAAATATATGGGTAAAAACCCGATAACAGATGTTTAATTACATTTAGTTTTAAAATTATGTTATAATGATTTAAGATTATAGAGTTACCGATGGATTAGGTAACATGGCGACATATGACTCCACGTTGAAGTTGCTAGTCCTGAGACGGTATGTCTTCGAGGACTGTATGAGTGCAACTGATTGGCAATGACATTTGATGACAATATTGTTAAGTTATGACGGAAATTATCACAGAGCAGTCAATGTAGCTGTATGTTTCTACTTAAGACAAAAGCCAACGTTATTTAAAATTGTGAAAATTAAGTAAACTAATATAACAGTATCAACCATCAAAGTTGTAGTTTTTAATTTATGAAAATAAGATGATATAAGGGAGCAAAAATTGTATGGTTGTAGTTAGGCAACCAACTATACATGTATGTAGCAATGTAATATAGAAAAATTTTTATTATATGGCCCTTTATGTTTCTTAAACATTTGGTACCCAGAAAATATAAACTAGACACATGTGGAAGGTTGAATTTTAGAAAATATTGATGTTAATGGTTGGATCTAAATGTATTTATTTATAATTGGAAGTGTTCTTGTATGAATAAAATAAAACTGTTTTAGTAAATGTTCACGTGTTATTTAACTTTTAACTCAAATATAGAGGCCCTGTATGTCAGAAGCAACATTTGGTACCTGGCAAATGTGAAAATTTTTGAGTTATAAGTTCATGAACATAAATGTCTGACAAGGTAGTAACAGACTAAAAGGTGTGGAAGTTTTATTGTATTAGCTATTATATGTAATGAACGAAAGATTTTTTGATGGTTGGGACATGATTATGTAGTATGTTGAAAGTGTGATAATCTACTTATAACTTAAGAAAGGTCCTATCTGTCATAAGGCAACACTAGGCACAAGAGAAATAAAAAGGATAAGTTATAAGTTAGGTTTGTTGTAGGTATAAGTTGTCTTAAATTGTGATGATGGTATGGTTGGCTTTGTTGATATTAAGTGAAACGAAAAAGTTTTTGTAGTGTCATCTTTGCAGATGAATAAGTTATGTAATTTGATATTATTCATAATGGATATGAGGATCTTAAGGTGTTCGTTCAACTATTGTGTGAAATAAACAAAATTTGATGGTTGGGATATGGTTATGTATTATGTTTATCATATAGAACTCAAATTATAACTTAAAAAAGCCCTATCTGTCATAAGACAACACTAGGTACATGAAAAAATTTGATGAATAAGTTATAAGTTGAATGTGTCTGCGTTGTGTACTGGACTTAACTTGAAATTGAAAGATTAATAGATGGCTATGTTCAAATTGAGTAAGAAAGAAATTTATGGTTGTTTTGAATGAATGGTGGGATACTGAACCACTACAGAAAGCTGAGATCACCAGAGGTCCGCTACCAAACCCTAAGGGAATTGTGTGAAAATGTAAAAAGAGGACTGAAATGTTTGTTAGAAAGGGTTGCTGAATAGTTTAGGATTTTTGGGGGGCTAACAAGAAGCATGGACAGTAATAGATATAGAGGGTTAGACTTGAAGTTTGGTTTAATGAAGAGAAGAGGGGAGAGATGGAGAGTATGTTATGTTGAAGTAAAAGTTTTGGAATGGACTGAAGTTTGATGATAAATGTGGATTTTAGTTGAGAGGTAAATTAGTGGTGAAAATTATGAGAATAGTTGGCGATGAAGAGGAAGGAAGTCTCGATTGAAGGATACATGACGATTGACACAATTTGGGCTTTTTTGTTTTTCTTTTAAAATTTCAAGATCTTCATATAAATCTAATTTAAGGAAGTTTTTTTGGGGGATGTTGTGGATAAGTGAAACGTCTTCTGGGATATTGAGGGTATGGTTGTGTTCTTTGAGATGTTGGGAGAAGGTGGAAGTATTTTCTCTTTTTATGTGTTCTAGAGAACGTGAGGATAATGATCTGCATGTCCTACCTATGTAGGAAGCATTGCAATCTGAACATTTTAATCTATATACTCCACTCTGATCCATATAATTGATGGGATACATAATTGGGCTTGGTAACGAGGTCTCTGGGGAAAGCAGTCTCCTGCAGGGTCTTAAGGCGTTTTTTGCGGATGGGGTGGTTGGATGAGAAAGGAATTATGTGATCAGTCTGTGTAGGTTTCCTATAGATACTGAAGTCGAAGTGGTCATTTAATCTGGTAATAGTGAGACTAGCAACTTCAACGTGGAGTCATATGTCGCCATGTTACCTAATCCATCGGTAACTCTATAATCTTAAATCATTATAACATAATTTTAAAACTTAATGTAATTAAACATCTGTTATCGGGTTTTTTACCCATATATTTAATCTTGGTGGCTACATTCATGTACTCCTAGTAAGTATTAACCACATTTTTCATTAACCTTAGTCAAAATTTTAACCTATGTTCTTTTTAATTAAGTGGTTAACTATTTTCTAGGACACTGATGATGGAACATGGTTTCCGAAAACGTTTTGTCTTTTTAACTTAGCCCGTTTGGGCCTAAAATATATACCTATTACAAAGGATTTTTAATTAAATTTTTAATACATGGTATACAGCCAACTACAGGAACGTAGATTCCTTGTGAAACTTAAGGTATTTCGAGAACTACAGTACGGAGAGATTTCCATCGCTTAATAGAGACTGGTACATACTCACGCCGAACTTTTGAGAAATCGCCATTCCACTGCAATTGCTGCAAGAATTATCTGCACGAGGTTCGAAATGTGAATGTAAGTAGGAAAAGGGTTAGAAAACGCCTTAATGAAAGGGGACTAATGGCTAGAAGGTCGGATATTATTCCCAAATTATGACCAAGGCACTGTAGAAATCGATTAATTTTTGCTCGACAACATCAACACTCTGATATACAGGATTAAAGCCGAATTCTCTGTATTGATGAATCGCGGTTCTGTTTGAAGTCTCGCGATGGCCGATAGAGGGTTCGGAGACATAGAAATGAAAGATATATCCAAGCTTTTATGTAATAGAGAAGAAAGTTTAGCGGTAGTGGTATCATGGTTTGGGCTGAAATCTCATTTGAAGCTCGAACTGAACTTATTTTCATCAATGGCCCCCTGAATGCTCAGCGTTATATAAAGAATGTGTTGGCAGAAGCAGTAGTTCAATTTGGTCCATTTACTGGAGACAATTTTTTCTTTATGGATGATAACGCACGGCCGCAGACTGCAAAAATCGTGACAAATTACTTGGAGGATGTAGAAATTAATACTCTAGAATGGCCATATAGCAGCTCTGATCTGAATATCATCGAACATCTTTGGGATGAACTTCATCGTAGGGTTAGAAGTCAACCAGGCTAGCCAGAAAGTCGTGCAGAACTTCAAAACATGCTTCATGAAGAATTTGAATCCTATGCAAACGGTTATTGATGTTTTAGGGTATATTACCTGATATTAGACAATTTGTTTAAGTTCAGTCGTATTTGTTATTCTTTTGTAATTCGTTTCGATATTACACTATTTTTTTTTTGTAGCCTTCTAATTAAATAATTATGCTAAGAAATCAAGCAATAATGGTTATTTTGTGTTTTAAAAATAAAAGTTGTTGAGAGAATACGATGTTAAACAATGCATAAAACTTCCAATGAATTTCTATTTTCGGAAATTTATAGGGTGGCCACTTATTTTGCCGGTCAGTGTATAAATTGTAATTAAATATTATTATAGGATATTTATTATAGAGAATAATTTTTCTTTATTGTGCTACCAATTCATATAGTATTTATTTCTCTCTATTCTTCTGTTTCGATTTTTTTTTCTTTTTTATTCCTATGAAAATTCATTCTTGATACCTTTTTGTAGTACCACCTTAATATATTCTAACCAATAGCAACTTGACAACACTATGTTGTAATTTTACAAACGTTTTTATTTAATTTTTTTTTTTAATTGCTTCAATGATTAATATTTTCCACTTTTTAAAAGCAAACATTTTATCTCCAGATCGAATCTGAAATAATTAAATTATCTTTAGATCGAATCATAAAACTTCCACCTGTTCAAAGCAATACACATCTGCGAAATCGCTTAATTTCATATACTTCGATTGACTGCTAATATAGTGATTACGAATGACGGCAGATTGCCAAGAACACCCTAGATTGTGTTATAACCAACAGAGCTATATATCCATCGAAAATAATTGACTAAGATGCCTTAACTCAGCAAGTGTAGGTAGCGACCATAGCCTAGTATTATGTAAAATAAGAATCATCCTCAAATACTTCACAACCAAGACAGCGCCGGCAACTCAAACAAAAGTCAAAGTCGAATGACTAAATAAGAACTCCACGGAATACTTATACAGGAAAATAATATCACAAAAAATCGATGGGTAAATAAAATAATATCGAGGAAATCTGGGAAAACACAAAAATAACATAATTAACGCATCAACAGAATCACTTGGAGAGAGAAAAATAACGAACACTAACATATCAAAAAAGAAAACACCATGGTTTAGAGAGGAAGTGAGGACAAGATGTGAAGAAACGAAGAAAGCCTTTTTACAATACAAAACACAATAAAATACAAGAGGCATACAACCACTATAAACGAATCAGAAATGAAATAGATACTTTAGTTATACAAATAAAAAAGGAAAAATGGTAGAGTTTCTCAAAACAGATAGAACACGACTACGGAACACAAAAAGAAATATGGAGAATTATTAGAAGACAAAGAAAAGAGATGAACAAACTAATAAAAACAAAACACATTTAGAAGGAAATATGGGTAATACACTAGGTGGATGAGAAAACAAGATGACAAGATATATATTGAGATGGAAGAGGTAAAGGAAATTAAAAAATAGAAAATTACAAGTAGAGGTCAGAATACCGAACGAATTTCTAAAGTACGTAGGAGCACGTCTGGCCAAACAACTATTAAAACTAATCCAAAAAATAATAGAACAAAACAGAATTCATCAAGAATGGAGATCAAGCATCCTATTAATCCTAGGAATTAATTCATTAAACACAACACTAAAATTAACAACCAAAGTGATAAAAATAAACTGAATAGAATTATAACACTAGCAGAAGAACAAGAAGGTTTTAGGACGGGAAGATCATGCACCGACGCTATATTTATAATGAGACAAGTGCAAGAGAAATCATTAGAATACAACAAACCGGCGTATCTATGTTTCGTTGCCCTTACAAAGGCATTTGCTCGGGTCAAACTAAAAGATGTTATCCACTTACTGTACGCAAGAGAGACACCTCTAGGAATAATAAAAACTATCGAAAATATCTACCAAAACAACACAATAAAAGTAAAAGTAGAAAAAAAACTAACCGACCCTATTGAAGCTGGTAATGGGATAAGATAGGAAGATTTCCTGAGTCCTCTATTGTTCAACTTGTTTATGGATGAAATAATAAAAAAAAGTAAAAACTAAAAAAGGATACAAAATGGGAGAAAAACAACTTTAAATAATGTGCTATGCAGACGGCGCAATACTACCCTCTCAAAGTCAAGATGATTTACAACGTATGCTGCACCAATTTAATACAACCGCCAGAAAATTTAACATGTTAATTTCCCCAAAAAAAGACAAAATGCATGGTTACAACAGAAAATTTACTAAGACGTAAATTGTAGTTAAAAGGTCAGATAACAAAACAAGTGATGGAGTTTAAATATCTAGGCCTAACATTATCTAGCTGCGGAAAGCTCGAAACTGAAGTGAAAGATCAAGTGAATAGAACAAACAGAACAAATATAGAAAAATAAGAATATCGGAAAAAAACGAAGGGCAGAATTTAAAAAACAGTCATCAGACCAATAATGGCATACGCGGGAGAAACAAGACCTGGCACAGAGAGGACAAAAAGAATGTTAGTAACAGCAGAGATGAAAGGGCTTAGAAAAATTGATGGTACGACACTATGGGACAGAGGTAGAAGTAGAAATATACGACGTAGATGCAAGGTGCAGAACATCAAGAACTGGGTTAGAAATAGAAGAGTAGAATGAAACGATCATATAAGCCGAATGGCAACAAAGAGATTAGTAAAGACGACACGAGACGGTTTCCCAATAGGAAGACCACGAACACGATGGAACGACAGCTTACTGGAGGCACATTGAAAAACATACAGTCATGTCTATATAAAAAGAAAAACAAGAAGAAGACCCTAAAAGGGTTACCATGTAAGATTGCAGAATGTACTGATAGCGTATGCACACAATGCACACAATTTAAAAAACATAAAAATTTTAAGCAAAGTGGTTCATGTCAAACTATATTAGGGGCGAAATTGCAGAAAGTGAAGGTTATTATTTGGAATGTCGAACCAACAGGAGACGCGAAGAAGAAGATAAAAAACAAGAGATTTAGTTAGTTATAGCATGTTTAATGCCTAAATGCGTTATGCAAATGCAAAATAGGAACCTGGAGAAATGGAATTGGAGAAGCTAACCTAACATAGGGATAAATCCACAGAGAATGATGTTTATGAGTAGTGTGTTTAGTTTTCATGAACCAAGAAGATTTTATATTTACTTTCTATTTACTTCAATGTAATAGAATATTTAAAGAAATCTATAGAAAAATTCACATTATAGAAGAACAAGTACGATGGAAAAACTGATAGTCGAGGGTAGAGTTAAAGGAAAGAGACCTAGTGGAATATCTCCAAGCCATTGGGTAGATCAAACAAAAATATTGATTAACCAAGGGTTACATGAAGCCGAACAACTAACCTAAAAAAGAGAAGTATGGGGGGAAATCGTAAAAAAACTGTAAAGGCCTGATGGTGTCACCACATCCCAAAAGAGATTAGGAATAAGGAGGAGGAGGATAGAAAAATTATATTAGTGTACTAGTGTTTGTATGTCAACTAATCAAGGAACTATATAGTGTTAGAATTTGTTTTTCTATATCATTTTATGCAGTTTGATTTGTTGAATCGTCTTTTCAAGTCGTTATTTTGACTAATCGTTTTGTAATTCTGATTTAGTTAGTTTAAGATTGGGATTAAGGATGTATGTAGTAACTAAATTGCATTTGAAAATTTTTTTATGTTTAAAATATTTCGTTTTTTTTTTTAATTTATTGAAATAACCACGACATGCTGACATTAATTTCAGTTCCCCTTATGATGCTAACGGTAACTACGCTAGTGGACCATTATCGCCCCAAGGCCAAGCCGAATTTAAGAAAATGTTCGAAAATCAACCCCAAGGTCAGTACTACCAACAATCTAGCTCTAATTCTGGAGTTTACCAGCAAAACGCACAATATCAACCAGCTGCACAGTATCAACAAACTGGACAGTACCAACCAACTGGACAGTATCATCAATCAGGTCAAGCTAAACAAGGTAAGATTAATAATAATACACACATTTTCACATAGACGTATTGTTGTGGGAACAAGGTTATTGATTACCGAATTTTTGTTAAGAATGTAGATGATGTGAGTTGAGACTCGTACACGTAGAAAGATGATTAGGAATCAAACAATCCCTTGGAGACTATTTTAAAGATTTTCTTATCGACTCTCTTAACATTATGCTGCATTATTAAACTCGGACTTTCGGATATGTGGTAAAGCTTCTACTTTTATCTCTTCTTGGTGAAATATTAAACACGTTAAATATAGTTCTTTGCATTAATTTATTTGTATAAATTTACAATCAGTAAATATGATAAAAAAACATGATGTTAATGATGTTAAAATAATTCACAATTTACAAATTGATTGGAATTCATATTTATTGGTTTGAAATAATAAAAATATAAATATATGAGCGCTTTAAGCTTTTATTATATATCTTTAAAAACTTTAAAAAATCTTCAAAAATGAGACAAGATTTCACTGCAATGAACGCAGGGTAATCTTCTGATATATTGCTTGATCCAGACAGTCTTATGAAGGTTTTTACCTAGTTTCATTTATACTATAGATTAGCTGCTAATCTGTATGATGACCTAGTTTAAGTTGGAATGTTTTTTCGAGGCTTTTATTCTTCTCTTTTATTCTTCTGTATTTACTACTACTACAATCATATTAAATTAGTAACGCCAATAAGTGTATTATGTTTATGCTTAGAGAATTATTTTTATATGCTTTGACAATCTTTCCTCCTGAAATCTACCTTTTATTCTTGTTTTAGGTCAACCACTAGGATCCCTTCCACAAGGTCAATATTATCAATCATCTCAATCGCAATCTTCTGGTCAGCACCAACAGTCTGGTCAATATCAACCAACTGGTCAATACCAACAACCGGGTCAACAAGGAAAATATTCAGGTTCTGTTCAGCAATTAAATAATCCTAATCAAATCGATTACACTGGAGCATACAGTGAAAGCCAAAATTCTTACGCAAATCCAACTCAAAACAAACCATCTGGTCAATACACTCCAGTTGCTTCAAACTTTAACCAGCACAGTCAACAAGGAGGATATCAACAACCCGGACAGTATCAACAAGGTACATATCAACAAAGTGCAACCAATCAGCAACCAGGATCATACCAACAAGGTGCATACCAGCAAAGTGGAGCAAATCAACAACCAGGATCATATCAACAGGGCAGCCAATACCACCAATCTGGACAGTACCAGCCCTCAGATAACTCCAAATCAAACCAAGTTGATAATTCCGGTGATTACGATAAAAGCTGGGACAACGAAGGCCAATATGATAAAAAATACGATGAAGAAGAAGGCTCCACTGGACCACCAAAGGGATTCTTTTACAGCTTTGATTACCCTGTAGGAAAAATTGTTCAGAAAGGAGAAGTCGCTAGAGTTGGGGATCTAAAGAATGCCTATAGTCAAAATAAAGCAACATACGAATCCCAAGTAAGTTCTGGCAATTCGGGTTCAGCTGCTTCCCAAAGCAGTTACTCATATGGTTCTTAACTTTAAGCTGTGATAATGTATTTTGTAGACTTTTAAGAGAATAAATATATTACTTTTATTTATTATTGTGATTATTGAATTAGTTACCCCCAGTTTACCAAATAAAAATTCTGACAAATACACATGGTATGCTTTCACGGTATTTATGTAATATGTGGTCTTATTATTTTTATATTGTTGCCTTTTTATTTTTCTAGTATAACTTTTTTCTTTTAATATATATTAAATTTTTTATATGGCCATAAATATTTTTGCTTAGCTAACGAATTATAAATTATTCTTTACAAAATTGTGTTCTTCTTTTTGTTGTTCTTTCTTTTTATCTGACATGCCAGCAAGATAATGCTACACATAATCAATGAGAGACTGACAACTTTCTTACGAAGAGAAATACGCCAAGATCAAATTGGATTTACCAAATTAGAAGTACTCGAGAACACTTTCTGAACATAAGATAAATAATAGAAAAGCTGTCATAGCTTATGACAGATAGTAAAAGAAGTACACGTACTGCAACACTCAATTTCGCTTATAACGAACTACCATCATCATCAATTAGCCTATATTTGTCCACTGCTGAACGTAGGCCTCCCGTAAAATTTTCCACCTATTTCTATGTTGAGCTTCTTGAATCCAGTTTGTGGTGATGCGTTTGATATCATCCGTCCATCTAGTCGGTGGTCGTCCTCTGCTTCGAAATTCCTCTTGCCTTGGTAGCCATTCCAGAATCTTTCTGGTCCATCTATCATCCGTTAATCTGGCAACATGTCCGGCCCAAGCCCATTTAGCCATGCATCCAGTTTGTTTTTATTCTTATTTCTAGGTTTGGTACTTCACCTCTGATGGTAATACTTAATATTGATCTTTCCATAGCGTGTTGTGTAACCCTTATTTTATCTATTGTTCTTTTTGTCAGAGTAAGTGTTTCAGCACCATATGTAAGAACCAGTAAAAGGCACTGGTTAAAAACCTTTCTTTTTAATCAAACTGGGATAATAGACTTGAAAATGTTATTCAATCTACCAAAGGCAGCCCATGTGAGACCTATTCTTCTTTGTATTACAGTTGTCTGATTATCTCGGCCTAAGCGAATCTTAGGCCCTAGATATTTGTAAGCTATTACTTGGTCGATGCTATGGCTTTCAATCAAAATTTTACCGCTGACTATAAGGTTGGTCATAAATTTTGTCTTTAAGGTGTTAATTTTAAAACTAATTGTTTTTGAACATTTAAGCGTGTGCAGCATTTTTGTAGCTTTATCAACTTTATCAGAAATTAAAACGATGTAATCGGCAAATCTTAGGTGGTTCAGATCTTCCCCATTTATATTAATTGCCATATTATACTCTCGTTTTATTTGCTTGAACATATATTCAAGAACAGCTGTAAACAATTTAGGGGTGATAGTATCACCCTGTCTAATTCCACATTCTATACGAAACTTCTTGGTATATTCATGAAGGCGGACACACGGAGTACTAGTTTCGTAAATAGTTTTAATGGAGGCGATATATCGGTAGTCAATGCGGCAGTCAGCCAATGTTCGAAGCATTTTATGATGATCTATATTATCGAACGCCTTTTCACAATCTACGATTATAAGATAGGCTTGTTATACTATGTACACTTTTTTAGCAGTTATATAACTTGTAGATGATCATTTGTTCCGTATCTGGAGCGGAACCCAACCTGTTCACAAGGTTGGTAACTATCTAGTTTGTTCACAAGCCATTTTGTTATTATCTTCATGAATAGTTTGTATCTTTGGGAGAGCAAACTAATAGGTCTGTAGTTCTTTAGGTCTAAAATGTCACTATTTTTGTAGATTATGGTTTTTATTGCATTATGTTTTTCAACACATTTACTAACTTTCCTCCTCCTTCTTTGATTTGTTCAATGACTATCCCATCTTTTCCAGGTGATTTATTGTTTTTCATCTCCGAGAGAGCTGATTTTATTTCCTCTGTTGTGATATCTGTGATGTCTTCTGAGCTTACATTTTAAACTTTTGGTATTTGATTTTGATCAGGATCTGGAAGTTCTTCTCGCTTATACAATTCTAAGTAAAAATCTTGAGCAATTTTTAAAATATCTGCCTTATTTGTTGTAGTTTCTCCTTTTTTATTTACAAGTTTACAAATAATTTTCGATCCTTCAGTCATTTGTCGGCACAGAACCTTTAAACTTTTATTTTTATCAATGGCTTGAGTTATGTATTCAGTGTTGTAATTTCTGACATCTTTTCGACTGGATTTTGTGATATCTTTGTTTAACTGTCTTAAGTGTTACAAAATTATCTGTGTATTATTTTTTTAATTCTCTTTTTTTATTTATAAGATCTTTAGTAGCTTGAGTGAGTTTATCCATCTTGATTTTTCCTTTTTCCTTATAGTTTCTATGAGCGTTTCAAATCACACTATTTATTCGAATGTTTGTCACCTCTATATCTAATGCATTTTTATTTAGATGTTCTACTTCTGACTATACGAACTATACGAAGAGAATATTGAACCAGTTTGAGTGCTTGATGCACTTTTTAACGAATTCCATCCAGAACAAGGTATCTGATAAGGATGTATACTGTCTCCATAATTATTTTATATATATGGAAAGCATACTATAAGAAGAGCGCTTCAATAATGGGAAAAAAGTCCCAATAAATGGCCGAAAAATTACCAATATACCTACGTTTTGCACATGACACAGCCCTTATATCTGGATTGTTGATCACAGTGAGTCACTATAGCAAGAAATAAAACTAATCACGATGACCACTCCACTACCTCCGGGAGTGAGGACTGTAGAGAGAAAGAGAGTATCGTACTTCATAGCTTGTCTAACGGTGGTTCTCTTAACATTTCAATTACATTTTAATTTTTTCACACCATTCATATGCAGCGTTAATATTACGAACTTTTCACAGAATTCACAGGGTTCTGTGTAAAAGATTGTAAGAAATCAGACTGATTAAATGCTAGTAAATAAGAGGTATAGGAGCAACTGTTCATCTGTCAAAAAATACCCGGGCCACACATAAATTCTGATCATGTACCAGTTGTAGGTAATTTCAAAGTCAGAATAAAGAAAGTTACTAATAAGTCGATGAAAGAGTATGATGTTTGAAAACTGAAAGAAAAGAATTTAGATATAAAAAACAGAAGAGGATCATAGGTAACTTTATATCCCAGCTTGATTCTTGTAACAAGTCATAAGACTAAGAAACTGCATATAAGTGGTTAACTCAAAAGATCTCGCGGAAAACCTATTTCTGATCTGATTCTGTAAAAAAGCAGGTCAATTTAAGGAAAAATTTTAATTATCGTCAAATTTTCAAGCAAGCACAGGCTGGTTAAAACGATTTGAGTTGAGAAATGGCAATCGTGAGCTCTAAATATAATAAGAAAAACTGTCAAACTCAAATTGTCACTTAAACCAAGTTAGTCACTGAAGAAAGAAAATTACGCCTTTGAAAAATTTTATACTGCAGACGAAACACGAAACTGTGCTCAATTGAAAAGTGAAATTAGGAAAAACCCTTTCGTTCTGTCATAAATTACCAGCACCTGATTCTAACATAAACAGGGATCGTATTAATGCCTTAGCTTGTGCTAATGTTATTGGCCGCCACCGATTACTCATGGGTTTGATTGATAAAAGCAAGAAACTACGTTGACATTTATACCCTCTGTTAGAGTCTATCAGTTAAAAAGTGGTAGAGAAAGTAGAGAAAAAATAATTGCTTCTTAAGAACAACCCAAGTCAACCATCATGTGACATCTTAAATGAAAAAGGCCATTTTATAAAAGTCTGGTTTGATCAGAACTTAAAAAAAAGCATAGAATAATGTTTCGCGTTTTGCGGAAACTTATGACAGTGAATAGTTAGACAATGTATGAGTTCGACGCTGATTATCCCAAGTACCAAATTAAGCAGGATAGCGAAATTTTAGACCTCATGACTAATAAAAATGACATCACCGCTAGCACCTCATCAACTGCAAGTTCAGGTAATAAAGATGAAAACATAATTGATGCTGCAGTAGTGTTTGCTTGCTTCATCGAGCAAAAAGACAAAAGAGGGAATCTAATCGTTATGAAAAGGAGGCCAAAAAAGTGGCCTCTGATGGCGGACGTATTCGGAAATGCAAAGGCGCTAAATTTAAATTTTCCGACATTTATTAACAATAGCTATAAAATATTTTTCAGACGAGAAAGTTTTAATTAAATATTAACGATAATAGTCTAAAAAGGGACACAATTGGTAAAAAACTTCAATATAAATAAAATTTCATGTGACAGTTGGGACAAATAATAACATAACCAAACTAAATTTGATTTCTTAAACAAGGAAAGAGACTGTCTTTCCTTGTTTAAAGTGGCCGCTCAAGATAGCACTTCCTGTCTAACAATATTTTTGTCCCCACTCCCTTTATATTCCCTCTTTTGTCTTTTTGCTCGATGACTTGCTTAGATATATTGCCTTGCGTGGCTTTAAAAAGTAAGCTGAGAGACACCAATATTAAGTATTTGTCCGTAAAAAACACATGACCTACTCATATAGCCTCTCCTTAATGGGTAAATTTGTTTTGGCAGACGAAAATTGAAGATTTTGTTAAACGTCAATGATTGACGCTTAGTAAATCTTTAATTTTCGTCTATACTGTACCTAGAATATGTTTAGTTGCAGATACTGTACTATTTGTTTGATTTCTATATGCAATTAAAAATATAAATGCATAGCAGGCATGTAAATATGGCTTTTATTTACCTGTGGATAAATATTTTTGGTTCTATCAATAAAGTTCGATTTTTCGAAAAAACCGATTTTCCAAACACCTATATCTTCCAATTACTTACGAATAATTTATATATATATATATATATATATATATATATATATATATATATATATATATATATATATATATATATTATATCTATATATTATATATATATATATATATATATATATATATATATATATATATGTATATGTATATATGTATATATATATATATATTTATATATATATATATATATATATATTATATATATATATATATATATATATTTATATATATATATATATATATATATATGTTTATATATATATATATATATATATATATATATATATATATATATATATATATAAAATAAGGATCACTCGAATAGTGGCGGGTTTGAAGTGCATTCTTGGACCTTTTAGTTCTTTTCTACACTAATTTTGTTTTTTATACATGATAAAGTTTTTACCTATATTTTTTAACATACATGTACAACTACCACATGTTTTTTTGCTGTGCTAATTTTATGAAAATTGTGAACTATATTTAGTTCAATTTATTGTTTATACAACATAATTATACAATGTCCATTGTCGTAAGCTTCTTTACAATAATTGTGAATATCATTGACTGCTACATATCTTTTTGAGGTAACATACTTAATAGCTTTTCATTGGATGTTAGGTTTTTCATATTGTTCTTTTTAGATGAACTGATGATGCTATCAAATTGGATAGCGAAACGTTTTCACTAAAAATTTTCACTGAAAATAAATTTTCAATTAAATAGTGAAATATAATTTCACTAAATATAAATAGATGAAGTAGCCATCATCTTTGTCTTTTTTCTCCAATTTTTGACCGAAAAACCCGCCACTCTTCGAGTGATCCTTATTTTATATTGGATTGACGGTCGTACTCCTTTTATCGATATATATGTATATATATATATATATATATATATATATATATATATATATATATATATATATATATATATATATATATATATCTATATATGTATATATATATATATATATATATATATATGTATATATATATATATATATATATATATATGTATATATATATATACATATATATATATACATATATATATATATATATATATATATATATATATATGTATATATATATATATATATATCTTCTTCTTCTTCTTTATGTGCCGTCTTCTACCGAAGGTTGGCGACCATCATACGATAGGTTTCTCTGTTTTGTGCCGCATGAATTATGTTCGCAGCTTCTGGTATTTCTTCTTTCTGCCCAAACCTCTTCTACCTTCAATCTTGCCTTCCACGATAAGCTGTAGCAGACTGTACTTATCATTACGGAACACATGGCCCAGGTATGACGCTTTCCTCCTTTTAACAGTTGTTAACAATTCCACTTCTTTACCCATTCGTCTTAATACCTCTGTGTTGGTCCCTCTGTCTGTCCAAGGTATTCTCAGCATGCGTCGATACAGCCACATTTCTAGAGCCGCTAACTTCTTTATAGTTGCTGCTGTTAACGTCCACCCTTCTACGCCGTAAAGTAGCGTAGAGAGTACGTAGGATTTCGTGGTGCGCCATCGGAGGTTAATGCTTAGGTTGCGGTTGCTTAAAAGCTTTCTCATCTTGATGAATTTGGATCTTGCTATTTCAATTCGGATCTTAATCTCTACTTCTGGGTCCCACTTTTCATTTACTGTATATCCCAGATATTTAAATCGGTGTACTCTTTCAATACGTTCGTCTTCAATATGCAGGTCGATATGTTGAAATTTTTTTTTACTGATCACCATAAATTTAGTTTTCTTTCTATTGATCTTCAGTCCAAATCGGCTACCAGTTGTATTAACTCTATGTAGCATCATCTGTAAATCTTCGATGTTATCGGCCAGTATAATAGTATCATCTGCATATCGAAAATTACTTATTGGTACGCCATTAATCTTGATGCCCTCATTGTACTCTTCTAGTGCCTCTAGAAATATTTGTTCCGTGTACAGGTTGAAAAGTAGTGGCGAAAGAATACAGCCCTGTCTTACCCCTCTAGAAATGGTTATGTTTTCACTCACCATATGGCCATTCTTCATGTGGGCTGTTTGATTCCAATATAGATTTTTTATAATCTGGATGTCCTTAGTGTCAAGTCCTGAAAGACGTAATAGTTCTATGAGTTTGTCATGTTTGATAGTATCGAATGCTTTCTCATAGTCGATAAAACAGACGTAAACATCTTTCTGTTGATCTAGGCATTTTTGAATCAAAACTTGTATTGCAAAGAGGGGTTCTCGAGTTCCAAAACCGCATCTAAAACCGAAATAATATATATATATATATATATATATATGAAACCCAGATAACCCAGTTTAGATTTAGGAATGTGCTGAGCACTGGTAAGGCACTTTTTACGTATTACTCCAAAAATACCTACAAAACACTGCATGGACTGTCTATTCAGAAACTATTATGCAAGAAACGGTCCACAATAAATTATCAGAAGTAGTTCTAAAGCAAATTCCGATTAATATTAATTTACGATTGCGGACGACAGGTATTATTGGCAAAAATTAGTAACAACTTGGCTTAAGTAAAACTAAAAGAAATAATAGACGTTTCGAACGTAATAATGGATCTGTTACTTCCTATGTGCACCGTAACTTCCAAGAATTAGGTAATAAATGATCTTAATATTCATTATGAAAATAAATATTTTAACATAAAGCATTTATAATGTTTATTTACACCTATTTCATCTTTTTTCTCTTTATTTTCTGTCGGTAATTCACTTCCGCCACGCTAGCCTTGACAGTTGCTGTTGGACTTTTCTTCATTTCACTTTCAGCTTTAATATACGCCAGAAGAATAACTATTTCAAAAAATTCCAAAAAAGTTATCTTATATTTCATTGCACTAGGTTCGTTATTTCTAAGCGTTGGGCATATGATACTAGTGGTTTCCAAAATAACTTTTTCTCCAAGTACTCGAAAGGTGTATAAAGTATTATAAAATTTGTCTTGTTTGTATTCAGCTTCCTCACTTTCTTTGCCACTTATTAGTTCAAAATCTAAAATAATAAATTAAATCAAAGGATGAATATATCTTATATAATACATGTATCCTGTTATATTATGTGTTTTTTAAAGAAATCAAGCAAAAGGTAATTAAAAATTAATAATACAGGGTGTCCAGAAACTTTCCTGGCAAAATGAAGACCGGAGATTCCTCAGATAACTTTAAGACAATTTAACTCAATTCACCTAGTCCGAAACTGCTTCCTAATGGAGCTAGAGCTTTTTGAAGATGGCGCGTTATATATATTTTTTTTAATACCTTTAGAACGCCTCTATTTAGAAAAACGAAAACTGGTACGATTATTTATCCTCCAGACTTAAATCGATTTCATTAATTTCAAATTTCTAGTACTGGTCATAGGCATCTGTTTTGGGTAGGTCAACAGTTATTTTAACGCATAACTTTTTTCTCTTTAACTTTTGATCATTCCTGATACTAATATTGTTCTGAAGCTATTTTCTTGTGGCATTGTAAATTAATTACTATTTATAACTGGGAATAAGCCACAATTAAAGATAAAAAATACGTTTATTGACGTTTCAATTTCCAATTCGGAAATCGTTCTCAAAATACAAACAGTAAATCAAACAAATTTTGTTTTTTGTTACATATTATGCTAAATGAGGCCAATTGTGTCGCAAATTCCTCGGCAGAATGTAGTAGGATCTGGTTACCAATATTGAAAGAGGAAGTTATTAATAAGAAAATACCAGTATTGGTAAGTCAGTAACATATAGAGGATACATCATTTATGTTTTTTAAATAACGTAACATATAAAATCAGAATTTTGATGTTTGTTGAAGGTAAACTAAATTCACGAACAAATACTTACAATGTCGGGATAGTATTATGAGGTTTTTTTCCTGGTTTTTCCCTCATAATTTACTATGGAATCACTAACGGGAGAATTTTACTGTCATCATGTCATGTGTTTGTCTTTTTAAAGACGAATTACATGCTATGATTTTTTCTGACGGATATTCTCAAGTTAAAGTTGATTTCATGTAATCGAATGAACTATCTTATAGTAAAGTCGTCCCAGGAGCGCAACTCAACAATATTGGCAATACCATTTTAAAGTCCTCTACTTTAAAATGCATAATGTATGTCTGAATTGTCAATATAAACGAGTCAGATAAAATTAAATTATTAGAAGAATTTTTTCACTATGTAACAAAAAACAAAATTTGTTTGATTTACTGTTTGTATTTTGAGAACGATTTCCGAATTGGAAATTGAAACGTCAATAAACGTATTTTTTATCTTTAATTGTGGCTTATTCCCAGTTATAAATAGTAATTAATTCCTGATACTAAATTATTAAATTTTAAGGTATTTTAGTACCAAAACGTAATGTTACTTAAAGTAGGTAAGATACACTGTTTTCTACAAAAATCGATTTGAATTTTTTTTGTTTTTTCGTCAGGAAAGGTAAATTAATATTTTTTGTACTAGTTGGCTTTAACCTGTCAACAGAAGTATAACCTACGTTTTTCATTGTCAAATTGTTGCTAATTCGCTAAGTTTATGTTTAATTTTTTACTTCGTGGCATTCAAACACAACAATTTTAATTCAACAAAAATGGTTTTTACTAATGAGGAATACGAAATACAATGTAAAGTTTGTTTAGCAAAAAAATGGTTGACTTCAATTAGTGCGGTCGTAAATATTATTAAATTTATCTGACTTGGCCCATTGTTATTACCTTGTACCTCAGGTAAACCATTTTTACCTGAAATCGGGCCTTTTATACTATTATCGATTAATCCAGGATATTTATAGTCGATACTAATTGAAGTCAACCATTTAGTGCTAAACAAACTTTAACGGTCTAGCAACACAAGGTAGGTAGGTAGGTAGGTATAAGCTGAAAAATTTCCCAATTTACAGCTTTTCATTGACGATTAAAAAAAACAGGTTGTGATCCCAAAAAATAATGAAACAGACCGCTATAATAATATCATAGCTCCACATGAAGATGGTATTTTAATGGAAGTTGAGAACAATTCAGAAATTAGCGTTCAAAGACGATCTGCCATGTATCCCACAATTTCAAAATCTTCCGAAGAAAATATCTTTTATAACGTAAAGTATCTTTTTCATTTTAAAAAGGTACAAGCCCCGCTAAAAGAAGATTTTCCTGCTTATGAAGAATTTAAGCATCGGCATAGATTTCGCATAAACGTCTGGATAGGAGTAGTTGACGATTATCCTGTGAAATTGCCGGCTCATTTAAATGGTGCTGATTAATTACATTTCCTGCAAAATGGTAATCAGATTTGTTAGATGGTGTGCTATTAAATATTCAGCAAAATTTATGGTTTCTACATGAGGGTTGTCTGGCCCACTTTAGCGGGGGCCTACGAGACTTTCTTGATAATAGCTCCGAAGAACACTGAAATGGAAGAGGCATTTATCGTTCATTTATATCGTTCCTATAAAAATAGTACACATCGTCTAAGGATATACGAATAGCTTGCAACGAATCTAGAAATACCTAATCGGCGTTCTAAAAGCAAAAGGTCAAATTTTGGCATAAAGACTAATGGTCATCACATTGAGCATATTGTGTACTACTTGTTGTTTTGTTTATTTTGTTTCGTCGTTATAAATGTTTGTTTTTAAAACATTTAAATAAAATGTTGTGTTAATTAGATTTTTTGCTTCTTTTCCCAAACTTTTTTTACGAATTGTGTGCTTCGTTTATTAAAACAAAACTTTATTTATAAAATTAATTAAGGTACCTATTAATAAATTAACTTTTAAGACGAAAAAAACCAAAGTGTTCAAATCGATTTTTGTTGAAAACGATGTATCCTACAGACTTAAAGTAAAAATACTTTTTAGTACTAAATTACCTAAAAATTTAATATCCTAATATCATACATGCTTAAAAGTTAAAGATAAAAAAGTAATGCGGTAAAATAATCGTTTACCTATTCAAAAAATACGCCTGTAACCGGTACTAAAAATTTGCAATTGATGCAGTCGATTTTACTCTGGAGGATAAAAATAATCGTAGCAGTTTTTGCATTTCCAAATAGAAGCACTCTGAAGGCATTTAAAAAAAAAACAAATACAAATTGTCATCTTCAAAGAGCTCTAGCTTCCTCAGAAACCATTTTCAGACTAGCTGAATTGGGTTAAAGTGTCTTAAAATTATCCAAGGAATCTTTGGACTTTGTTTGCTAGGAGAGTTTCTTTACACCCAGTTGGCATTTAGAACCCATATGCAACCCGCATGTATAATCACTAGAAAATGATGAAATAATTTAAAAAATACTTAAGCAAAAAATAAATAACTCACTAACAAAATTACCGAAATGACTATTAAAAATAAAACTACTGATGTAATTGGTATATAGAAGACAATAAAGAGACATAATAGAGAAAGAGATAATAAAAGACAATAAAGAAATTTGATTTGTTTATAAAACAAAAAATTTTATGAATTTTAACGTAAACAGGTATTTACCATGCAAATACATTATTTGATGTCCTATTGGGACAGCATTAAACCCATTGCTGGGAGTTGTCTGTGTCTTTGCTAATGAATTAATTGCGTAATAACAAGGTGGATCTTCACCATCTTTCGTACAAGTTGCGTTTAAAAATGCTTTAACTGTCATTGGTTCACCAATGCTCACATATGTTTTATACATTGATTGTAGTGGCACAGTGTGCAAGTGATCTAACAGAGCAGTGTCTAAAAAATGTAGTTAATTAATAATTAAATTAAAATAGCGAAATTAGGAATTAAATAATTTAATCTTAAATAATTGGAAGTTTTGACAAATCACTAAAGTATATTTTTTGCAACTAGCAGCTATCAAACAAGCAAACAATTTAATTAAACCCAGTCTGTGAAAAATGTTAACCACTAAGAATTACGTTTGGGGTAACAATTCATTGGAGCGAGGTGTGTTAACTCGAGTAAAAACAGGAGTCATCCCACCGCGCACCCATGCTTCTAACCATCCCTTTCCTCCCTATAGCACTCTTTTGTGAGATAGAGGTACAACTATCAGTCAAATGCTCTTCATGTGGGGTCCTGGGTAATAAAACGCCAACATGGTTTCCTAACCGAATGCAAAACTCAGGACAGCATTGTCGCTATATTTCTGTTACCTTAATGTGGTTTATTCGCGAACTAAAATTGCTTGCTTGGGCATCAAGTCTCCGCTCTGAGCCCCGGCTCAGTTCGGAGACGTGGAGCTCAAGGGCTTGGGCTCAAAAATTAATCAAAACCCTAGGTTTTGGGGTTGTTGATTAGTTTTTTTGTTGGCCTGAGCCGGTTTTTGTTAGTATTTTTTAATATTTTTGGTAGCTGACGCCGGTTTTTTGAGTGTTTTTTTTGTTTTTTTTTTTGTAGGTAGCCCCGAAACAAAAATCAAAATTAATGCAATATCTATACTATGACACTGATAATATATAAAAATATATAATATAATATAGAGCTTGTCCTCTTTAAGGCAACAGGGCCCACTTTGAAATTGGCCGCCATTGTCCTTTGATGTTTTTGAGCTACGAACTGTCTTCATTGTGCTTTGTTGTTGTTTTTTGAATTGTTTTCTCTCTGGTGTTTTGTTTTCTCTTTGGTGTGATTTTTAATTTTCTCTCTGGTATTTTTGTTTTAGTCTATTATTTGTTGTTTGGTTCTTTTGTGCTTCCATCTACGGAAAACGTCATACCTCATTATCTCAAGCAGTATGTGACTGGGGTGGTTCTCTATCTCCGCGAACTTTATCCTAGATTTTTCCTTCATTGTGTCAGTCACTCTGATTTGTTGCAATTCTCTCAAGAGGAATCTTTCCGCTACGTATTTCGGTACGTTGACTGCTTCTCTTAGGCTGTTGTTGTGTGCCGCCTGTATTTTCTTTTTTGAAGTGCTGCATATGTGTCCCCATGCGAGGAATGCATATGTTAGTATAGGAAGGACTATACTATTTATTAGTTTTATTTTCGTTTTCAATCTGAGTTTGCTTTTCCTTCCTGCTAGGCCTCTTATAGATGCTCTTGTCATGTTGGCTTTTTGTATAGTGGCTTTTACGTGTTTGCCAAATGTTAATCCTTATCCATGACTACTCCGAGGTATTTCGCTTTGCTTTTTCACTCGATAGGATTGTCTTGCACAGTTAGCTGTTCTTCTGGTTGTTCGTGCCCGTTTTTGAAAAGTACAGCTTGTGTTTTATCGGATTTTATTGCTATTTTCCATTTTAAATTCCATTCTTCTATATCGTCTAGCGCTGTTTGTAGGTTATTTACCGCTATGTCTACATTTCTATGTTTAGCCGCTATCGCTGTGTCGTGGGCATAGAGGCTTAATAGTGTACCTGGTGTTCTAAGTATATCTGCTGTGTATATCGTGTACAGTAGAGATGACAGTACTGCTCCCTGTGGCACTCCAGTCTCCGTGTTCCCGAGTTCTGATAGGACTTGTCCTATCCGGACTCTGAAACTGCGATTTCTCAAGTACGAAGAGATCAGCCTTGTCATTGCTCCGTTATACCCGTATCTTCTCATTTTGTAGATCAGTCCTTTGTGCCAGATTCTCTCGAATGCTTTGCTTATATCTAGGAAGGCAGTACCTATAAATTGTTTATCGTTGAATCCAGCTGCTATGTACCCTGTTAATCTGAGTACTTGTAGCTCACTGGAGTGTTCTGATCTAAAGCCGAATTGGGCTTCGGGTATTATGTCTAATCTATCTGTTTCGGCTTGGAGTCTGCTGAGTATTATTCTCTCTACAATCTTGCTGATTGCAGGTAGTAAGCTTATTGGCCTGTAGTTTTACGGGAATGTGCTGTCTTTTCCGGGCTTAGGTAACATTATGACATGGGCCTCTTTCCGTCTGTTTAGGAGTTTCTTGAATCTTAGCATCGCATTGATTATGTTTGTTAGGTATACTATGGCTTTTGCTGGTAAGTATTTATCGTTCTTCGTAATTCGTTTATCTCCTCCGGTGATGTAGGAGGGATGATTTCATTTGGGTTTTCTGGTCATTCTCTTTGTCTTTCGAATTCTTCTACGAAGTCGATGTCCTCGTATTGGCAGCTAGTTACAAATGCAAATCCTTAAATAGGTCATAAGAGTTACCGTCAATGCCATAAACCATTGCCGTACGAATCTAGTTAAAAGTAATAAGCTTTTTTTCAATTAGTTAGAGTTATACAATAATGTGTTTAGTTACATATACTTAAAAAAAGAGCTTATGAAATTAAAAACTCTTAACACTACACTAATAAGAAGGTAGAAAGGACGAATTTTGTAAAAGTTTTATCTGAGGCAGATAATTATTACTTGTATTTTCTTTTCGCTCTTTAATTTTTTCTCTAAGCATCTATATTTTGACATTCATAGAATACTTTGTCTCATTTGAGGATAATCCTTCATTAATGACTGACGAATTTGAAAATCACCTTTGGGGTACCTGTCTAGCTGCCGACCGCATAAGGGAAAGTTGTAAAGAATATAATACCGTTCGTGTCATCAGTTAGCAGTTTAGTCCATGTGTTAAATGGCATCAACGTTTGATTGGTTACTGCTAAACTTAAACAGCGAGTATTATCTAAGTTCCTTAATTAACAAATATATGAACATATATGAACAGATAGAAGCCATAAATTTTATTGGCAAGTTATAGATAAGTTTTGGTCTTCTTGGTCTTCTCTTTCTAGTGCCGACTCCACTAATGAAGGTTAGCTATAACCATTGTTAATTCGTCTCTATCTACCGCTTTTTAAAGGCGTCTTTATATTCAATCCCGTCCAGTCGCGAATTTTTTCTGCCATGACCCCATCTTTTCCTTTCTAATTAGCTGCAAAATCTCGTACTTTTTATTTTCTAAGTATGTGTCCCAAATATACTGTCTTTTTCCACCAGGAAAAAGACAGTATATTTGGGACTGAAAAAGGTCTATTGGTGATCAAAAGTTCTCTGTCTCTTCTCAGTCTGTGCAAACCATATCGTTCGTAATATGATCGGTGCATGATATTTTCAAAATTCTTCTAAAAATCCACATCTCAAAAGCTTCCAGCTCGATAAGTCAACATTAAGTTTTTGTCATTTACTGAAATTCCGTAAAGAAAGAAGAAAGAAATCAAAACAAGTGGAAAAATTTATATATTTAGGTGTACTCATTGAAAAGAACGGCTTGAGAGAAACCGAAATTAAACACCGAATTAATAAGGGATGTAAAATTGAAGAATGCCTGAGCTGCTTATGATGGGATCGCAACATTTCCAAAAGGAAGAAAAAAAAGAATAGGGCAAACCATGGTTGAATCAGTTCTTTGTTAAGTCTTTGAAGTATGGACAATTATTGCAGACCTGAAGAGAAGATTGTTGGCAGTTGAAATGGATTATTTGAGAAGAAGTGCTAGAACATTAGGGCTGAAAAGGAAGACCAACGAATCTATAAGAAATAACATGAATGCTACAGAAACGGTCATTGACAGAATAGAACGAAGAGGTTTAAAATAGCTTAGACACCTATTGAGAATGCCTGATGAACGTTGGCCCCAAAAACTACAAAGATGGAAGCCCCCTGGAAAAAAGAAAAGAGGTAGACCTCGATGCTTATGGAATGAGGGAATTAGAAGAGCGATGGAGTCGAAAGGTTTGGAGAAGGAGCATGCCTTTGACCGGGAGGATTGGCGGAGGAGAACGGGAATGCGATAGCCTTCTCCAAAATGTATTGTATTTACAAGTTGGATCCTATATATATATATATATATATAATATATATATATATATATATATATATATATATATATATATATATATATATATATGTATATATATAGGGTTCAAGGGTTCAAATGGGGTAGTGATGCGTAAAATATGACGCTGCATCCTGTTAGCGTCACTAGCCTCTCCTACTCAATTCCAACTTTCACCTCCACGCGGTGAACCCTGGTAACCTGAGCAACTCTGTGGAAGATTGTGGTAACCAACTCCAGTGGGAAGCAGAGTCAGGGCAAACGAGAGTGGGAGAAATGGTCCTTCGAAGATTAGGGGGTTGGGCAAAAGGTTAACGACCTCTTCCCTTAAAAAAACTCATTGTTATGAAAGCACAAAGTGAAAAAGCCGGACTGTTTAATTCACGACGGCCTAGCAAACGACAATGGAATAACGATTTACATATATGCACATGGAATGTACGAACCCTTTATGCCCCAGGTGCTCTTAGACTGCTAACACAAGAACTTGATAAAATGAAAGCCGATGTAGTAGCGATTCAAGAGATGAGATGGACTGGTTCAGGAATCATCTAGAAAAGAGACTACAATATATACAGTGGTTTTCTAGTCAGTAAAAAAGCAAAGCAATTAGTCCTTAACTTTAAACCCATAAACAACAGAATATGTTATCTACGTCTTAAAGGAAAATTCTTTAATTATAGCTTACTTAGTGTACACGCACCTACGGAAGAAAAGGAGGATAATGAAAAAGATGAATTCTATGACACCTTAGACAAAGAATATGATCGATGTCCACGTCATGACGTGAAAATCATTGCTGGGGACCTTAATGCAAAAATTGGCAAAGAGCAATTTTTCCAGCCAACTATAGGACGTGAGAGCTTACATGAAGAGTCAAATGATAACGGGTTGAGACTAATAAACTTTGCAAGTACTAAAAACATGATAGTAGGAGGAACAAGATTTCCCCATAAAATGATACACAAAAGAACATGGAAATCCCCTGATAACGAAACCATTAGCCAGATAGATCACATCCTGATAGATGCAAGGCATTCTTCCGATCTCATAGACGTCAGAAGCTACCGAGGCCCAAACATTGACAGTGACCACTTTCTTGTAATGGCAAAAATCAGAGGAAGAATATCAAACCTAAAGAAAGATAAACACGCGAAACAAGACAGAATTAATGTTGATAATCTGCGCATTGAAACCGTTGCGAGAGAGTATAGGAGACAAATGGACGAGGAAATGGAGAGCCTGGAGGTGGGGGAAAATGTAGAGGAACTGTGGACAAAATGTAAAAACATAATAACTGAGAAAGCAACAAAAATATTGGGGAAAACCAAACCAGTTAAAGAAAACGAATGGTTTGACAAGGAGTGCCAAGAAGCAACAGATAACAAAAACAGGGCATACCTAAAAACAAATCAAGCTGGATGCACAAGAAGAGCAAAGGAAGAATACCGGACACTAAGAAGAGAAGAAAAACGATTACATAGAAGAAAAAAAAGACAATTTGAGCAAAAGCAATTGGAAAGCACAGAATGGCTAAGAAATCAAAATGAAACTCGAAAGTTCTACAGAAATCTAAACAAAATGCGCAAAGAGTTTAAGCCAAGAATAAGGAGCTGTAAGGACGCAGAAGGAAACATCATAAATGATACGGCTTCAATCCTAAACAGATGGGTTGAATTTTTCGATGCAAAATTTAATGGCCATCATATCGAAGAAGCAGACAACACACTAGCAAATCGAAATGATTGGAATCATTTTAACCCAAACGAAAGACCACCTACCATCGAAAACGTTGCCCAAGCCATTAAAAAGCTTAAAAATAATAAATCACCAGGAGTTGATCAAATTTGCAGTGACCTCTACAAGAATGGTGGCGATGCCCTACTACAGACACTACATAAGCTTTTACTTCTTGTTTGGCATAATGAGACCATGCCTTGTGAATGGTCTCAAGGCGTGATATGCCCGTTACATAAGAAAGGTGACCAGCTCCAGTGTGACAACTATAGAGGTATAACCCTGTTAACCACTGCTTACAAAATACTAGCAAATATTCTCTACGAAAGGTTGCAAGTTTACACAGTGGGCATAGTTGGTAAATATCAAGTTGGATTCACTTCAGAAAAATCAACGATTGACCAGATTCAATCAATAAGACAGATTCTCGTGAAAACATTAGAATTCAATATTGAAACCCATCACCTATTCGTCGACTTTAAGGCCGCATACGACAGTGTCAAGAGAACAGTGCTATACCTAATACATGAGTTTGGTATACCAGAGAAACTTATCCGACTAACGAGAATGACAATGTCTAACTTAGAAGCCACTGTTAGAATACAGGGAGAGAGTTCTAGATCCTTTGAGATAAAGGATGGACTCAGACAAGGAGATGCTCTGGCTTGCCTCCTATTTAATATTGCCTTAGAAAAGGCAGTCCGAGATACACGAATTAGGGATGGCGGTACTATTTACAATAGATCGATACAAGTCTTAGCATATGCTGATGACATTGACATAGTAGGGCGTAGCAAGCGAGATGTTGAGCAATATCTCCTAGAATTGGAAACAGCGGCGAAGCAGATCGGTTTGGTCATCAACGAAGACAAAACCAAGTACATGTTGGTTACAAAGGATCCGATACGAAATGAGGAACGAGAAACAGTCTTTGGAAGTCATACCTTTGGACGTGTTGACAACTTCACATACCTTGGGTCGCTATTGACTGCTACCAATAAAACAAGCGAAGAAATCAAAAGACGAATAAATCTTACAAATAGGGCATACTATGGACTCCAAAAGCATTTCCACTCAAGAAACATTCAAAGAAGAACTAAAATTATTATATACAAAACATTTCTGAGGCCGGTCCTCACATATGGAGCAGAAACATGGATACTAACGCAGAAAGATGAAAGACTTTTGGGAATATTTGAGCGTAAAATACTCCGCAAAATATTTGGAGCTGTAAACGACCAAGGGCAGTGGCGCAGAAGATATAATTTTGAATTGTATCAGCTCTTTGATGAGCCAGATGTCATAACGTTCATTAAAACACAGCGACTTAGATGGGCTGGACACATAATACGAATGCCAGAAAATACCATTGCTAAAAAGCTAACCACAGGAACACCTGTAGGAAAAAGAAGTAAAGGCCGACCGCGAATTAGGTGGTTAGATGGAGTAGAAACCGACTTACGAATATTAAAAATCAGAAGATGACAACATGTTGCCAAAAACCGAACAGAATGGCGACGAATCTTAGAGCAGGCCAAGATCCACAGAGGATTGTCGAGCCAAAGATGATGATATATATATATATATATATATATATATATATATATATATTGTCTGGGGGCTCGGGAGACTGAGACCTCGGAAGCCCTGAGGAAGGCATCAAAGAGGATGCCGAAAGCTTGGCAAAATGGATTACGACGCGGTTCAACTCGGAAGACTGGTGAGTTTAATATTAATTTTAGTAATAATATTAATCTTAGCTCTAAGTTTTATATAAATATATATATATATATATATATATATATATATATATATTATATATATATATATATATATATATATATATATATATACCTCGCTTTATCCTTACGACCATTAGCCGAAAAAACTTCGTCTTTAATCTCATTTTTGACTCTATTTCACCCTCAGATATACTAGTTAGTTTTAACATTGTTTCTTTCTTCACCAACATTCCCATCGATGAAACTATTTCCATCTTGGACTCTAAACATCAAATCCCCCAATACACACTATCTCTTATAAAACACTGCATGTCTAATACATACTTTTCATTCCAAAATCATTTCTATCGTCAAATCAAAGGTGTTCCAATGGGATCTCCCTCTCTAACGAAATTGCTGATATTTTCATGGAACATTTAGAAACAGCAGCCCTTTTCTCATCAAATCTCAAACCCACCTGCTGGGTACGGTATGTTGATGATACTTTTGTCATTTGGCCTCATGGCAAGGAAGTGTTATATCTCTTCCTCTCCCACCTGAATGGAAAACATCCTTGTATTCAATTCACGATGGATGTTGAGTCTAAAGCGTCTTTGCCATTCCTTGATGTTCTTATTCAGAAAAACTTCGAGTTCTAGTAGTAATTTTCATTAATCTGACCGCGAAAATCTATCCGAACATTATATATGTATATATATATATATATATATATATATATATATATATATATACATACATATATAAATATATATTTATATATATATATATATATATATATATATATATATATATATATATATATATATGTATATATATAATCGGATTTTGGTATAAAATTCAAACAACAATTCAAAAAACCTACTTTGAACACAGGAGAGATTGTTTGTTAGCGAAAGCAATATTTAAGAACTAAAAGAAAAAGATTCAGATTAAAAGAAAGATGAAATTTGTATTAAGATGAAACTTGACTTAACGAAAATCATAACGTTGTGGTTGTTAACGCTTATTAAGGGTTGAAGAATTATAGTCACGCACATTGATAGCGAACATGGTTTTTGTAGAGAATGGTTAATCTATATAATTCAAATATTAATTCAAAATCCACTAAGGATTCTTCTTATAGTGCCGAATGCAATTAGTGGATATTTGTGACAATTCTGGCATACTCCTCTTGATCTTGTGTGGCTCTAAAGAGTGCATGGGTATTGAGGTTTGTCCAATCCCTTATGTTTTTAAGTCATTAGTGTTTCTTTCTTTCGATGCCACATTTTCATTTTATCTTCCCTTCCATAATAAGCTTTAAAAACTGGTACTTGAAATTTCGAAATATATGACCCAGATAAGCAGTTTTTCTTGTTTTTATTATTGGCAGCAATTCTCGTCCTCTGCATATTCGATTTAATACTTCGACATTTGTTTTGTGATCTGTCCAAGGAATTTTAAGAAGTCTTGTAAATACCCACATTTCAAAGGCCTCCAGTCGACTAATTATATTGGGCCTTATGATCTAGGTTTCTACACCATATAACAGTATGGAGTAAATGTAACATTTTACAAAGCGACATCGAAGCGTTAAGTTAAGGCTGCTGTTGCTTAGCAAGGTTCTTATATTAGTAAATGCTATTCGGGCTTGCTCAATCCTGCTACCTATCTCTATGTCTGGATCTAGATCTTCAGTTATCCAACTACCGAGATATCTGAACTTGGGGACCTTTTGGATGTTCTTGTTGTTTACTCTTATAATTATAAACTTATTTCGTGTTCTACCAACCACCATTACCTTCGTCTTGTCTATATTAATCTTCAAGCCCAGTCATTGGATGAAATGAACTAGGATAAGTTTTCTTAGGTATTGAATTTTTGACGACAACGTCAGCTATCACTCAAAATTAGTGGAAAAGTTACCGACGGTCTCATGAACAAAAGTAAATATAATTGACTGGCTCCAACGCAAAACAATTACGTATGATTAGACTATGCTTAAAACCAAATGATCAAGAAGTGCTAAGCTAAATAAATCATACTGTAAAAAATATGTCATTGACGAAATGGAAAAAACAAAAAAAAATTACGGTGTTATGTTTGTCTCGTTATTATTGTCAATCTATTATCAAATATTGTTTGCCTTCCTATTATCCAATAGAATTAATATGGTCTCAAGTAAAAGGTGACGTGACCAGACTAAATACAACTTTTAAATTGAAGGATGTCAAACAACTTTTATTAAATTCTACAAAAAATGTAACAATAGATAACTGGTCCCATGCAGTAAACCAAGTCAAAAAAAAGAGAGTTTGTGAACTATTGTTAATAACATTTAAGAAATTTGTCAATCTATAATCATTGCATACGGGCAAGACAACAAATTTTACATAAAAGAACAGAAAATATTTTCAAAGGAAAGTCCTATATTAGTAAATGCTATTCGGGCTTGCTCAATCCTGCTACCTATCTCTATGTCTGGATCTAGATCTTCAGTTATCCAACTACCGAGATATCTGAACTTGGGGACCTTTTGGATAATTTTAAACTTTATTTTTAATAGACACCCCTTAGTTTTTCTACTGTGTAACCTACCTTTCATCATTACTATAGAGTCAAGCTTTTTATCTAAAAAGTCTCTAAATATTCTTGATGGAGAAGAACGTTCACTGTCAGTCATTACTTCAAATTTTCCTGAATTTTTTGTTAAAAAGGTCAACCAAGTAGCTCCCATCAGGTACATTAAAAATTGGTAAAAGTAAATTGGTTCGAATGGATAATGGGCAGAGCACAGGCAGCTCTCTGGATTTTTCCATAAAAAATCATCAATATCAACAAGTTGAATGCCTAAAAACAAATATTGGTTAAACATGTAAGCATTTGTTTTATCACAGAGTGTTTCATCTTCACGCCACGACTATGTGACTAAGCACCTGTTTCTCTAGCTGATAACATCTACAACATTTCAAAGGGGTAGGTGCTTCACTTTTGTGCTGATAATAATGTGTCAATTATGCCGATAGATTTTTTTCTTACATCATCTACATATGGAATTTTTTACGGCTGTATTTAATTAACCAGCTAATTATATATATATATATATATATATATATATATATATATATATATATATATTAATATATATATATATATATATATATATATATATATATATATATATGTATATATATGGATGCCGCTACTAACGTACCAGAATGTTATTTTAATTATAACGGACAAATACTAGATTGCATTTCATGTCAGTTTAAACTTCCACTAGTGTTCCTGACGAGGAGTTGAATAACCCGAAACACATGTAGAATAATGAAATGCAATGTTTTACTTTCATATATTTATATATACGAAACTAAAGGTAATTAGGTACGTATCAGACCAGATCCAATTAGACTTACCATTTTCAGGTATTTGGATGTCTCTGAAGAACTGCCACAAGAAAAACCGTACCAAAATAGGCTTGAACTTTAATTTAACATCAGTTTCTTCTGACCAATACTGAGAACAGGTAGCATACCTAAAACAGACTTACTTAATCAAAAGAATAGTCGTTTTTTTTTGTAGTATAGCAACGATTCTCAGAAAGTAGTTCTCTATTAACGGGTACTGATATGCACACCAATATAATAGTGTTCAACATCCGTATACATTGTTCAAACCAAATTTATTATTGTAATATAAGTGTTGAAAATGTTTGTTATATACGTAAAATATTACAAAATATTTTCAAAATATGTCTATCGTAATATCGTAGGTAGTAACTAAAAACGTCACTATAACAAAAAAAATTAACAAAAATTAAACTGTTTGAGCTTTATAAAACAATATTTTTAGCAAACCTACTTCTCATATATTATTTTAAGTTTGGGTAGATATAAAATTATAGTATTTCTAATCTTTTTTAATTCTCTGTTTTTGGCCAACTTTAATTTTTCTTCCAAAGTAGTGCTATTTCTATCACAATCTTCTTTTATCTCATCAGTGCCAAATTTAACGTTTTGTACTGATTGGGTTTGACATCTAAAAGTAAGAAACAAATAAAAAATATAAAGTAAGCATAAGTAACATAATTTATGTAAATATAGAAAAAGATATTGGATTCGGGAATGAACATCTTCTTAAAGCCAAAATGTGTAAAAGCCCTCCATATACGAGCGACCCAAACGGCGCGAACAATTTGGCTCGATTTTGTTTGACCCTAGTCCAATTTAGTGGTCCATATACGATCCAGTTCTACGCTAGTCCTTTTTTTGTTTAGTTTATCTTAAGTGTCTTGTGCCATTTGTGTTTTGTATTTTTCTATGAAAGAAGTAGAAAGTTAGGTAGTTGTATTTATATCTTGTATTTATATGAAAAAAGGAAACGAAGAGGCAGGTGGTATAAAGAATGACTTGCAAATATAAAAAAAAAGAAGTCATGTTAACTTGATTGAAGAATAATACATAATTACTTAAGGATGGAAGAGACAACATGAAATACGTTGCTCCATATGGTCACTCCACTCAAGAGAAAGGACACCAATTTGAGAGATGGCATCACGCCTCGCTAAATATAATTAATATATTATATAATAAACTTCAAATATAACGTATTCTCAATTAATAATTGGGTTTTTTTCATTTAGTACAGTAGAGAATAAAGAAATGTCTAAATGTTAAAATTCTAGTCAAAAGTTAAAAAATAAAAATAGAAAAGGTTTAAAGTTAGTTACAAGTAAATCAAAAATTAAAGTAGGTGGAAATAGGACTGTTTAATATAATGTTAGAGTATATGATGAAATTGTGTTTATCATAAAAGTTCTATCGGTGGGATTCTAGTTGTGAATAGAAAAAAATCTTTGAGTTGCTCAGTGAAATGCTATATTAGTTGGTATGTGATAAGTTGTTTTGTCAAAGATGAACTATACGTATATATTCTTATCGGTAGTCAGAGGAAATTAAATTAGAATAACTACATTAGTTATTATTATTATTATTACGGACCTCTGCAACATAAATGAAATACGTAATATTAATACATTTTTCCCTCACAAAGATCAATACAACTTCACTTTTGAATACATCCAATGTCAAAGATCTATGATATACTTTATTATGTCGAATAAAGAGTTACAATCCTCTCAAATCTTAAATGTAAGAGCACTAACATATATGAGTGAGCTCAGATAACGTAGCTAAGAAATGAGAACAAGAAAAAAGACGAAGAAATTAAAAGGCTAATAAGCCATATAATGGAGCTAACCTCGCCGATCCCTTCCCCAGATGTCATGTAAAAACCACAAAACAATGAAGAAATGATCACCGAAACAATCACGACTGAAGAACCCAAATAAAAACCATCTGAAAAGAGGACAGCAGAAAACGCAACAACAGCAATAGTGACATGTCAGAAAAACTAAAAAGTGTCCCTGAGCCCGAAGAAGTATAAGAAAAAGCAAAATCAAAAAAAGGCAAAAAACTAATATAAATACATCAGAAAGCCCCACTAAAAGCATTGCAGTAAAACAAACCGAAATAATTCAAAAAAAGAATCGAAAAAGAGGTGACAGTGGCCGCCAAAAATATACAAAAAAAGGCTCAAAGAAAGAAAAGTAAAAGAGGCAAAAGAGGACAGTACAAGTACAGCAGTGGCTTCCCAAAACAACGAAAATAAAACAGCTGAAAACCAACCAGCGAGCATCAGAAAATACTCACACTAGCCGCCAAAAAAAGAATTATTTTTGTAAATAAGATTGTCAGATTAGGACGAGCTATAGTCATAAATACCAAAACAAGAGAGGATTATCTAGGGATGATTAACATTCTAGAACACTACATTCTAAAAATAGAATACATAGCTTATGCCATAGACAACGATAGGCTTAAAAGAGTAATTATGAAGGGCCTCTCAGCTAACACAAACACTGAGACTACAATGAACGAACTACAAGAAACCGGACAGAAAACATCTACCGCAAGACTCATCCGAAATGCGCAAACTGTGGAGAAGCGCATACTGCTAACTATAGAAGTTGTGCCAGGGCCCTCAAGAAGAAACAACCTGCTCCCAAATAGCAGAATAAAAGGCCAATAAATAACTCCACCACAAAAATAAGACGTTAGCTATGCGCAGGCAGCACAGAAGCAAAAGACAATATTCATACGGATTGCAATATTAAAATGTTAGAATTAGCGAGCATTATGGAAAGAGCCACAAAAGTAATGTAATGTAAGGGCTAAACCAAAAAATCAACATACTGTATGAGATTGCTAACAGATTAGAGCTAGATATCGTAGCTCTCCAAGAAACAAAACTAACAGAAAAGAAAAAGACAAAGTTACCAGGCTACGATATCTACAGAAAGGACTACCGAGCCAACTCAGATGGAACAGCCATCATGGTTAAAAAAGGGTTATCTTAAAAGGTTATCCTAATAAATGAATCGCTAAAAATAGTTTTAGCGTACATAAGACCAAACGACCCCATATTCGACGAAGATCTGAGTCTCATCCTAACAAATGAGCCCACAATAATAATAGGCGATCTGAATGCTAGATCTCCGAACTGGTTCGACAGACTAACAAATCGAAACGAAAGACTGCTGTGTGACTACATCGAACAAAAACCAAACACACTAATAGTAGGGCCGACAGACTTAACCTGTTTCCACAGACAACTTCCCACCTATATAGATATTGCAATCCTACACAACATAGGCCAACAATATGAAATAAATTCTATAAACGAAGACGATTCAACCCACAACCTAATCGTCCTAAACGTCGTAAACAATAGGTGCTAGAGACATCAACCAAGTATAGCACTATCAAAAAAAGATGACAAGTTGGCCTAACTATAAAATTATAGTGAGCGAGAACATCGATGTGATTCCCACAATAAACAATATCACCAATCTCGAAGATTGTGTGAAAAATTTAACAAATACAATAACTAATGCCATCGATGCCAGCTCTAAAACCAAAAACACCACAACCCAAAAATAAAGATTTAGGAACATCAACACAGAACTAAAAGACCAAGTCAAAGAAAAAAACAGTCTATTTGCATTGAATGGGCAACCGAGTCAAAATATCTCGGAATAATACTTGACAAAAAACTAACATATACAAATGGTATACCAAGCTAAAGCACTAAAAATACAGCTCTCTACACTAATAGGCAGAAGAAGCAAATTATGTTTAAAAACAAAAATGAGAATAGTAACCAGTCTAATGATACCAACGCTCACATACGCCTCCACTGCTTAGGGACACACCCGCAAAAGCAACAAAAAAAGAATCGAAACAACACAAAACCAAATAATTAGGGAAGCAATGGATCTACCAAGATATGTGTCCCTAAGAAATTTATACAAGGATTCCGGGCAGAACAGAATATTAAGAGCTAATAGACTACGACGAAAATGTTAGAACGGTACACAGATGACCTAAGCAACAAATAGCTGGATTCAGATCAAACCAACAATGGCCACACAGCAAGAAATCACTGTGATAGTCACAGAGTAGCGAAAACAGCGATTTTTAGACAGTAAGCACAAAAAAAAATGAGGCGGAATTGCTGCAGCCAATCAAAAGATGGTTGATTGGATGAGTTTGGATAGCTGTAGCAATTTAGTCTCAGTCTGTCAAGACCAAAATAATAGTATATAAGAGCAATATACACCGGGGTGTATGAGGGCAATATACACCTGGGAATGCACACCTCACCACACGCACACATAGTAGTAGTTTAGATTAGGTAAAAAAATAAAAACCCAAAAAGAACGTATACACAGGGTGTGTGAGAGCAGTATACATTTGGGAATGCATACCTAATAGTTAAGTTAATTAGTAGTAGTAATTAGGATAAGAAAAAAACAAAAAAAAACCGCTCACTGTCTAAACAAAACCACGTCTTCAACCGAATATGGAATCTCATATGCTGTCTCGACAAAATATAAAAACCCAAATCAAATTGTATAAAAGGCCCATCAGGCCTTTTATACTAGCCGTCTGGCATAGGCTCCTCAGGCAGATCGTATGCAGATCCTATCGCGAATTCCGAGCACCGAGGTCATGTGCGGCATACATGGGCTTGGTGGCCGGACCCTACTCGGATGCTCAGCCGGCGAGGAGAACAAAATTTGTTTTGTCAAATCGGCGCGGCGGCTGAGTGTACGAGCACACACTTTTTTCGGACAGAGAGTCATCAGCACAGGCTGGTGGCTCTCTGTTTGGAAGACACACTTTTTCTTTTTTAGGGACATCATTCCCGAAGTTAAGTTAGAGTAAATTCTATAGAGTCAGCAAAGTAAATAGGGAAAAAGCCGATATGTGTGCTACCTCTACAGTCAGGCGGTTTAAATACAGTCAACAAAAACAGTGGCTGTTCCATTATCCAGGACACCCAAAGTAATTTTCAGATCATGGAGGCCACTTAAGTCACACGCTGAGAAGTGGTGGAGGAAAAGCCTGGCGGTCAGATAGTTACCACTTCAATAACGTAGTGTAAACGGTTTGATCTTCGGACATGTGGATCCCACTTTACAATGGTATACACATGTTCCTTAGAGGCAGGGTGGATCATATGTATGTGACTCTTTCTATTATGTATAATTCTGCAGCTCACCGCTAACCCTAAGGGATTCATTTACTCAAACACGGAAATATGTAATATTTATTTCTATAAGGGTCGTGAACCAATATAATTGTTTCTAGCTGTTTATCCAAAGGTCATAACATGGTGTACATCAGCAAAATAATACCTGAAATAAAAAATAAACAGAAAAATATTCTAATACTGAATGAACAAAAACAAAAAGAACCCAATACAAAAAAAAACAATTTACTATTTTTTGAGCATAAGCCACAATTATTTTACTTAAAAAAAACTAATTAAGTATTACAGCTTTAGTATCACAGAAAAATCTTTATTTATAAATCTCGTGGGGTCTTGAAGACCTAGAGCTTTTTATAACGGAAACGTAGGCAGTCTAAATTGTATTGTATTATTATAAATCTTAAATTGTATAATAGTGTAAATATTTAAGACTTGGAAAAATCGAAAGACTGTTAAATAGAAAAAACTTTTGGGGTGCAATGAAAAACTAAGTGAAATTACAGATGACAGTGAAAAGCTGATTTGCGTTCTAAGTCTTAGTTTCTCAACGATAATTATTATTTTCCAGAAAAATAATATTGTAATAAATGTGGATTACAAATGGCAGAACAAAAAGGGTATATATTAGGAGATGGTTTGGTTTAGTACTTTTTTGTAGTATAAAAACAACATGACTTCTCGTAGACCGTAAGCTATTTGAAATTGTCTTGAAAAAAAAAAAGACAAATTTCTTTAGTTGCGGTTAGACCACTTGCTTTTTGGGGTATCGAATAACTGCAGTATTTATAGCTATCGGGTTTGTCAGTTGGTGAAAAGCAGTAATGTATGAACTGAAGGACAATAGGAGAAAAACAGTTAATTCCTGAAGTAGTCAAGTCAAGTCAAGTCAAATTTATTGATTACATGCGACATTAACCAAGGTACATGTATGAGACAAGTCAAAGTTACAAACATACATCTTGAAATTATATAAATTATTAAACATAATAAAACATATTTAAAAGTTATTTTTAGAATATGGCTCTAGCTCACAAATGTATTGATGTACACACCTTCGAAAGTTTGGCTGATGTAAATCGTATATCTTTCGTATATCTTCGTATATTTATTGGTAATTTGTTAAAAAAACTTATGGCTGCATAATGGCTACCTTCCAACAAAATAGAACGATGTTGTGGAAGCATAAAATGATTGTCTCTGAATCTTGTTGAATAAACATGGTTAAATTGAAATTTATTAAATTCATAAATTTTGCTATGTAAATACATTATACACGAAAATATATACAGACCAGGAATTGTAAGAATATTGTTTTGTCTAAAGATGCCTCTACAAGAATCTATAAATTTCATTTTATACATTATCCTAATATCTCTTTTCTGAAGTACGAATATCTGCTCTAATTCAGAGGTACAAGTATACAATTCTTCTTTTCAATCTTTGAATAATCTTATACTTCCTTGTTATGTCGTACTCGCACGGCACTCCAGACACCATCCTTTGCCATAATATCTTATCTTAAAAATTCGATGCTTATCTTTTGGCAATGTGTACGTCAGTCAGCCCAAAAAGAAACTACCTTTCCGACTCACAAAACTGCAGGCCTCATAGAACTTCACGTCGAATAGATCCGACTTCCGTATATACCTCACTTACAGCTTTGTACACGAGCATTAAGGGATTGCTTTTATGTGGTTTCACGATTCCATTGCATAAATATCCATGTCCATAGAAAGATAATAGCCGCAACTGACTTTAATACTTAACTGTAGAGTCAGTAAATAAGAACAATCATGAAAAAAACAAATAAACAAAGTCTGAAAAGAATCGTTTTTCAAGCCATTTTCTATCTGCTTTAGAAACTCGTTCTGAAGAAGTACGAGAAAATGCTTAAACGTGAAATAGGAGATATTACTTTGAGTTCCTAAAGTGATGAAATAAATATAAAAACCAATATTCTATACATATACAAAAGATAGACTTACGTTCTGCTTGAGCTTATAACTATATTGCTCATAAAATTGGCATAGTCATCAGATCGTAGATTATCTACATGGTACGTGAAAATAACATCGACGAAATATTCCATGTTTACATCTTCGGTTATACTATGTGTGGGAATATATAAAGGACACCACCCACTGAGATTATCTATTGAATTAACAAACATGTTCTGTGGTATATTTTTGCTGTTGTGTGTAATATTTGCTAATAGCTGGTTATCAAAATCTGAGTAAGCTATCTAGAATTAATAGTAAATTTAAAAAAGAGATATACTTTTATTTTCTAATAATAATATTAAACTTCAAACAGATATTTTATATTAAGATAAATAATACAATCCGATAAAAACAAAATATTATTTCACTAAAAAAACTACTAAGGTAAAGTCACCTATTACCGCACCAGTTAAGGAAAATTAAATATTTCGTTAGATTATTTTTATATTTTTATGGTTACAAAAATCTCGTAGAATTTATGTGAACATAACTATATTATGTTTCCAAATAATTAAATTATTTTTCCAAATTTCAATTTTAATTGATAAGAAAAAATACTAAATCAAAATCGAGCAAGTTTTCCTAATACCGACCTAATAGTAATATTTTTACCTATTACCGATTTTTTATAACCTATTACCGATTGTGAGATAACAACAGATGTTATCAACTCTATATTCAGTAAAACACCCCTGACTATAAAAAAGTGTTTATTATATTAAGCTAAGCAAATAAAATATATGAAATTAAACTAAAAAAAAATGTCTATTACCTCATTCTCAAATTTTGATACAATTATACAAAATACTATTATAACGTTTAAGACAGTTTAAGATTTGCTAAAATTTTTGGTCAATTCCTTCATTTTCGGTACGGAACAAATACCTCTTTTATTTATTAATTTAGGGGGTTCAGTTTTGGAAATTATCTCCTTCACTTTATAAGTTAATATATCATCCTTCTCTGGCCATTTCCAGTTTGGTCCAGTTGCCTCCATATATTTCACTATAACTTCATTTTGTGCTCAATTACTATTTATATCACAAACAATTGATGGGAAAAGTCGTCCTTTATATATTGTAACACCAAAATCGTCTGTTATATATATATATATATATATATATATATATATATATATATATGTTTTTTATTTTTTTTATTAGTTTGGGGTTTTGTAAACTACTTAGTTTCGGCCGTTTTTCTCGGGCTCAGTCGCATGCTTTTGTCCAGACTTCTCCGTTGATGTTGCGTTGATGTTGTGGGTCGAATTTAGCAATAATGCCACCAATATTATTTCTTTCTCCTTGCAAAATTTACTTAACGCTAGAGATATGTGAGAGGTGTGTCCATCAAGGAATAATACAATCGGAAGCTGCACTCTATGTTTTTCGAGCCATGAATAAAAACAATTCGCAATATATTCATAAAAAGCTTCCATATTCATACAGCCGCTTTCTGTATACCCTAAACCCCAACCTTGTGGCACAGTTTTTAAAATATGTTTCGGAAGTCTTTTATATAGAAATAATATCATTGGTGGAGCAAGTGAACCTTTGGCCGGTACATTAGCCAACACTGTCAAACACTTTTTTTCATCATTAGCTATTCTATTGTTCACCAGCTTTGTTCCTCTTCTTGCTAAGACTTGCTTCTCCTTAGGACATAAAAAGAAAGCTGTGTCATGGCAGTCAAATATTCGGGATTCATCCTCCAAAATAAGCATCAGATTGTTGCTGATGAAATAATCCCCAACCTTTCTGAACCACTCTCTAATACTTTGCTCACTGATATTCTTCCTACTTGCGGTAAGGGACACTCTTGTACTAACTACAGGATGTCTTTCCATGAATTTTTGAAACCATTGATTTCCGGGAATACCATCTTTAAATCGATTTTGTCGGTCCAAGTTTTTAATCAAATTAGCTACTCTGTGTATTAATTGGGATTTTGTGACAGGGAACCCTTGTTTCGCCAAATAAAGAGTCCAATCCACAACACACTTCTATTCATTGGCAGCAAGCACAGGTTGCACTCCATACTTGGGATTTTTAAATCTTTCTGAACGTTTATCCCGTAAAGTGGTCCTTGGCAGCCCGAACCTTTTAGATGCCTCGTAAACTGACATCCCATTTTTTTATAGCTTCCAAGGCGCTAGACAGTTTTTCTTTTCAATATTGTACACGTATTTTTGGTGCCATAATACCTGAAAAGAAATATTTAATTAATTAAAAATATTAGACGGTTTTAATGAGTGCAATGTCTGACTTAACAACGAACACCTGTTTTAATGCATCGGTATTAGGCTATGGCATTTGCTATTATCGACCCAATAGGTCGGTAAATTGATTTCAAGATGGTCGCACTTATCTTAATACCGACTTTGTAAAACTTGAGACAAATGACTGAAACGCCTTCTTCTTATTAATTAGAGATTTTAACAATTACCCTAATTAAATATATCAAAAGTAATATCTATATCAACTACATTATCCAGGGGTATTGGATTTAACAAAATATTAACATGTTTGTCTCTCCAGACAAAGAAATTTTTAGAGTATTAGGTTACTCAGAACATAAATCATGGGTCGGAAATTGAAAAAAAGTCGACTTAATAGTATCTGTACTTAAGAAATGAACAATCACGGTGCAACTACATGGCAAAGCAAAATAATAAATTATTAAAATAAAGGTTTTCAAACCTAATACCGACTTTGGGTCGGTATTAGAAATATTTATACCTATTACCGACTCAATATATTTTTACGATTTTTTCATTAAATACTGCAAATCTTCGAAAAATTACTACATTATATTATAGACAGTATGTCTGGAAATGTCTTCAAACTTTATATCAAATATATAGAAATATCCACTTGGATTTTATGCTTAATTTCTTTATTTGTGTACTTACCCCTTTAATGAATCACAAGCGCACGTAACCTACACTCTCCGAAATCTGACCATAAACTAATTTAAATGACATCAATTCGGGTACTTTCATGCTAGACACCAATAAATTCTTCACTTGATTTTGGTGAGCAGACTGAAATTGTGACAATACAACGTTCCTTTTATCCACAAAGCTTAATATTTCGTATTAATCATTTGGATCGGTAATAAGTGCTATTTTTGTATGGGTCGGTAATGGGTGACTTTACCTTAATTTTAAATGTTCTGAGCGCGCAGATTCCAGAAATACCATTAGTTTGATTTTACTAGCTCTAGTTTTTAAGATAACTAAAACCAAAATATCTTATAAATGTTACTCCATCTTCTTTTTATTCCTCAGCTTTTCCCTTTTTAGGAAACGCTGTTCTTTACTCTTCGTCGCCACACATTTCTGTCCATCGGAACTTCTTCACTTAAACTTTTTTCTCACATGTCTGCAGCCACATAGTCCTTATATCTTCTCTTCAGTTTTTCTCTACCTCTCCTTCCATTAAATTTTAACAGCTCTATCCTTCATCCCACATAGTTTTCATTTCTACGTCTGATATGACCAGACTATTGCAGTCTTTGTTCTTGAATCTTTTTTGAGACTGTAGTCACCTCGGTTCTTTCCCAATCAAGCCGTTGCTGATCCTGTCCCTTTTAGTTCCGCTTCTAGAGATCACATGGCCAATAACTTCATTATCTGACGTCGAAAACGCTCATCATTTATTTAAAAGCTTTGTAGTAAATTCGAACCTGACACAACTCATTACAGAACCTACTAGATTTAGAACTAATAACCAACCTTCTACTTTAGATCTAGAGCTTATTAATGACAAACAGCTGATTTCATCTCTTGAAGTCAGTTCTCCTATAGGAAAGTCAGATCATGCAGTTGTAATGGCTCACATCCAGTTCAATCAAATATTACCCCGCAAAACTAATATTGTAACATATGCTACTACCGACTTTTCTGAAGTTGACACTGAACTCTCTCAAATCGACTGGCATTTATTTTTGCAGACTTAAACGACCATTTATTAATGTGGACTGCATTTCTCGATAAAGTCCACAATATAATTTCTACAAACACCACTTTCCGTAAGAGTTATAAAAACAACCTTAAACCCTGGATAAATCGAAAAGCAAGTAAACAAATTAATCACAAACGACATCTATGGCGAAAATTTTATCACACCGGGCTTCTTCTAGTGATTTCCAAAGCCACCGTAGATTTTCAAATAACTTAAAAACATCTCTAAAAACCCTAAGACAAAATTTTGAAGCAAATGTTATTGAAAGTGGTAACATTAAAAAATTCTACAAATACATACGTTCTTTTATGACATCTAAAGTTTGCATTCCTCTACTTCAAAAAGCCAACCAAACTTTATGCTCTTCTGACAAAGAATCTTCCAAAACTCTCTCTTTAGCACTTTCACAGGTTTTTGCTAAAGAATCGAATGATGGTTATCTACCTGCTATTAACTGTAATCGTGTCGGCGCATCCTTACAACAAGTCGAATTCACAGTGGATCATATCAAACAACACTTAATTAAACTTCGCACAGCCGCTTCACCTGGTTTAGATGGTTTAACACGAAAACTGTTGAAAAGGTGCGCAGAGACGCTTGCAATACCCTTAACGTTAATTGTGCAAACTTCTTTCATCCAGAACTCCTTACCCTCTAGTTGGAAATTTGTCTCTTGTCGCTTTACTCTAACCAATCTCCTACATTGTGTTAACGACTGGATATCATCCCTTAACAGTTCGCAGCCGGTTGACGTTGTTTATCTAGATTTCTCTAAAGCCTTTGACCGTGTACCAAAGCGCAAACTTCTACATAAGCTAGAATATTTCGGAGTTCGCGGAACTTTGCTTCGTTGGATAGATGATTTCCTGACAGATCGATATTACAAAGTTAGAGTTGGTGAATCTTTCTCACAGGACAGGTTAGTGGAAAGTGGAGTGCCTCAGGGTTCTGTCCCTGAACCTCTGCTTTTTACGGTTTACACCAGCGATGTTCCTTAGTATTCAAGTAAAATATCATTCTACGCTGACGACACAAAAATATATGCCAATCCAATTACAAACCAGCTAACGCTCCAAATAGACTTGGACTATATTTTAACTTGGTGTTCCCAGTGGTTACTACCCTTAAACGGGGAAAAATGTGTAGTGCTTCGAATTGGTAAAAATAACCCACTTGTGCCGTACTTTGTTAACGGGGAGCCATTAGAATCTGTGATTTCGTATAACGATCTTGGTGTTATCGTAAACAGCAGCCTAACTTGGTCCGACCATATTACCTCTATTTGTAAACGTGCAAACTCTAGACTGTATCTTATTCGGGGGTGTTTTTCGAGAGTTTCAATGCAATCATTGTGTAAACTTTACACTCTGTACGTAAGACCCATACTTGAATACGCTGGAGCAACGTGATATCCTGATCTGGTTATTAACTGACATTAACTTTATCCCTTCGTACTTCTTATAGTCCTGAATGTCCCCTTTATCTTTATACAGTGTTATCGTCACAATATCTCTCCATGCGTTGGGCATCCTTTCTTCCTCATATATTCTACTTATCATTTTCCACAAAATGTCAATCCCCTCCTCTGCTAGAGTTTTCCAAAACTCCACAAATATCCCATCAAGTCTTACTACCTTACCATTCTTTATCCTATTGAACGACTTAACAACCTCATTTCTCGCTAACTCCAGTATTACATTGTCATTTAAGACGCCGCATCATCTGTCTCTTCTCTGGTTTTCTTCAGTTAGATCTTCTAGATAGATTTCTTTCTGTCTTCTAGATCTGTCATACCTCTTTTTAGCCTTTCATTTCTCTAACCTCTGTTGCACTTCGTCATTGCACCACCAGGTCTCTAGGAGGCCCTTTATCAGATACTTTTCCTAGCACTTCTTCTACCAGTCGCACCACATCATCATCATCATCATCAGCCCATAGTCGTCCACTGATGAACATAGGTCTCCTCGAAAAGCCTCTGTTCAGATCTGTCTTGTGCTGCTGCAATCCAGTTGGTACAAATCCTCTTTATGTCGTCAGTCCATCTTGTGGGTGGTCTTCCCGGATTTCGTCTATCCGCTCTCGGTCTCCACTCCAAGATTTTTTGGTCCACCTATTATCCTTCATTCTAGCGACGTGTCCTGCCCACCTCAATTTAATTTTGGCTATATGTTTTATAATGTCTTCTACACCACTTTTTCTACGGATTTCTTCGTTTCTTACCCTATCTCAAAACGTTATGCCTAACAATGATCTTTTCATTCTACGTTGCGTCACTTGTAGTTTTCGTATAGATGTCCTTGTTAGGGTAAGTGTCTCTGCGCCATATGTAAGGACAGGCAGGCCACACTGAATAAAGGCTCAGCAGTTTGATATCTCTGCTAATTTTTATTCAAACGCTTTCGATTGATTTTTCAATCAAGACTTTTATGCGCTCTAGGTAGTCATTTGTACCGTAGTTGGGGCGAAAACCTGCCTGTTCTCCTGGCTGATGTAGCTGAAATTTTGCTTCCAATCGATTGGTTGTTATTCTGGTGTACAGTTTGTATAAATAGTTAAGTAGAGAAATTGGCCATAAGAATTGTAATGTAATTCCAAGCTATAGGAATTGTTTGACTATACAAGCAGATATTGAAGAGGTCTCGTATTTTTTTCAAAAGAGAAGTTCCGCCAAGTTTTATAGCTTCTTTAACTATTCCATCATCTCCTTGCGCCTTGTTGTTTTTCATTTTTTTTGAGTGCATATTGTATCTCATCTTGAGTAATTTCTGGAATGTCCTCAGATCCCTGGTTTTAAACTTTTTCATTCTGTCCTTAATTGTTTTGCCATTTTTCTTGTTATTGCCATAGTTTCCAATTAATAAGTTGCAACTGGTAGTATACAAGTGTCATAGGTTTTTCGTTTTAAGTGAATTGGAATTTTTCTGTCTTTTAAAATGAAGCTCAACCTACCAAAAGCAGCCCATGACAATTGTGTCCTTCTTTTAATTTCTAGGGTTTAGTTCATGGATATCTGTGCTTATTAGTACTATTTTTTACTACTACTTTTCGGCCCAATTTAATTTTTTGAAAACATTTTCTAATGCCAAAATAAATAACTTGGGTGAAATGATGTCACCCTGTCTCACACCTTTGCCAAGGTCTATTTTTATAGTTTCCAGATCATCACCTATTTTTATGTGAAAAGTAGCATCATCGTATATATTCTTAAGGAGGGCAGCATATCTTGAATCTACTCTGGAGTCGTCCAATGCTGGGCGGCTCTAATTTATGGCGGCTCTAATTTATGATGTTATTATTTTAGGGAAATCCTCTGAGCCCACATTTAAGATATGTTTTGTTGGTATACCGGGGTTCGGAACAGTAGAAGTATACAGCTTCTCATAAAATTTTCGGGTTTCTCTAACAATCTCTTTCTTATGCGAGCACAATGTTCCACGGTCGTCTTTTATCTTTATGATTTCATTCCTGCCAGTGGATTTACATGTTTTTAGTACTTTCATGTTCTTATTTTTCTCTATGGTTTCAAGAATCGGGTTTGTTATATAAGCTTTGAGGTCTTTTCGAATATCTTTCTTAACGCTTCTATTGAACGCTTTATAGTCCGTGTTATCTCTGTTCGTTCTTCTTCTTTTCTCTATCTGTTCAAGAGTCTCGGGTTTTAGTTTAGCTTCTTTTTGTTTTCTTATTCTGCAACAAAGTTTCTTAGTGACTGTTTGTACGTCTTTCGTTATTTTCTCAGCTAGTTCATCTATATTCTTGTGCTCAAAGGTATTTGCTACTAGTTTTTGTGCTAATACCTCTTGGTATTTCTCTTTATTACTGGCTAGGATGTTTGCAGTCGGTAAAGGGTTTGTTGGTAATAGTTTTCGTCTTTCTCTCTTTACGTTAATACGTATATCAGCATGAACTAGTCTATGGTCACTAAGGTCTTAAATAAGTTCAACACCTCGATGTTTTTACATATTAATCTATCACTGAAAAGGATAAAATCTATTTCATTCTTAACCTGACCGTCAGGGCTACGCCATGTCTACTTTCTTTGTATTTGTTTTTTATAGAACGTATACAGGCAAAACATTTTTTCGGTACTTACGTAATTTGCTAATGTCTCTCCTCTGGTGTTTCTGTTACCTAGACCGAAATTTAATATGTAGTCTGAGTCGCCTGGCATTCGCCGCCCTATTTTTGCATTAAAATCTCCAGTGATGGTAACATAGTGTGTTTTTTCTAGGTCTTTAGCTCGCGTTATATATTCGTAGAGTTGTTCTATTGACTCATCATCTGCAGTGGAAGTTGGAGTATAGCAGTGTATTATGTGTAAGATATTACATCTTTACTATTTACTATTTCTTTATACTTCTCGTACAACTCGAAAATATTTCTCTCTCTCCAAATACCTTTGGATGAAAATCTGTCAGGAAACTGAGGTTGTAGAACGTATTTCAGAACTGAAGTAGCAATGGATAGGATGTAGCTCGGCAATATTACACTAGATGGACAACTAAACTGACACACTGAAGACCAAGATAGACAAAACATGGCGTCAAAAGAACCCAGAAGAGATGGCTTGATATCAAAAAGCACAGGACAAGGTGGTTTTAAATGGCACATATCAGGATAGCATAGAGAAATGTGAAAGAAGAAAAAGATATGAGTAAAAGAAAATATGGCTTGACGGTATTGAAAAGCACAGGGAGGGCTGGTTTCAAATAGCACAGGACAGGAGAGTATGAAGAAATCTGAAAGATGCGTATGTTCAGGAGTGGACAGAAAGTGACTAAAAAAAATAAGGATATACATTGCATAAATAAGCATTAGGTAATATATTCATTATATTTCGTCAAAACAAACCTCCGTATTCACCAACTGTAGTATGCTTTGATAAGAACACTTATTTTCAATGAGCTGCCCATAATCCGTATCCATATTCTGCTCGCACAACTCACTTAATGATATTTGATGGTTTTTATGCACGCCCTTATTAAATTCAAATAGTGGATTACTCTCCAGAACCAATCCATTACCGCACACCATCAAACCAGGACCGTGCTTGAAATTTTTGCGCCAAGTACCTGCGTAGGTTGCACCACAATCTGTTCCAAAGTTCATTATTCCTATAGAAATTAAAACATATAAAGTAAGATTCATTTTTTTTACAAGATACCTTTTATTTTGTTAATTTGTACATTAGCTATAATCGATAAGTCAATATACTAAAACTGTAGGGGACTCCAGGGCTAGTTGTTATAGCGGTCGGTTGTAATAGAGGCTTTTGCCATCGCTCGGTACATGTCAGCCGTATAACCATTATCTTAATAGGATTGCCTTTCTCTGTCGTATATTTAGTGTGATTTTAGCTTCGATTACTAAATTTTTTCAGGTGTTTGACTAATTTTTATGATTACGATTCACTTTAGTAAATATTTTTGAGTTCACAAATTCTTTTATTAAGCGACTATAGCAGTATATGAAACGTGGTTTTGATGTTAAAATACTAATTCACGTAAGTCCTTTTACAACTAACCGACGACATTGCGCTATTAACCCTCTATTGCATAATGGACCCAAATGGGAACTCAATATATAACATTTTCATGAGTACTTGCTATCGACAATTTGAAGCACGTACACATCTTATTCCCACATGAGAGTTTACCGGAAATGCGAGGAACAAATTTCGCCCAATCAGTTTGAATTTGTAAACGCCGTTGGTATCAGGGAAGCTTTATTTAGCGTGCAGATCTTGTTTCAGAAATGTAGAGATGTCAACTGTAATGTTTTTGCATGCCTGATTGACTACAAGAAGGCTTTCGATAGAGTCAGGCATGAACAAATGATGGAAGTGCTGAAGAGACGTTGGAATCAATCAGCGGTACTCCGAATAGATGGAGAATATACAGATCAGGTCAAAATCTTAAGGAAAGTGAGACAGGGGTGCATAATTTCACCACTGATATTCAATCTGTACTCGGAGCACATTTTTGAAGAGTACCTAAAAGATATTGATGAAGGCATCTCAATAAATGGAGTCAAGCGTAATAACCTGCGGAATGCAGATGATACAATAGTGTTTTCCAATATCATAGAAGGGCTGCAAAACTTAATGAACAAAATAACGGAAACAAGTAGAACATATGGACTGGATATAAACACCAGCAAAACCAAGCTAATGATCATCAGCAAGCAAAACATAACTGGACCAAATCTGTATGTGAACCAAATGAGAATTGAACGTGTCTCACAATACAATTATTACTTGGAAACTATATTCAATGAGTCGTGGGACAATACCCAAAAGATTAAATGTCGCATCGGAAAGGCCAAAAGTGCATTCTTGACTATGAGTTCTGTGTTCAAAAGCCAGGACCTCACCCTGAAAACAAAAATAAGGCTCCTTAAATGTTATGTGTACTCAGTGTTTCTGTATGGAGTAGAAACGTGGACATTGAAGGCGGAAACTCTATAAAAACTTAAGGCGTTTGAATTATAGTTATACAGAAGAATCCTGAAGATACCATGGACAGACCAAATCACCAATAAAGAAGTACTGCGGAGGATAAACACAACCACGGATTTGGTCAAAATTGTGAAGAGCCGTAAGCTGAAGTACTTGGGACATATAATGAGAAATCAAGGCAGATACGAGCTACTCCAATGCATTTTTCGGGGTAAAATTAAAGGAAAAAGAGCCCCAGGACGAAGAGGAATATCCTGGCTTGCTAACTTGAGAGCATGGTATAGAAAGACCTCAACACAGCTATTTCGTATAGCAACCAACAAAATCATCATAGCCAGAATGATCGCCAACGTTAGGAACGGACAGGCACCCTCAGAAGAAGAATGTTCGTTCTTAGATGTGTATTTTGTGTTGCTGATCTGCCCATCGGTTGTTTGAATAAATAGCAGTTATAGCCGTATAACCATTATCTTAATAGGATTGCCTTCTCTGTCGTATATTTAGTGTGATTTTAGCTTCGATCACTAAATTTTTTCAGGTGTTTGACTAATTTTTATGATTACGATTCACTT
>OU898276.1:86618075-86645590 GCA_918026665.1 Diabrotica balteata
TATATATTAATATAGATAGATAGATAGAACTGTTTTTTTCATTTCACAGATTTGAAGAACTTTTTTTGAATTTAGTTTTATTTAGAATTAGAATTATTTAGAATTTAGAATTTATCTACCTCTTCCTCAACTGTAAATTATATAATGTTGATTATAATTGTTGAAAATGTTGACTGTTTCATGAATTTTGTGTTTAGGAAGTGCCAAAACTAAATCATCTAGATATCTTTTAATAAAAGGAATGAAAAAAGTGCAACTGTTGATACAATTACTGATAACATCATGCATGACATAGCTACTTAGAATAGTTGAAAGACTAGATTCCATAGGACTACCAAAATTTTGTTTATAAAAGACATCATTAAATATAAAAAAATTAGAATCAAAAACAAAGTTGATAAGTGTTTTACAATGTAATAAATCAATATTAGTATGTTACGAAATCTCATTCCAATGTTTTTCAACACTACTTATGATTAAATCTATAGGTAAATTGGTAAAAAGAGATGTTACATCCAAACTAACTAAAACATAATTTTGTGGTAATTGGAAATTATTAATGAAAGAACTAAAATCAAATGAATCTTTAATGTAAAAATTGTTGTTTTAATTATAAGCATTATTTAAGATGTCAGCGAGGAGCTGTGCTATTGGTTCATTAGGAGGGCATAAAGATGAAACTATTGGTCTCATAGATAAAGTTGGTCTATATAGTTTAGGTAGAGCATAAAACCGTGGTGCAATAGAATTATAAATTTGAGTTCTTTTGCTTTTTTATTATCAATAAATTTCTTTTTGTTTAATTTACATACTAGACAATTTGTTTTTTTGTTGCAAAGTACAAACAGGACTCCTTCTAAGTGTAGTGTAATAAGTAGTATCATTTAAGATTTCTCCAGTTTTTTTGTAGGTAATCCTCTTTATACATTACAACAGTTACGTTACCTTTATTGCTTTTGACAATATAAATTTCAGGATGGTTTTTAAGAAAAGGTTTAGTTTGTACATAGTATTTATTTAAAAAAAAAATCATCTTTGACTTCTTTATGTAAAAAGTTTGTAATAACGTTTGTACATTTAGATCTAACAACATCATTTTGACTATCATTAAGTGGTCTGATTATTGATTTAATATCAGAAAGTAAATTGGGAACTCTAATAACAGATTTGAAAGAACATAAAGAAAATTAAGGTTCTAATGCTATGTAATCTTTTAATTTTAAAAGGAAAATGAATTATTGTAATTAGGAAATGGTTTGTATTAGCAAAAATGATAATAATTTACACAAAATATCAGAAATTTAAAATCTAAGCAAAATTTATAATTATATTATTTCTATGTAGTTTATATATGAAACCAGTACACATTTTGATTTAATTTTTCAGATTATTTGTTACATTTTTTCAGGCATCTATCAATGGTGAATAAATCTTTTTGTTTTTTGTTACTAAACAAAAAAGAATTTTTAAACAAAATTTTATTTTTGGCAATATAATTGTCAGAAGTAAAAATTTTAAGTTGGTATTTATGACATTGAGGCTTAATTACAATTGTCACTATTCAAATTTATTTATAAATTCAATTGTTTTTTATGTTAAGAAACTGTTTCAAAATTATATTAAAATTCCAGAGAACCATTTATCAGATTAGATCATTTTTATAATAATATTTTTTGAAATATGTTAGTATCATCTTTATATACTAAACTCATTTTATTTAGCGAGTTCAATTTTTTTTTCATTCTAGTTCAACTACAAGATATATTGTATTTTTTTAGCAGCTCTTGATAATAAATGTAACCACAATTGAAAGCTCGAGTAAAAAATAGTTAACAAATAGCCCCTTTTTATTGTCTCCAACCCATCCAAAACAGTTTTATATTTTTTCCAACCGAGTCACAAGTATTTCTTTTTCTTATATATATATATATATATAAATATAATATATAATATATATATATATATATATATATATATATATATATATTTTATATACCGGGTGGTAAATCATCCAACAAGCCACGATAAACTCAATAGGAAATTTTAAACTGTTGAATGCCAGTTTCTCTAATTATTTTACATCAAAAGTTATAAAAAAACTATTTGTAAAAGAATGAAAACTGTATTAAAACCAAGTATTAATATTATTCTACAAAGTAAATACATTTTAAAATGTTGCAAGTTTAGAATACATTTGCCAGAGTATAGTTGTAAGTTGGGCTACACTTAGTGCAGAACATGTATAATGGGTTACATTCGGTCAAAATGAAATAAGTTAGTAACAATATTTGAATTGTCAGTATTTTTATTCTATGGTTTATATTAAAAAAACAATAAAGTTGATAAAATATACTCAGATAAAAGTAAGTTGCACTAATAAAGGTGTTTTATTTAGGTTATAGTTCGCGCACTGTCACTGTTTATTCAGCGTAAAATATCACAATAAATCAACTTCAAGTAATGCAACAATTTAAAGGACTTCAAAAAAGTTGGGAAAAATGCTGGGACTGTGATTTCTCATTGTATTTGTACAAACAATTTTTTCTGAGAAACCAATAAATTTAAAAAATCAAAAAGAAATCAGTCAATCAATTAATCAATTTAAAAAATGAAAAAGAAATCAGCAATAGTTAAAAATCATACAATGCATTTTCAAACAGTTTCAGACCAGTTTTACATTTATAATTCTACAGCATTAAAAATTTCGAAAAGAAATACATTTCGTTCGTATAAAATTCAATGTGATGTGTAACTAAGAGAACAAGAGACGAGAGAATGAGATGCTGAGAGACGAGCAGAATGTTGTTATGAAATATTAAAGATGGCTAGAGCTAATAGACAATTTTTAAGAAACATTTTTTAAGCGATGAATGTACATTTCAACTAAATAAAGAATCAAATATTTAAAATTATAGGATATGGTCAACAAGAAAGCCTGAGGGTGTTACTAAAAATAATATCCAATATCGTGGAACAATAACCATTTGGTTATTTAGACACATTAGTATTGGACCATTTTTTATGACGAATTCACACAAAAATTTAATTTTAAAAAAGATTTTGGTCTTGATACAGGAGATTTACCGCGACTTACATAAGTAACTCCAGATGAAGAAGACAAATGGATGGGAGCTCTGCACACTATAACTGGAAGGTTAAGTAATTCCTAAACAAAAGTTTAATAGTTGTTTGATTAAACTCATCTGTAACATTGAGAGATCAGAAGATCTAGCTCAAAACGAGTATACCTAAAGGAATAACGCCATACGTTTCGGCTAATGATGACAATTTTACAATTGATTGTGATACTGCTTGAACATTTGGTATAGTTTTATATTTAGAAGTTATCATAAACATTTTTTAATTGTTCTTTAAAACGATGTACAGTTAAAATTAGAAATTAGGATCCCAGTATTTTAAAATCAATTTAATTGTTGTATAACCTGGAGTTGGGGTTTAAAGATATCATACACTAATTATATGGCATTGTTTGCACTATTTCTCAATAAAATATTATTGTTGAGTTTAAATATTGTTAATATCTAACATTAAGACCAAACGCGAACCATTATACATATTTGGCACTACGTGTGGTCTAACTTTTAAAACACTACTCTGGTAAATATACTATATATTTGCAAAATTTTGGAATACGTTTAAGTCGTAGAACAATTTTATTAAACATTAGTTTTCAACACAGTGTTTCAGTCGTCTACAAATAGTTTTTCATGACTTTTGATGTAATATAATTATAAAGAAAGCAGAAATTCATTATATACTGTAGTGGAAAGAGTGTACAAAAAAATATTTACCTGATATCTTTTATAATTTGGCCAACGCCGTGGCTTTCCATTTAATGCCTCTACATACATACCAAACATACATACAAATAATAACAACAATATAGTAATCTTCATGTTGGTTAATTACTTGCTCGTTTCGTTATTTCAAAGGTACTGTTAGATCAACTTAAACTATTTGTATGAATTGTCGTTTAGTCAAGTTAATCTTTGTGGAAAGTAATCTTTGTGTAAAATCCCATAAAATAATTTTACCTTTATCGTTAAACATCCGTTAAAAGTTGATATTACCTGAACTATCATAATTTCTATTTCTTAAAATAATTTTTATCCAAATGTGGTTAGTTTAGTAATAGATTAGTAAAATGTATAATAAAGATTAAAAATAATTTACTAAAATTCATGTTATTGTTCTAAAGCTATTTTTTCTGAAATTTAAAATTAATTACTATTTAACTGTAAATAAGCCACAATTAAATGTTAAAATACGTTTATTGACGTTTCAATTTCCACTTCGGAAATCGTTCTCAAAAACAATTTTTGGCGGTTGTTCTGTAAATCTTCGATTTTTTTTTCATTTAATTAAACGGATATTTTTGTCGATTATTCCGCTAATTAGATAGTGTCTTAGCAAAATACTTTTCCCATATTTTGATTAACTATTTAGATAATCAATCCATAACTTAATATTTGTAGTTAGTTTGTTGATTTATTGATCACCTTGAATCAAAACGGCAACATTTCTCGTCCCCCATCTCGCACCGAAAACTAGCCTGACTTGAACCTTATTGATTTTCAAGAATATTTTCGATGGTGCCCCAATTTGAAGGCGGTTAGATATTTTTACACACATTTTTAAATGCTTGTGAATCTGCTTAGAATATGTCGAATACGCGTGCTCAAAAACAACTATTTAAAGATAATCCACATAAGTCACTGTTTTGGTTCCTTTGGTCATATATATATATTAAACAAGAAGGTTCACACAGAATCTTTATTAAGCAATTAATAAGCTTACAAGTTACAAGCACTTACAAGTTACATGACCCTGGCCGGAATGGCGGTACCGGATGACATCTGTCTGTCATCGGTCTTCTTTTTTATCTTATATCTAACATAATATATTACACGTTCCCTTTTTTTTAAGATAGTACAAAACTAAAATACAAATTAAACTAAAATAGAAATACAAACAAGTAGCTACAATTTCAATTTAACACATAGTCCTCTAAATATGTAGGAGGCTTGTGAGATCTCTTATTTGTTTTAATGATAGTGTTACCTTCCTCCTCATCTCTTATATTCAGTAGGTTATCTGAAATGCAAGTGTTATTTTTAAATCTAGGTAAATCAACAATAACGTCATTATTTAATTTAACATTTTCAAACATCTCAATCTCAATATCAGTAAGACCTTTATGGTCACTATGATTTTCACAGATATCACTATCATTCTGACTCACAATTTTAAAATCAGATTCAGTTGGGATATCATATCTACCATGACCAGTTGGGGTACTAACATTGTGAACTTCGTTATTGCAAAGCAAGATATTTTCATTTTTAAATAAATTCAAATGAAGATCATATAATAAAAAGTCTTTATTACACGATAAATTTGTTTTATTTAGAAACTTTCTATTCCGTCTACATTCTATACCTTTTGAATTCTGAACAATATAAGACCTATCATTAACTATGTCTCTTACTACTCCCTTTTCCCATACTTTTCCTTTCTGAATTAAAATATTATCCCCTTTATTAAGTTTATCTAATTCTTTTGCATTTCGGTCAAAATATTTCTTTTGAACATTTTGATTATGTTTCAATTTTTCCTGTATAATACCGGAATCTAAATTTTTTTGAATTAGATTTTCATTGGACATAGGTATCCAAGTTTTTAACATTCTGTGCAAAAATAGTTGGGATGGAGAATAGTCTAGATTTGTTAATGGGGTGTTACGGTATTCCATAAGTAGAATAGGCAAATCTTTAGTAGATTCAGACTTTTGAAACATTTGTTTAGTTATTCCTACATATTTTTCAGCAAGTCCAATTGATTGGGAATGGTACGGACTGCTAAAAATAACTTCAAAATCCCAATATTGAGCAAACTTTTTAAATTCTCAGAATTATATGGCATATTATCTGCATAAAATTTTTCCGGGATACCGAATTGAACAAAATTTTCTTTGTAAAAATTAATTACCTCTTGAGATGTTTTACCTTTAGTTTCAGTTACTTCCAACCACTTCGAGTAGGAATCCACAATCAGTAAATAGTTCTTATTATCGTATTGAAAGAAATCTGAAAACAAATATTGCCACGGTCTACAAGGTATTAAATGATTAGTTAATGGCTCTTTTTGGTTAGATCTTTGAAATATTTGACATTTTTCACATTTTGAAATCATATCCTCTATATCTCTACTTAAATAGGGCTAATATAGTAATTGTCTAGCTTTGGCTTTAGTTTTTGAAATACCAAAATGTGCTTTATTAACCAATTCCAACATTTCTTTCCTTAGTGAATTTGGAACAATAACTTTATATTCCAAAAATAATAAATTATTAGATAAATAAATCTTTTCTCTTAATTTATAGTAGAACTTTAATTCCTTGTTCAAATTTTTATCACTAACAGGCCAAGATTCAATACAGTATCCTTTTATTTTTCTTAATGTTTCATCATTATCAATTTCCCTTTGAAATATTATTTTCTTATTCTCACTCATAGGAATATCCTTAGATATGGCATGAATGGCATATTCCATTTCTGGATCATCCTCAACTTCTGTTTTTAAATATGACCTAGATAATGTGTCTGCAATTACCATGTCCCTACCTGGCAAATAAACAAGGTTGATATCATACTTTAATAATTTAAGTAACATTCTTTGCAATCTAGCACTGACTTTATTAAGATCTTTCTCAATAATTGATATCAAAGGTTTGTGATCACTCTGAACCACTGTTTTATACCATAAATAAAATAATGAAATTTTTCTACTGCAAAAAACAACTGCAAGTAATTCCTTTTCTATCTGTGCATACCTTTTCTCAGCATGAGTAAGACAACGGGATGCAAAAGAAACTGGATGCCATTCTTGAAGAAGACAACACCCTAGCCCTTCTCCAGATGCATCACACTGTATTATTATTTCTTTTGTATGGTCAAATATCCTCAAAGTTGGTGAATTAGTTTATAAAAACTTCAATTGATTTAATTCAGATTCATGATCACTGCTCCAAGAAAAATGTACATCTTTCCTGGTTAAATTTTCTTAAGTTTGAAGTTATAGCTGATAAATTAGGAATAAATTTCGAAAAAAAACTTTACCATACCAAGTATTCTAAGAACTTCTGACCTATTTTTAGGTGATTCTAAAGACATTACTGCTTCTATATTTTTAAAATCTGGTTTAAACACCTTTTCCTGATAAGATATGTCCCATAAATGATACCTCAACTAATTTGTATTGAAATTTTTCCCAGTTAAATTTTATATTGTTATTAATAGCAGTTTGAAATACTTTTTTAAGAGCAATGTCATGTTCAAGTTCATCTCTACCCGATATAATAATATCGTCAAAATAGATATCAACATTATCAATGACACCAAACATTTCAAAGTTCTTCCGCTTGAAAATCTCTGGTGCAGAGCAAATTCCAAACGGAAGGCGATTGAATTTGTACCTTCCGAAAGGTGTGCTAAAAGTACATAAATCTGAGCTTTTTTTATTTAATTCAATTTGCCAAAACCCGTTATTCATATCTATAACACTAAATATGCTTTTTCCTGAAAGTCTATTTACTATATCATTACATGTTGGTATAGCAAAATGTTCTCTACGAATAAATTTATTAAGTGGCTTGGGATCTATACATAACCTTAGTTTATTTGAAGGTTTTTTCTCTACTATCAACAAATTGTTTACCCATTCAGTTGGATACTCTACTTTCTCAATAACTTTATCTTTCTCCAAACTATCTAGTGTCTCCTTTGGTTTATCATGCATTGACAATGGAATTTTTCTACTATACTGAATAACTGGCTTAGCATCATCTGAAAGTTCAATATTGCATTCTCCTGGCATTCTACCTAACCCTTGAAATATCGTATTAAACAATATCAAAATATCTTCTTTTTTAGTTGGCAAGGTGGTTTCTATGGCATTTACTCTTTTTATTAAGTCAAATTTATTACAATCGCTAAGGCCTAATATTGGTTCAGCATTAAAATCAACAATCAGAAACTTTAATTTACAGGAGCTATTTTTATACTGACATTCCAAAAAAACTTCACCTACTGATTTAAATTTAAAATTACCATAAGCAACTAGGGTTGTTAATGTTTTATGACAAAATAAATGACGGTTGCGTTTCGATTTAATTTGAGTCTCTTACCACTCCCTGACACGTGTTTCTGGGTCTACCCGTCATCAGAAGGAGTTTCTAAGAAGACTCAAACCAAATCAAAACGCACCGACTACTAAGGCAATTATAGTAAACATAATTGCCAGAGTATGCTACTAGAGGCCTCTAGTGAGGAAACATGAAGTTAAATATCGATAGCAATTAAAGTAAACTGTATAACCCAAGCTTAATCAAGCCATTCAGAGCAATGCTGAGAATATTAAAATTCCACTATGCATCAACAATTTACCCATATAAACTACTATCATTTTTGTACTCATTGCGTCGAGTAAGGATAATAACAAAAAAAAATAAATGACGGTTGCGATTCGATTTAATTTGAGTCTCTTACCACTCCCTGACACGTGTTTCTGGGTCTACCCGTCATCAATGTTTTATGAAGTAGTAACTTACTTGATAGAGATTCAAAAATATACTTAGGTAGAATACTGATATCAGCACCTGAATCTAATTTAAATTTTACCTCTTTTCCAGTTACCATCAATGTTTCATACCATGATTTTTACTCTTGGAATGACACTCATATACATATATCAAATTGTCTTTATTTTCTTCCTCCTGGACTGTATTAACAGTTCTTTCTCCTCTAGGTGGATCAGTGTTCTTCTTACTACTACCTTCATATGTTTCTTCAATTCTATTAGGACAAGCTTTTGCAAAATGACCTTTAACTTGACAACTAGCACAAGTCTTGTTAAAAGCAGGACATCTGTTAGGAAAATGTTCATAACAGCACTTCTTACACAATAATTTTTTCAACGGTTTGTACTGCTTCACAAAGTTGACATCTTCTTCTTTGGTAAGAACTTTAATATGCTCTTTGCTTAACTCAATACTCTTACAATATTCAAGAATTTTTTCAGTAGTAAGAGCCTGTTCTCTAAGGAGTCTGAGTTGACTTTCATTACATTTTAGCCCAATGATTAGCTGATCACGTATCATTCTATCTTCATAGGACTCACCACAGGTTGCTTTAGTGCATTTAAATTCGCATAGTCTTGCTTGTTTCTTTAATTCAGTCAGGTACTGGTCTATAGATTGTTCATTACCTTGAACAAGATTATGAAACTTAAAGGTTTCCATTGGAACTATCTTTTTTGGCAAAAAGTAATCATCAAACGCACCTATTAATTTATCGAGAGTAGCCTGTTGGTCTTCTGTAAATGTATTATAAATATCAATACCTTCATCTCCTATAACATTTAAAAGATTTGCAATTTTCACTTCTTCTGTTGAAGCACTCTTCCCACTAGCGATAAGTAAATTCTAAACTTCTGTTTATATAAAAGCCAATAACTAGCTGGACTTTGATGCTCAAATAATGGACAAGGCGGTTTAAATTCCATTATTATTGTTTAATCTCTAGAAAATCTTTGGATTGGCGGGCTTCTAACCTCACTCTTTCCTCGTGGTTTCAAACTTAATCAACACTTCTACGTACTCAAAATTCGGGCAAACTAGCAGCCTTTACACCTGACACCATGTTTTGGTTCCTTTGGTCATATATATAATATATATATATATATATATATATATATATATATATATATATATATATATGTTATATGTGAAAATAGTCACCTTGAACCACTCAAGGGTTACCGACACTTTGGTTTCGCAATATCAGTTCCTATTTCATCATTCTTTTAGCAAGCGTTCCCATAGAGATAGCTGACTATGCACGGACATCAAACTCTGACCAAAGCTGGCCTTTCGTGGGAAATGCCGACACCACATTTTGTAGATAGATTATAAATTCAGGACTAACATTATATTTTTTACTCGTCATATAAGTTTCTTACTAATAACATTTGTATTATATAATTTTATTTGCTTCATTTTATCGTATAACTAAGTGTAACTTTTATTTGTGAAATAAATCTTTTTTAAAAAGTCAATCAAGAAGTTAGTGATTTAACATTTGGCGCAGTCAGTAGGATCCGGTTAACGTTGTTAGAACAAGGAAACTCACTAGCAACGGCGGATCCCTATCCCTCAACGGAAAAAGAACCTAGAGCCGTCCTCATTCAACTGGATACTACGGAAGGAACACCTGGTGAAGCCCCTGGTAGCAGATCCCGTTAGAAAACAAGACGTACTCGATGTTTCTGTTAATGTAAGTTATTGAATCATCTCGTTTTTACTATTTTTTATATTTGCAAACATACCGTACATACATCATAAATTTTTCAATTTATAATCTTGACTATACAGAAAGTCAAGCCAAGTTGATTACCTAATAAGGAAATACCTTTTTATTGCATACTTTTATTATTTTATCATTCTTATTTACACATTTTATTGATTTCGTATTATATTTTCACCGATATTTTACTATATTTTACTTTATTTTACCACATTTCACTTGATTTTACCATATTTTACTTGATTTTACTACATTTTATTTTATTCTACCATATTTACTATTCGTATATTTTGTTTTATACTTCCACTAACATATTATTATCAAAATGCATGAAACACGTTCACAAACCCAAGTTGAAATTGAACCATACAAACTTTCAGAAATATTCTCCATAATTCCTGAGTTTGAAGGAGACCCAATCTCTCTTCCCACATTCTTAGACGCATGTGATTGCGCGATTAAAATGTCTTCGGGAGACCAACGTATTTTATTAACGATTCACATTAAAAATAAACTAAAAGGTAAAGCAGCTCAATTAATAAACTCTAGAAAACCAACTTCATACACAGACATAAAAAATTTATTAAACCTTCATTTCGGAGATAGTAGAGATCTCACTTCCTTAATTCACGACCTACAAAGACTTCGACAGTTACCGAACGAATCACCTTTAACCTTTTTCAACAGATTACAAGTTCTAAATGCAAACATGCACGCCTCAATTCAAAAATCAGGCCTAACACAAGACCAAAAAACCGCCCAATGCACGTTAATTGACTCTATGGCTTTGAATACTCTCTTAACTGGACTAGAACCCCGCTTAGGACAAATAATTAGGGCCAGTAACCCTAAAGACCTTATTGAAGCCAGTAACCGTATCCGACGTGAACTTCAGTTATCGTATTTCGAATCTCAAAAATCAAATAAAGATAGCCAAAATAATCCAAAACCTTCCCAACCGATGAGAAGAACCTCATCTAATTTTTCTAAATGTACAAGTTGTGGTCGTATTGGCCATTTAAGTAGCGAATGTCGCTCATCACGTTTTTCTTATCAAAATCAATATAGCGGTAGACCACAAAACTACCAAAATAATCAAAACCAATCCAATCAATATAATACTAGATCACAAAATTACCCAAGTAATCAAAACCAATACTCTTCTAATCAACAAAATTTAAACCCACAGAGATCGAATTTCCCTTCTCAAAATCAACCGCAGAATCGCCCCTCTGTTATTCAGAGAAATCCAAATTTCCAAAATTTTCAGCAAAGAGCCCATGTTTTTAATGAATACCCTGACGATCTTGTAGAATCTTATGAAGATTATTATACAGAAAATGATCTTCAAACTAACTATTTTTACGAATATACCAATGACACATCTGATTATATTAATAATACACCTGATAAAGAAAATTATCAGGATTTTCTTTCGCTACCCAATCAGAACCATCCCCCAGTACATACGAATCTTTCAACCGATATCACGAATGTACAACAACAAATCCAAGCCCTCAATTTGGACAATTTCGATCCAAATGTGAATTTCCCCGAACAGAAATTCCTGTAAGCCCTTTCCACACAATGAGCTCTAAAAACTTATATTATATCAATGACGCTACGAATACTTTTAAACTTCTAATTGACACCGGTGCAGGAATTACAGTTTTCAAAGAGAATACTGCACGAAATTATCATAACCGATCCCCAGAAAATGTTACCATTCAAGGCATAACCGACGAGAAACTTCTAATTACAGAATCTGTCCTTATTCCCTTTACCGATGACAACCCTCACAAAGTTTTCATTTTTAATCTAGACATTGACTTTGACGGCATAATAGGCCTAGATTTCCTAGACCACTACGAATGTGTAATAGACCTTAAAACAAGACAACTTCATACAAATTTTAAAACTCTTACCCTGCATAAAGTCGGACAAGAGACCCATAAACCCATAGAAAATATTCCGTTACATTTCCTACAAAAATAGTACCGTCAAATAATTTCCAAACATATCCGAAATCAAACTCAAACGTTAAAGCTCAACACAATAGCAGCTCATTTCACGAAAACACTCATGATCAACACAAACACATCCCAAGACCAGAGAAAAAACGAATAAAAGAAAAAATAAACCAAATTTTGATTGATAGCCGAACAGAACAAATATTCAAATTGAAATGCAACCTATCCAATACAGACGCAATACTGTCATCCCAAGAAATCGAAAAAGTTCGAATTCCTCACGCATTAGTCCATGTAGACGAAAACGGAGACTTTTTAACTTCCGTCATTAATGCTAATGCAATGCCAAAAATAATCGAATTTTCGAATATTTCCATCGAACCTATCGAAAACTTGGAGACAATCTTCACCTACGATCAAAATCACTGCGAACAGCCAATTATAGACAGAGAAGAAATAATTAGAGAACAACTGAGAATTGACCACTTAAACTCAGAAGAAAAGGAACAAATTCTAAACATTTGTACGGAATTTTCAGATATATTTTACGTAGAAGGTGACAAGCTAACATTCACAAATGAAATTAAGCACGCAATCAAAACGAACAACGCGAAACCGATATACACGAAATCTTACAGATATCCACAGGTTCATAAAGAAGAGGTAAAGACGCAAACCAACAAAATGCTAGAGCAAGGAATAATTCGGCATAGCATATCGCCCTGGTCAAGTCCAGTGTGGGTGGTACCCAAAAAACTTGACGCATCTGGCAAACAGAAATGGAGAGTCGTTATTGACTATCGTAAACTTAATGAAGTTACAATAGAAGATCGTTATCCACTTCCACAAATTTCAGAATTGTTGGACCAACTTGGAAAGTGTCAATACTTTACAACATTAGATTTGGCGTCCGGATTCCACCAAATTGAAATCGATCCAAAAGATATCCAAAAAACAGCATTTTCAGTAGACAACGGACATTACGAATTTGTTCGTATGCCTTTCGGATTAAGAAATGCTCCTTCCACATTTCAACGAGTAATGGATAACATCCTCTTAGGAATTCAAAACGAGAGATGTTTAGTATATATGGACGACATAATCATATATTCAGCCACCATTCATGAGCATATGTCACGACTGACAGAAGTATTTAAAAGATTAAGAAAAGCAAATCTGAAGATACAACCGGATAAATGTGAATTCTTAAGAAAAGAAGTCGCATACTTAGGACACCTCGTAACTGAACACGGAGTAAAAACAAATCCTGCCAAGGTATCATGCATAAAAAGCTTCCCAGAACCCAAGACAACTAAAGAAATAAAATCATTTTTAGGCCTAGTAGGTTACTACCGCAGATTTATACCGAATTTTGCCAAAATTTCCAAACCACTGACTAAATTACTTCAAAAAGAAGTCCCTTTTGTTTTTAATGCCGAATGTAAGGAAGCATTCAACGATCTCAAAAATATTCTAATGACAGACCCAATTCTCATATATCCAAATTTTGAAGAACCCTTTTTACTCACTACTGACGCTAGTGCTTTCGCAATTGGAGCCGTTTTGTCACAAGGCCCATTAGGAAAAGATTTGCCAATCGCTTATGCATCACGAACATTATGCAGTGCAGAAACCAAATATTCCACAATAGAAAGAGAATTACTAGCTATAGTATGGGCAGTAAAACATTTCAGACCATATCTTTTCGGTCGCAAGTTTACTCTTATCACTGACCATCGACCTCTTACATGGCTATTTTCAATCAAAGACCCAGGAAGCCGCCTAACACGCTGGCGCCTAAAACTTGAAGAATATAATTACAAAATAGAGCACCGTTCAGGAAAAATCAACAGAAACGCAGATGCACTCTCCAGAATAAAAATAAACCATTTTAAGGACTGTGCAGATTTTCAATCAAAACTTGCCCTGCACGCATCTAACAGAGATGAAACCGAGACAGATGAAGACGAAGAAGAAAAAGAAGACACAGAAGAAGGAATAGAAAAGATGTCCGAAGAATTCGATAAATTTCTGGAATTATATAGAACCAAATCCATTATCGATTACTCCAAAATAGAAACGTCAAACGCAGAACTGTTAGATAAATCTCACAAGAATATTGTTACCTTTTTCTGGCAGAATAAACTCGAGGACCTGCACGAAAAAATAATGAGTGACATATTCGAAGAAAATATAGAATATAGTAACCGAAGGATCAATATTGTATCTAGTAAAACCGTAAAAGATCGAAAATATTTCATTATCCCATTACCTTACGATCCACAAAGAGTAATGTCATACTTATTTCTCATACTTTATGCGAACCAAGAACAATTTGACGAATCAAAGACCTATTGCATAGAAAACAATCTCGAACTTCCCATTCTAGAAATATTTTCCTATATATTTGCAGACAAAGAACTTAAATTAAAAATCTGCCAAAATGTAATTAAACAGGCAAGCGAAGACGAAACCCCACAAATCCTAGAACATTACCATTGTGGCAAAAATAACTTGCACAGAGGAATAAACGAAACCGTTAGACGTATAAAAGAAAAATATAATTGGAAGAACTTAGCAAAAGACGTAGAAAAATATATAAAAGCCTGTGAAATTTGCCAAAAGGTTAAAATTTACAGAAAAAATCTAAGTGGACCATTAGTTATAACGGAAACACCAAAAACACCATTTGAAAGGATCAACATAGACATATTTGAATACCCCACCAGAAACTACGCTTTAACTATTCGTGACGAATTGACAAAATTCACGCAAGCCTACCCTTTGGAAGACAAAAAGGCAGTAACAGTAGCCAACACACTCCTACTCTTCTTTCAACACTATGGAACACCACTAAGAATTCATTGTGATTGCGGTCGAGAATTCGAGAATGCTATAATCAAAGATCTATGCGGATTATACGACATCAAACTAACATTTTCTAGTGTTAACCATCCACAATCTAATGGGTCTGTGGAAAGATTTCATGCCACACTCTCAGAAATGATTAGAGCAAATCAAGCCGAGAACCCAAACGATCATCCCTTCACTATACTTCCTTATGCAATAATATGTTATAACAACACAAAAAATAAGACCCACGGTTTTACACCATATGAACTTATATTTGGGCACACTGCAAGCCGACCACCAGAAACGCTATACAATCAAAAAACACTAATGAGCAAATATATTCGAGACCTGAATAATCGCATGGAATATTTTTACAAAGTAGCCAAAGCAAAAACAGAAAGACAGAAAGAAAAGGCGAAAGTAAGATTTGACGAGAATATTTCAGAACGAAGACCTGATTTTAAAATTGGTGACAAAGTTTACGTAAAAGAATCCCAAATTAAATCAAAATCAGATAATCTTTTTAATGGACCTTTCGAAATTCAAGAAGTTTTTACAAATTCCGCAATTATCCTTAACCCCAAAACTAACCAAACCTCTAAAGTAAATTTTGACAGACTGAAACCTTATTTTGAATAAATTTCTTCTTTACAGATTCTATGGACTATTCTCAGTCGCCTACTCCCAATTTTACCTCTCTCCCATAAATAATACAGTCGGAATCTTCTATCACGAAGAAGGTACCATTCGAATATCTAACGATAAATGGACATTACTTGTTTACAAGGAATTGCTCCCTATAGAAACTGCCATATCCAACAACGACAGAATTTTAGAAAACTTGCTAGATAAATTTACTAAAGCCGATACTCCAAGAAAACTTGCATTTCAATCCGAAGTACAAACACACATTAGTTTGATAAGACAAATTTCTAATTCCGTAAATTTAAAATATAGAGAAGTAATTGCCGACACACGAGCCTATAATCCACGCCAAAAACGAGGATTAATCAATGGTGTTGGAACCTTATGGAAATCTATTAGTGGAAATTTAGACGCATCAGACGGTGAATATTTCAATCAATGTATAAATAGGATCACTACAGATGAAAAGCAAATAGAAACACTCCTAAAGAACCAAATTTCTGTTACAACTTCTGTCATAAAATCATTTAACACTACTATCCAAAAATTACAAATAGACGAACAAACTTTTAACAAAGACCTAAACGATATCGAAACCACTCTTATAGACATTGCAGACGACATATCATTTTACCGTGCACAATTACAAACCTTAAATTTGTGTGAATGATTAATGGAAAGCTACATATTTTTAGAAAATTATCTCAATGACATTTTGAACGCCATCACCTTTTCTCGGTTGCAAATTTTACACACTTCAATTATTTCGCCCAATGATTTACTAGATTCATTGAAAACTATCTCACAATCATTACAAAATAATGTATTACCATTGCCCATTTATACATCAAATATAGCCCAATATATTGATATAATAAAACTTCAAGCATATCAACTCGATTCCAAAATTGTATTCGTCCTAGAAATTCCATTAGTTGACCCCGAAATCTATACCTTATATCATTTATATTCGATACCAATATTAGATAATCAAACTGGTCTTTTTCATACACTCTCTACAATACATAAGTATATAGCGCGAGATGATGATTCAATTTCATATGTATTACCCCGAAACACAGAAGAATGCAAATCAATTAGTCCAAATCAAAGAATGTGCACAGATATTCTTCCCTATCCAATAGACAGCGATACTATATGTGAGGCACAGTTATTGAAACCAGTTAGCTTTCTACCAAAAACTTGTCAGATGTCGACGTTTTTAGCACAAGATTACAATGTGCAAGAAATTGACCGAAATTTATGGTTAATAACAGTATCCGATCCATTACCAGTTACAATCAAGTGTGAAAGAAAAGACATTAGTACCCAGACAATCAAAGTAAACACAATTCTAAGATTACTACCCGAATGTACAGCATTTATTGGAAGTACCAGAGTCCACGCCAGAGATCAAATCAATAAATATCCAAATATAACCTACAGAAGTCATCCAGTTAATATTCCATACAGATGTTGTGACCATTTCGGAAGAAGAAACCATATACCAAATTTGAAACCATTACAACTCAATAAGATAAATGCAGACGATTTAAATATTGCACAACATAAGCTGGACCAATATTCAGAAGAACTCGACCAAATCATGAACCAACCATTCATCGAAAAACATTTGCCCTGGTTCACTATATTGTCTTTATCATTAATTATCATTCTAGTTTTTGTATACATCCTCTGCAAATGTAGACGCAAAAGATTTCCAAGACTTGCCATGAACTACCCTCAGGACTCACCTCCACCTTCACCACATCGCAGCAGTTCCATTAAACAGACACTTAAAGGATTAACCTTTAAAAGAAGACCAGACGTACGCCCAGAAAATGAAGACGTCTCCGAAACCCCAATTGAGCTTTAAAAGTCGAAGCAAGGCATCGACTTTTCACTAATGAGGGGAGCTGTTATATGTGAAAATAGTCACCTTGAACCACTCAAGGGTTACCGACACTTTGGTTTCGCAATATCAGTTCCTATTTCATCATTCTTTTAGCAAGCGTTCCCATAGAGATAGCTGACTATGCACGGACATCAAACTCTGACCAAAGCTGGCCTTTCGTGGGAAATGCCGACACCACATTTTGTAGATAGATTATAAATTCAGGACTAACATTATATTTTTTACTCGTCATATAAGTTTCTTACTAATAACATTTGTATTATATAATTTTATTTGCTTCATTTTATCGTATAACTAAGTGTAACTTTTATTTGTGAAATAAATCTTTTTTAAAAAGTCAATCAAGAAGTTAGTGATTTAACATATATATATATAATAATATATATATATATATATATATATATATATATAATATATATAATATATTAAACAAGAAGGTTAACACAGAATCTTTATTAAGCAATCAATAAGCTTACAAGTTACAAGCACTTACAAGTTACATGACCCTGGCCGGAATGGCGGTACCGGATGACATCTGTCTGTCATCGGTCTTCTTCTTTTTTTCTTATATTAACATAATATATTACAGTCACCATGTTATAAAATAATTTGTCGTTCTTTATGTTCGTTCATTATAATTAAAACTGTAGCACGTTACTTTGCTTTTTACACTTTCAAAATAAAATTGTTTTTAAAAAATTTTAAAAAAGTGTTTTGTGATATAAAATATATTAATTGATATTAAAAATAATTAATAACAAACTGTTAATTTTTCAAAAAACTGTTGTTATTCATAACTATAAATAAATTATCCATAATATTTAATTTTATCTTAGTAACATAGGATTGTCATCTATATAGAAAAAAAAGAGATATCACAACTTTTAGGCTATAGCCACGTACAGATTTATTTTCTTGGGCGGCCTACGTTTATTATTAGACATTAATTATACATTTTAATCTATTTTTTATTTCATTAATATTTTATATTTGATTATTTTATGTATATAGTTATATTTTAGTCGACTTACCATTTATTATTATTCTAGACATACCCATTCAACTCACACTCCCTTAAAGAGGCAATTCACTCATCCCATATGCTGTATCAAAAGGAATGAGCTGTAGTGAGACACTTTCCATGTTATCTAGTTCGAGGTACCTTGGAGTATCTCTCAAAAATTTTCATATGCATCTGTACGTCGACAGTAGCACAGATTTCTGTATGGTCTTATACAGATGTTTAATTAGAATCAGCTGTTTTATGTTTTCTAGGAGGTTTTTAGGAATCACATTAGTAGAAGATATAATAATAGATACATACAAAACACATTTTAAAGTTTGTTTATATAAGACAGATGGTATTCCTTGGATCGAGATGCCGCTTTAGGATATTTTGTGCGTCGAATAAACAGGAATATTTTTGTTTATGCTTTTTTTATACCGAGTTGGGTGAACGATTCATAAAGATTATAAGATCACTATTGGTGGAGCCGCTGGCGCTGCCAAGGGCAGTTGGTTTTGTTTGTCTAGTCAGAATTTTCATCAAATTCTTAATGGTTTTTCGTTATTCGTTTTTTTTTCTTATCGTAATTTAGTTTGTGAGCAGTTAAAAATTGGGTTGTTTTAGGATCTTGATGGGAAAAGAGCTTGGGTATGTATTCTTCAAAGGACCGGCAATTTTTATGGAGAGATGAATTTTATGTAATGTGTCAAAGTTATTTTGTAAGTTTTTGTTTGAGTTGATCACCGCTTTATTCATACTGTGTTTGACCTGAAACTGGAACCTGGAATTTGTAAGACAACGCTTTGAATAGTTTAAAATAGGTCCACATGGATTCAAACAGGAGCTTGAGTTTTTCAAAAGCCAAGCTTTGAAGATTGCATAATCCAGTGCCCACCTTTCATTGTCTATTTGTTGTCCCTGGTCATTTCAGACCATTTTGCAGCTTGTGAGATGCATTCGTGTTGTTTTACAGTCTTATGAATCTAGTTACAGCCCAAAGAAAATAAAATAACCAGTGATATCAGGTACTTTTTTGTTAAAACTTTTTCAAGGTAAAACTAGACATTTTTCATTATTATATGCTTTCATGACAGGTTAAAAAATTTTAATAAATAAAATTATAAATTTTAGGGATTAGCTAACTGTCATAATAATTATTCTTACAAAGTTTGAATATTTAATATTAACATATGACAGTTAACATTATTTTTTTCGGACATTTGGTACAAACCTAACCATAAATTTTGAATTTATCATATTTGTATTTAGAAAGTTAACCTATTTAATTGTTTCCAAGCTCTAGAGTTTGTTGTAAACCGATAGCACCATTGTAAGTTTTTTTTTATTTCGGTATTATTATTTGTATTTGTAACTGTTTATGGTGAAAAAATAATAAATATGTAATGTTTCTACGTAAATCAAGAGTAGTATTATTTCTTTTAAAAATGTATTTTTTAGAAAAGAAAAGCCTATCTTTCCATCCAGCAGGAAGATTCTTGTAAGCGGCGTCCAATTTAAGTAGCTTCGGTACCTTCTTATGTTGTTTTGTCCAGGAAATCCATGTAAGTACTTTTTGATTACTCTTTTTGTTACTTCTTCCCAGTCCCCATTTTAATCCACTTACCCTACGACCCCGCTCTTCAAACAAACCAAAAGTAGCCGTTTACTGACGTTTTGGTTTGCTTTCTTACCCTATACCCAGCCCAGCAATTTCTGTCTCCAATTTTTAACCACCTAGAAGTAATAGCCTGTGTGGTAGGCAATATAATCGCTACATAACAACAAAGTGAAAAAAACATGTGCTCAGTGCAAGAGGAACGTATGTCCACAACAGATTACCACTGCTATAGTGTGCAAAGATTGTAAGAACTAACTCTAAATGTGTATATTTTATGTTGTATATTGGACGAATTTTGTAGATATCAGTATTATAAGCTTTTTTAAGTAAGTTTTTTATATTATATTACTACAAATATTAAATTTAAATCAATAAAACGTTACTACAACACAATTAATCATCAGTTACAAAGGTATACAAATAAAAAACAGCATTTGTGATGAAAAACAGCTGGCGTGTGGCCGCACCCCATCCGGTGCTGAATGTTTTAGAATTCATGCAGTATAGGTAGCTTTTACCAAAATTTTTAAATCTTAAATTTTTTCAAAAACGATTTCTGGAGTGGAAATCGAAAAGTCAAATATTTTAACTTAAAATGTTTTCATTACATTGGTACAGCCTATTATGACTTATGGGGCAGAAGTTTGGCAGATCACGAAAAAAGATAGAAAAAGAATAGAAGTAATAGAAATGTATTTTCTAAGGAGAGCGTGTGGTGTATCCAAAAAGGATCATATCAAGAATGAATATATTCGAAGGAGGACAAATACTGTATATTCCAGTGTAAACAGAATTGAAACGAGACAACTAGTGTGGTATGGTCACGTGAAGCGAATGAATGAAGATAGATGACCAAAGAAAGCTTTAAATTACATACCACAACAAAGGAGAAGGGGATGGCCTTCAGTTGCCTGGGAAGAAAATGTACGACACATAATGAGAGATGGAGCCATCAAAGAAGACAAATGGATGGACAGAAAACGATGGCGTTGGAAATGCAAGAGGCGGCAGAGGCTGTAGGAACCTCGCTTATATATATATATATATATATATATATATATATATATATATATATATATATAAAATATATATATATATATATATATATATACATATATATAATATTACATATATATATATATATATATATATATATATATATATAATATATTTATATATATTATATATATATATATATATATATATATATATATATATAAGTTATGTATATCAATAATATTTTCTTTATGATTTATAGTATAGTATAGTAGTTAAATCATCTATTTTTAATTTTCTGTCAGCTGTATATGTTTAATGTTTATTTTTAAAAACCATCAAATGTATGCATAATGTTTATCACTCACGGTTGAAACAAACATAAACTATAAACGGTAGAAAGTATTCGTTTTTATTGAAAAATACATATTATGTTATGATTACTGGTAATAGGTGACAAAAGTAATAGGTTACCGGAACCTATTATCTGTCTGTCACCGGAACGATGGAACCTATTACTACAAAGTAACTGTATTTTCCATGACTATAATTGAATGCTTACTTCAATGAATTAACTTCATATTGTCACTATATTACTGTAGTAATAATTAATCTCCAACTGTATTTGACTTAATTAATTCATTTAACTTAATCAATGCCTTCTTCTAGCTAATAATCTCTTCATAACCTCATAAATTCTTCTTAATCCTTCTTTGTAACTGACATAATAATAATAAATAATCTGACTTCTTCTAATAATCTTTTAACTTAATTCCGTTATAACTAACTTAATAATGAATTATCAGTAATCAATAATCTTCATGACTTGCTGTAACTTAATGCCTTCTTCTAACTTTACTAACTTCACGAATCAACTGTAACTTACTTAATAATAATCCCTTGTAACTGATTTAATAATCCCCTGTAATTTAATGCCTTGAATTCTTCTAACTAATTGATCGCCTGCTCCAAATTACATGGTATTTATATCATTTCATACAAATTCAAACACGGAAAGTAGAACGAATGTCTCCTAAAGCTTCACCACTGCAGTGGTTTGCGAGCAGAGGCGTCACCTGCTTTGGCGGCCGTGAATGAAAACGATATAATCACATCGTTTTCTACCTCTGAGCTATGCGAAATGTGTAAAGAATAAATCTTTTATCAAAAAGCTGCTATCGCTTTGTTGTATTAAATTGGCCAAATATATGGCCTAGGAGGACAAATTCGTTAAACATCCCGTGTTCGAATTGGTATCAATAAAGTGCTATTTGAACTTTCTACAAAATATTTTGCCGAATTTGCTACCCAACGCGAACGTTGCTATCCGAGGGATGTATTTTCAGCATGATGGGGCACCCCCACACTTTTTACTGGCAGTGAGACAACATCTCAATAATGTTTATGGCAACAGGTGGATAGAACGTGCAAGTCCTATTTCGTGGCCTTCAAGATCACTTGATTTCAATCCTGTTGGTTACCATATTTGGGGACGATTGAAGCAACTAGTTTACGCAGTAAATATTAATAACCGACAACAATTATTTGATAGAATTATACATTGTTGTAATACTATTAGAAACGATCCCCAGAGTATCCGTAATTCAATACGTCAATTAACAATTCGGCAACAAAAATGTGTACAGGCTGCAGGGTTCCATTTCGAAAATCTATTTTGAATTATTTTTTATTTTGTTACCATTATTGTATCTTTTCCAGTTCTAATTTATGGGTTTATCATAACTGTGTACATATTTTTAGTTTTTTTTTTAAATTGTTCTTCGTTATTATTAGTAGTTACTGTTTTTTGTTGTGCAGTGACTCAGTTTATCATTTCAATTAAAATGTTTGAAATTTATAACATTTATTTTACCTTATAATTTGATACTTCATTATGGTTGTTCTATTTTTGGTAAGATTTGATCGTTCACTAAAAATTTAATAAAAGTGCGACAACATTGTCGCATATGTCGTTTTCATTGGCTATTTATGTAGTTTGAAAATTACTTATTGCATTAAAAAATATATATACCGGGTGTAATATTTAATACGAATCCCCAAATTAATTTTTCCAAAGCGTCCTGGAATGTTTTAGTTTAGCTAATATCAGTCGAATGCTTGAGAGTAGTGTACGGTATCAAGCAAAAATTTAAAAAATCAAATGAGCCGTATAAACACTACAGTAAAATGAAATAAATGGTCATTTACACAAATCACCCTCTTAATTAATAAATAAGAGGAGTTGACATTTTTTATTGGCCACATGATATGCTCCCTGAGGGACTCTACATATGGTAGAAGTATGTAAAGTTCCTCATGACTCACCCTGTATATTAGCATTTTTTTTATTTGGGATAATTTTTAACCAATATATAAAAAAAAGTAACTTTTATTAGGTCTCAAGAAAATCGTCTCATTATTAATATATATTACCAATAAAATTATTATACAATTATGGTTAGACAACAAATACAACATTTATTTTTACAATGGATGCCATTGACATTTTTTTTAACTTTAAGGTACACAAATATGAAAAAACTGTTGAATAAACATTTTAAAATAAATACTTATTTATGGGTATTTGATTATTTGTATGTTTAAATATTTTATAGCAATATTTTTATAGCAAAAATTGAAGTTAAAATATCCCTAAATGATGTATAAAAATCTTAATTTTTCATATACACAGACAAAATAATCTAGGGGACACCTATATTAATAGCTTTAAATCAATGTTAGCTGCAAATGTAAAAAAATACATTTTTAATTTTTGTTGTTGTTTTCTCGATTATTGTACCAACTTGGTCGGTAATCCTGATTTGAATGGTTAAAAAAATTTAACAAAACTTTAATATGCGTTTTTTGTCTATGAGATAAAAAGTTTTATTGATTTGTTGTAACTGAATTTTCGATGTTTATGCACATTTTTATTTAGTTTTGCAAGTATCGGGATGCTTTAAACTGGCACAAGTGCAAGAGACGTTGCTGAGGTTCTCCACATGAACAGAAGTGTCATTAATCATTTGTAGTTAAGGTGTGAAAAAACTAGTGATGTTAGGTTGCAGCGTTTGCGAGATCGCACTGTAACTGCATTACAATTACAAATTATGCTGCAAAAGACCTATCAGGGGTTTGGAAGTGGCCAAAGCATTAGAAATAAACTGCATAAAGTAGGGTTAAATGCTCGAAGACTGTTGAGAGTGCCTGTTGTTATCCACAGGAAATCACGATAATCGACTTCAGTGGACACAGAAACACACAAATTGGGTTAGACGTGAGTGGGCCTCCTTTTCACAGATGAGTTTTGATTTGAATTTGCACAAGATACAAGATGAACAAGAATTTGAACACGATCTGACAATGCTTAATAATTGGCCACTGTGCAGAAGGTTTACAGACAGCAAGACGGCAGTATAATGGTATAAAGTGGAATCACTCTTGGTGGAAGAATTATTCTCATTTGTTTTTTTGCCATTTTTTGACTTATAAAGTTCCCTTTTCATTTTCTTACGAACTATTGCGATAATTTTAATAAAATGTTTATTTTATATTCGGGATACTTATTTATAACTGTTTATGAAAAATCTTTAAAATAAATTATTTGAAATACTACTGCAATCTCGAATTTTGTTTTTGTCCTGTAGATTATTTTGATGTGTGTCTTTTTCTGACAAGTTTAACTTAGGAACTAAATTCTTATTAAATTATCCATTCCTCGATATTTGAGTCTTAATAGGGGTAAATCCTCGTAAGTTAACTTCTTCTAAAACTAGTACGCTAAAACAAAATAAAATATTACTTAGCGATAATAATTAAAACATAATCATATAACAGTCAAAAATAGTAATACAAATTTAGTATAAAACTAAATATTACAAAATTTACAAAAAAAAATAAAATTCCTGTAGTTGGCTTTATATAAGAAATTACAAAAAACCAAAGTCTTTGTTAAATTGGTGTGATGTTAAAGTTTTTAACATATACGTCTGCATGTCAACGTAAGACTCCTAATTTGGGTTATGCTGAATATGCTGAGCCTAAGACGATGCCTCTGTATGAGCTCTAGATGGCAATTCTGGCAATTGGCTGCCTTTAACCGTTGGACAAACTCATCCTGCTTTCGAGGAGGGAAGTTGTATGTTCTTTTTATGTAAAATTCTATAACTTCGACCTCGTGCCATTATGTTATTACAATTAACCACGATTGTCATGTAATTCAACGGTTTTTACACCTACTTTCGTAGCTAGTTTTAAGCACTATTAAAATGTGTTTCTTATGATGGTCCAACAGGACCGAAAACATTTTAAAGAATTGTAATTCTTTTGGATAAATTTTAAATATTTTTATTAAAATATATCATTAGACACCAGTCTTTTTTTCTCTGTAAGTTTATTTTAAATGTTAAATAATTGTTCAAACTCTAATTTAATTATATATCTAGCACATGGCATTTCGACACCTTAATAAAATAATAAACAATAGAGATGTTAAATTAAAATTGACTCTATATAACCGGTACACGGGAAAAGTCAGCTAAGTCTATTTTGGTCAAAATTACATTTTTTTACGCCATCTTGTAGTAATAAGATAAAATAAGAACGTTCATGCCTAAACAGTACTAAGAAATCTTAAAATTATACATTGCGAATAGATATTACTGAGTAAAACAAAAAGAAGTGTACACCGACTTAAGGGAGATCAAAGCTGGCGTGCTACAAGGGAGTGTCTTAGGTCCGGTTCTGTACCTATTGTATACGTGTGACATTCCAGAGCTAAAACAAAACACGATTGCCACCTTCGCATACGATGAAGCCATACTAGCAATACAAGACACTAGTGAAGAAACGACTGATAAGTTGCAACTATCAGTAAATAAAATACATAACTGGACAAGAAAATGGCGAATAAAATTAAATAAATGAATGAAATGAGGTTGAATGCTCGAATAAATGAACTTTGAAAATAAGGCTATTATCGAGCACAAGTTAATTAAATCTAGCCCAAGTACTTTCGCTTAAAATAGCATCTTCAGGGGCATCTGAAATAAGCCAAGAAAACGTTTTTTAGATGAAGTAAATTAGTTAACTTCGATAAAAAACTCGAAGTTATTGGACGAAAAAAAGTTTTTGAGATTAACGTTTTAGACTTACTTCGTCAAAATGTAAACTATCCGCAAAGCGTAGAATGTGGAAACATTAAAAATAACAAAATTGTACAAAACACTACACTAAAACGAGGATAAACAGTTTAAAATTACCTTAAGATTCTACGCTACATTCTCTGTCAGTATCTGGAGGGATAATGATCTAAGCGGAAATGATACGGTGACATGTGACATATGACAACTTTGATAGGCAGTCAAAGTTATGGATCTGTGATCAGCAAATATTAAAATTATGTATAAGTTGTCATTGGCCAAAGGTTCAACTAGAACTACTACTGAAAAAATCAGCTGATGAAGTATGACATATAGAATATTTTGATTTAAACTAGATTGCATAATCCAGATCTCACACTCACACCCGTATGTAATAATAAGGTTGTAGGTTTGAGGCTAAATGAAGTGTACATAAAGTGTGAATGAAAGAAAATAGACCAAACGATCTATTGGACAGTGGGTAGTTGACTACAATAAAATGGTCTACCACGCACTGTCAATACTGCAAAATGAGAAGAAAAATTGACTATGAAATTGAAATATTAAAATTAGATCAGAATTGAAAGCAGTGTGTAAATGGGTATAGTTCAAGTAGTTCAGTTAAAAACCACAAGCTAATGGGGGAACTATAAAACGAATATGTAATAGCATTACTAAAGACCAACTGACCAACAGGTGTTGAAATATAAAACGTGGAATTAGCATATGTAGATTATGCAAAGGTATGAAGAGTGAAATCAACTCCAACTGTGGATCAATTGAATCTGAGCAAGCTAGTTGTTTAAATTGTTAAATACAATAGTAATTCTGAACAGAGCTTGAAATTGGTAGATTCTTAATGTATAAAATGTATAAAATTAAATAAGACTAAATCTGCACAAATTATCTTTACTAATAAAACAATAAAAAACTTTTCAGTCAAAATAAATGATACCCAAATTCCTTACGCAACATCAGCAAAATAATTG
>OU898276.1:86646090-86669993 GCA_918026665.1 Diabrotica balteata
GCATGGAATGTAGCCATAATAAAGAGCTATGATCGGTAATGATGTGTACACTTACGACCCCTCTAAATAATACCGAAACGCCTCTAAGCCATGAATAATAGCTAGGAGTTCACGCTCTGTAGTGGAGAATAATTCTTCTGAGCCTTGTTGAGCTTCTTACTAGTGTAAGCTATAGGGTGTTCCGCTCCATCTTTCATCTGAAAGAGGACACCACCTGAAGCAGTATTGGAACAATCTGTCATGAGATAAAAGTGTTCGTTAAAGTCTGGAGACATCATGACAGGAGCACTAGTGAGAGCTTCTTTAATAAGCCGGAAGGCATCATCGGCTTCAGAAGTCCAGGTAATAGTCTGGCCCTTTTTCCTATTTTTAAGGAGATCAGTAAGTGGGGACAATAAGGTGGAGTAGGAAGGTACGAACCGACGATAATACCCACACATTCCCAAGATCCTACGTAGTTGAGTAGTGGTTTTCGGTATTGGAAAATCCTTAATAGCAGTTACCTTATCAGGATCTGTCTGCAAACCTCGACTATCAACAACATATCCAGAAACTTAAGATTAGGACGACAGAAGTTACATTTTTCTATATTAACTGTTAAATTCGCCTCTTGAAGGCGAGAAAATACTTTCTCTAAAATCTCAATATGTAAATTAAAATCAGGAGTTACAACTATAATATCATCTAAGTAATAAAACACATATGGTTCCAATTGTGGACCAATGACTAAGTCCATCAGACGACACATGGTCTGAGGAGCTGACACAAGACCAAAAGGCATAGTGACAAATTGAAAGAGACCTTTACCACTGACAGCAAAAGCAGTATATTTCTTACTTTCTTCACTCAAAGGAATTTGTAAGAAGGCCTTGGATAAGTCAATGGAAGAGATGTATTTCGCAGTCTGAAGTTTGCTTAATATAACATCTATTCGAGGATAGGATAAGCGTCCCTATTCGATGTGATACTATTTAATTTCCGACCATCAAAACAAATTCTGAATGATCCATCCTTCTTCTTTGTAAGCCACAGAGGACTACAATATGAAGAGGTAGAAGGTTCGATAATGTTTAAGGAGAGCATTGAATCGATTTCTTTACCTAAATCTGCTTGCCATGCTTGAGGTATGGGATATTGATACTGTCTAAAAGGAGTTGAAGTTTTCACTTCAATAGTATGAGATATTAAATGTGTACGGCCTAGTTTGTCTTTCGAAGAGATCGAAGAAAATTTGGACATAATGGCCTCTAATTGTTTCTGTTCTGAAACTGATAAACTAGAGAAATCATGGATGACAGTAAGAGTGGATAAATTCAGTGGAGAAATACACAATGAAAAGTCTGAACAATCTAAGGTACTATTAAATATATTTAGAAAATCCATGCCAAGAATTATGGAATTTTGTACAGAAGGTATTATATAAAACGTAATGTTTCTCCTAATATTAGCAACTAAAATTTCAGTTTCAAATTTACCTACTATAGATTGGATTGTTCCATCTGCAGTTGAAACTTGCAGGGAGGAAATAGGTGAAATGCTAATGTTAGCTTTATCTAACAATTCCAATGAATGGGAACCTAATAATGAGATATTAGAGCCACTATCCAATAATGCCAAACAAGATTGTCCTAGAATCTCAATTTGGAGATATGGTCGATTATCGTTACATTTCTTAACTAATAAAGAATTTATATCTAAGCCAGAGACTCTAGATATAGAATAGTCATTATAAGGTACTAATATAGAACTATCATTATCATTTTTAATATCAAAACTTGGTACAGATGACAGAACTGTTTCCTGGTCCATATTATTAACATAATTACACCTAACATTTACTAAAGGAGAAGATACTCTAGAATTGAGAACGTCAGAATGGAATGCTTTGGGTTTCCAAGTTACTTTTTCCCTTGATTCGACTTGTTGTGGCGTTTGTGCTTTGTTGAATGTTTCTCTAATGGGGGACCTGACCTTGAATTGCTGGGCCCTGCTTGACCTACATTTCCTTCCACGACAGTGGTTGTACTCCCTGATGGGATTGTAGACGGAGGAACGCTCAGGGTACGAGCCTCGGTCTGCTCGTTTCCCGAACACTTATAGCAATTCCTCTTGAGGGTGTTATCTCTCCCACAACCATGACAAAATATATGCGTCCTTGGTTTTCCACATTCATAAAATGTGTGTCCAGCTTCATGGCAATTCCAACAAGATAGAGAATTTAATACTGACATGTTACGCTCTCGAGATTTCTGATGCCATGAACGATTTTGAAATTGGTAAGGACTCGACGAAGGACCTGAGGTAGGTCGAGATGAGGTTGGAGGATGTGAAGACCAAGACAGAGTTTCTTCAATTCTTTTACATTTATCGGTCAAATCTTCTATGCTGTGGATATCCACTAAGGCTAACTGAGCATGATAGAAAGGTAACAAACCTTTCAAAATGATTTTGATTTTAGCAGAGTCAGATAAGGGAGAATCTAATCTACTGCACATACCCAAAATATTATTGATGAACATAGTAACTGATTCACCAGATTTCTGTTTACGGGATTTGATCTCATCCAGTAGATCATCCTGGAACGAATAGGGGAGAAAATCAGATTTCAACTTCTGTACCAAATCAGACCAACAAGACAATCAACCCCTATTATTCATAAACCACGTAAATGCAGAATCTGTGAATAGTTCAGCTGAAGCAGCAAAAAGATCATCCTCTGAAACACCTCTAGATATCCTTAGACATTCGACACGCTCTAAAAACGAAATAACATCGATATGTTGAGTTTGACCGGAAAAAGTAATACCCCATTTTATGCACTTGAACTGGTTTGGAATAGGAAAAACTAGGGACTATGTTAATTGGAGCATTAGGAGTGGATGAAGCAATAGGGTTAACTCTAGAGTCGAGTTCACCCTCCAAAGTAAGTATCCTAACCGAGACAGACCTTTTAAAGGAGTGTTGATCCTCATCAATGCAACTCAGCAAGTGGACACGACCTGAAATGTGTGCTAAGCGAGAAGTCAGTCGACCATATTGACTATCATGTACACTTCCTCTAAACTCGCCTATTTTCTGAGCTAAGTCATCGAGAGTCAGGGATATTCCTAGCTGTTGTTCTTCAAAAGGAATCGATCCAGCAGAAATTTGAGTAAACTCCTATTGCCTTCCTCCTGTTTCAAAGCTCCACGCAAGACCTTGCGCTTTGCATCAACATTAGGTAAATCCTCAATATTGATACCCCTAATTTTGAGTTCATAATCCAACTCACTAACCAATAAATGTTCTACTTTAAATGTAGACATAATGAGAATATTTCAAATAATGAATCTCTACAACACACCACAAGACCACAGTATATACCAAACAAGTCAAATTATATTAATGTAAATTGGTATTAATATTATGAAAAAAATATTAATTCAATATAACAAAAATATTAAAATAATCACAAATATATCAAAATATTAAGTATAGAAAATTACTCAAATAGTGTTTAAATAAGATCAGACCACAATTATTAAAATATACTTAAAATTTATCAAATTGATTGTACTGTACTGCCCCAATGTATCTTAACTAACTACACAGTATGTATGATGGTATATAAACTGAGTACAAGATTATCTAATATAAGTGTATATAGCCACAGTTACCAAATATATCTAAATATTTAAATATAATAACACTAAAATATAACCTAAGGCCCCACGTTGGGCGCCAATTGTTACCAATTAAAGGAGGGAGAACTAGGGAATGGTGAATTGTTACCAATGAAATAGGGGAAACTATGGAATAGTGAAGTCAATATTAGAAATTAAATAAAATGGATGGTTAAGTAGAATTTAAAATTAATTTATAATTATTTACATAAAAAGGTAAATAACCAGGAATGTAATGAATATAAAAGACAATAGAAAATTTACTGAGAGCACTACAAAGAATTAGGCTTAGCTCAAGCAAATGAGAGTTCTCAGAGAGGAGGTTGGCACGTTTGCTTGCCTGTAGTAACTTGAAGTTAGAGCAGATCAATCCTAGATGATCTTGGGATGGGCGCCAGGGTGAATTTAGAATTTCACTCCAATTTGAGGTATATATGGTTATATAACTGAAAATAAAAAAAGATAGGAAACAAATAAAAATCTGAAATGCTTTATACACTATATATTATAATTCTATTATCCAGCCCTATATTTATATACACTAAAGAATTGTTAACGTATATTCCCAAAATATATATTTACAAGAAAAATTACTAAAAATATGACCCAAAAAAAATATATATACACAAGTTGATCTAACTGTCCTCTAACAATGAGGAAAAGGTTAAGTTAACAATATTGAACTATCTCACATGGAGTAAATAGTAATAAAAATATAAAATAATTAAATAGTTACTATAGGGCAGTTTAAAATCTGAAACTAGTCAGTTAAGAACTAGAGCCATACATACTTCAATCTGATATATAAAGGTACATACAGATTACCATAAAATTGGATAATATATCCTGACACCTTAATATAAGGGTTCTATAAAATATTAAAAAGAAATGCAAAATAAGTATGAAAGAATAAAAATACAAGTAAAAGGATTCAGCAAGGTGAGGGTACTAGCAGAGATTGTGCACAACGCTGTTTCGTAAACCCACTTAGGCTGACGGCCTAAGTATCCAAGGATATAAGTATAGGTTATAAAAAAAAAATTAAATTATTATTCAATATTATATGAATTGTCCTTAATAAACCCTATGATGTGATTGCTGTGAAGGGGTTCCCTTCCTCAGCTGCCTGATGTCCAGGTAGAGGGTGGTCTCTGGAATGGCTCAGCCTGTTCCTTTGAGCAGCCTGGCAGATCAACCAGAAAATAGTAAATAAAAATTCTCTTCTTCCCCAACTCAAAGTCCTATTTCTTTCCCGGATCCCAAGTACTTCCACCAAATTAAAATTCTTTCTTCCCCAAATAAAAAAAAATGTATGTCCAAAAACTTAAGTCGTTGCCGGCAGGCTACAAAAACAGAAAGCCTTTTTATTCAATGTTCTTGTACTTCATAGTTTTTTTTTTAGTAACAAAAACTGGGATATAGTTGTCATTAAGTGACCTTGACATAAATATTTAATATTTCCACAGCGGAATTTACTTGTATATGTAAATATAAAAAGAAATAATAATGATTTTTGGATATGTCTAGCAAAGTGAGAAGATTTGAAAAAAAAAATGGGGACTGGAAAATTTAAATGAAAGATGTAGGTGTTTGAAAAAAACTTACCAGAATCTTTCTAGGGATTCTCTTCCATAAAACAATAACTTCTCCAAATAAAATTTCTCCAAACTAAATAACTTTTATAAAATAACCGAACCAAAACTCCTTATATTTCCCAAAAAAAAATAAAACTTAAACTTTCTTCTAGTTTCCCTTAGATTCTGCCTGCCGTGATAAAATTATCGACTTCTCTTGTTGAAGTTTGGTTCTAAAATGAATCAGGAGAATATGGCCGATGGCCAATATTCGTTTTTCCTATACAAGGTAATCGATTATCTTATCGATATCGATATATAGTTCGAAAGTCATAAAAATGAACTATTAGGGATCGTATTGTTGGTTGCATACTCCAACGGCGGCAAATTAGAGTAGATTAGATTACTAACGATTGTATCGTTACAGCGTCCTATCGGGTGGACGTTTGTAACAGGAAAGAAAGCGACGGTCTTCAACGGTTTTGAATTGGTGGCGTGATTGACAAGTTAATATCGTTCTCATCTCTCGGATATGTTGCGAATTACCGTAAAAACCTTAAGTCGAATACAAGCGCCTGGCAGATAGGTGAGGTTAGTAGTTTTATTAAAAAAAAAATAATCAAAGTTATAATGAATTTTCTAAAACTTTTGAAATGGTTACAAACTTCGATAAGAAAATTCCGTTCTAGAAATCGACCGATAATTTTCCTCGACTAGACATGGTTTAACACATATTCAACACGATCTAAAGGATTTGCCGATACCTCCGGTAAATGTAAGACAAAAGCTCCGTCAAATAAAGGAAAAAGAATAACGATTTTACATGCTGGATGAGAAAATGGTTGGGTTCCAAATACCCTGTGGCTTTCTGCAAAGAATATGAAAGACGCCTGTGTCGACTACCATAACGATATAACAGCCAAACTTTTTGAAGAATGGTTTAAAAATAATCTTATGCCAAACGTTCCTCAAATAGCGTGATAATAATGGACAACGCAAGTTTTAAGAGTCGTCATCAAGTAAGGCTCCAAACTCGAATAATACTAAATTGTACATTTAAAATTACATGGAGACGAATGATATGTATTTTGAACAATGTTACACCAAACAAGAGCTTTTAGAAGTTTTAAACGCATTTTCTATAAAAATCTATATGTTTGTGATACATTGGCAGAGGAAATGAGACATACAGTGTTTCGGATTTAACCCCATTATTGCATGTTTAATTCCATAAAACCTATTATGTGGCACCAATGTAAGGTCACAAAATATTTCTCCAACGTTAAGTAGTACTGTTGTACTTTTAATCTACTGTATGCGTGTATAGCCGTAGTATACGCGATGTGATTAATGAATATGAAATTACGGGAACATTGTCGACACCAAAATCAGTTGAGCATCGTAAAAGTATTGTTAACTCGCTGAATGAATTTGACAGAGAAGCGATAAGAAGAATAATCGATCAATTATTTTTTTCGAAATGAAATACCTACAATAGACAAAGTTCTGGGGGCTGTTAATAAAGATCCGGTTTTGCCTAACTTCAAAAGAACTACGTTTTTTAAATTATTGAAAGAAATAAATTTTAAGTTTCAATGTCGTCAGCGAATGCATTCCCTGTCCATCAGCCTTTTGATTGATAGGGAACAAATTGTCTTGTGGAGACGAGAATTTCTGATAAAAATTAAGTGCTACTGAAATGAAAACCGCAAAATTTAATACTTAGATGAGACTTCTCATCTAAGTATTAAACTCCGAATTAACTGACGAATTCGTCACACCGAATCTAAAGTATGGGTATCAAGCGTTTTTAGATGGACTTTTTGCGGAGTTAAAAAATCCTGCAGGTAAATGTTTCTGTACTTTGATCAAATCAAAGGCCGATATTTAGCACAGTTTGGAAAACCTTATATCAATTTAAATGTTTATGTGCTTTTTACATCAAGTAAATTTTAAAATAATATAATTTTTATTAAAAAAGACTAATAATCTGTCACATTGACAGTGAAGAAGGGTTTGTTTCAGAAGGTCTGTGGATGTTTGAATAAAAAAAGTGAAGAGATGGACGGGAAATTTTTCGAACATTGGTTCAAAAATATACTGCTTCGATTAGAAGACAACTTCATCATCGTATTGGACAACGCTTCTTATCATTTCAAAAAATTATAAATTATTCCAACTAGTATTTTTAGGACAGGTGACATCCAAGCGTGGCTGAAAAAAAAGGGTTTGAGGACTCCATGTTAAAAGTGCAACTGTTGACTATCGTTAAGGAACATTATGGGTAATATAATAAATATATCAAGAAGAAAGAGATGGCAAAAAGGCTAAAGAAAGTAGTGTTAAGGCTGCCCCTATACCATTGTGAGCTCAATCCGATTGAGCTTATCTGGGTAGAAGTAAAAAATTATGTAGCAGCCAAAATCACTACTTTTAAATTTGCAGATATGAAAAATATTTTTTATGATGATATAAATAATATTAGTTCTATGTGTGCAACACGTTTAACAAAATATCGAGTCCAAAATGTGGAAGTTGGACAATATAATAGAGAACCATATCGAAACCATTCAGGCGAAGACAATAGCACGGTCATGTAGCGCTTCTCAAACTGAATAATTTAAATGGTATGTTTTTATGCTTTGATAAACTTATAAAAACGCTACTTTATTTAAAATGTTTACTTTGGTATGTATCTCTCAGTTAATGAATATTTTATTTTAGCAGATTTTTCTTCAATGAAACAGTAAATTTTGTTCACAATGATTAAATTTTAAGAAATTCTTACACTAATAGTTTCAAAAGTAAATATTTTTAAAAATCATGCGATACACCTCAGTACGACATTGTTTTCACGTGCGTTTGTTGACAATTGGGAATATGTAAAATGAATGTAGTTTAATATCTTAATTATATATTAATAAGCAACAACAAATTAAGATTTTTTTGGTTAAACTGAGTAGTTGTGTTAAGTGCAGTAATTTTATCGAAAAGACCAAACATATCACATATAAGAGATACTGTTTACATTAATGACCTTAATAAAAGGAAAGCTTTAGCGAAACAATGTGGGTTGAGCCACACAAAAAATCGCATTTTTTAAATTCGATAAAACTAACAAACTAATCTTTATCACCTGAAAAACCATAAATAGGGTTAGAACTATGGTCGCTATAATCAAACAAATATGGCTGAAAATAAAGCTTTATAATGTAAACTGTAACTGTAAAGAAAGATAAATAATGGAAAATCTTGCAAAATTGTACCGAGTACAATGATTTTGGCTACAGAATAAAAATGAGTCCAACGTAATAAACACTGAGCAGAAATTCTATAAATAATCTGTTCGTATACCATAAAGGATAATAGATAATCTGAATAAAATACCAAAAATAAAAAGAAGGTACTGGTAGTAAGTCTAGAATAAAAATTGAATGTACAATTAGCTAGACTACATACAGAAAATGTCAATACAACATATGGTTGGATAAAGAGGCGCTATTAACAAAACTAAAACCTACACTAATATACGAAATAGTATGTAGTTCTAACGTAAAAGACGGTAAATTATTAAAACATATTGATATTACATATACGTACATCATTTATTAAACTTAAAAAGTTTCTTTGTTGTCGGGATATAAGGTTAGAACTACGCCTGAGAATGCTTCGATGTTACGTGTTCTCTACACTTCTTTATTGTTTGGAAGCTTGGACACTAAAACAAGTTCATCTGAATAAGTTGGCCGCCTTTGAATTTTGGTGTTACAGAAGAATCCTACGAATATCATGGATTCAAAGAATGTCAAACATGAAAGTAACATGGAAATGATATTAACTATTAAAAGACGAAAACTTGAGTACTTGGGTTATGTGATGAGAGGGCAAAAATACGCATTGTTATAACTTATTATGCAGGGCAAAATCCGAGGAAAGCGAAATGTGGGAAGAATATCCTGGCTTATGAACTTAAGGGAATGGTTTGAATGCAGTAGTGCAGAACTTTTTAGAGTGGCAGCCAACAGAGTCCGCATAGCCATGATGATTTCTAACCTTCGATAGAAGATGGAACTTAAAGAAGAAGATTAATATTACAAGATCATAAACCTGTTGAAACTAGAAAACTAGTATTTTTGTTTGACTATGGTGTGGACTAATGAAAATCAATTTAATCTTGCTGTTAGTTGTTAACTGGGTTATATACAACAGTAAACCTAAGTTATTTGTAAGAATATTAATAGCATTATATTGTTAACATAGGCAGATTTTTGTTTAAGTTTAAAAATATACCTGTCGTAGGTTTTACTGGAGTTGAAACTAATTTAGTAGGATTTAAAGTCGTAGTTATCCCAGTGGTATTTGGTTGTGAATTAGAAGCCGTTAAATTATTTTTAACAGTTGTAGTAACTTCTTCCATAGTTGTATCTGTATAACCACCACTAAAATCTGTTTCTTGGAGATTACTTTCTGTTATTGTAGGCGGAGTAGTTGTTTTAACAGGTATTGTTTCTGTAGTTTGATGGACTTCAGTAGTATTTATAGGTTTTAATGTAGTAGTAGATTTATCTGTAATCAAGGCAGTTGTTGATAAAACCTTTATTTGTGCTTAAGAAATTAGTAAAGTTTGTTTAGCAGTAAATGTTTGACTTCAATTAGTACTGACCATAAACATCCTGGATTAACCCATAATGGTATAAAAGGTCCGGTTTCAGGTAAAATAGAAATATGATTCCTGGTAAAATTTGGCAATCTTCATTTCTTAATGTTGATTTAATTGCGTACAATATAAACTCATTGTAATTTTATTAACACAGATAAGGCTGATATTTACGAAACTGTACTGATAAAAGGGTTTTTATAATTTGATGGTAGTGGTAGTGCGAAGTTTATTCTAAAACTCATTTGAAAACATTAACTTCGTGGATCCTTTTCTTTATTATATGAGTACCGTCTAGTCAGTGTTAATTGTCAAAAGACCGACTTCTGGTTACCTCGTTTGCTTATCGCTTCGAACCGGTGTTTAAAATGGGGCAAGTCAGATAAATTTAATAATATTTACGAACGCACTAATTGAAGTCAACCATTTTCTGCTTAACAAACTTTACAGGTTTCTCTGTAGTTGTTTCCAAATGCTCTAAGCTCTATATAAGTATTTATGATAGAATCTATTGTACATATATTGCATATTTAAAAATAGTTTTATTACCGAAAAACACTAAAAAAGCAAAATAATTTTTTAAACCAAACCAAGTGTAATTTTATTAAATTAAGTTAATGGTTAGAGTGTCCGTTGGTAAAAAAGTTTATGGTAGTTATCTTTTCTCTCCAAATTTTGAGTAGCGCTTTATTAGGCCGAGTCTAACAACGTTTCCCCTTGCTACGTTTTTTGGTTCTGTGGCGTTTTTCCTAAAATTTTCACTAAGCATTTTATCTATCAGACAGGAAAATTGGAAAACAATTTTTACGAGATAATGTGAAAAGTTATTTTTGCTGCTGTTAATCCTTCTCCTCAATCCTTTAGCCCTTGTCAGGGCGTAGTGACACCCTAAATATTATTAGTCTGCTGTCTCCATTGACTGCGATCTTGTGCCATATGGACGGCTTCATGTAGGGATTTTCCCACCAAACTCTTCATTTGGTCCACCCATCGTATTGGAGATCTTCCTCTTGGTCTTCGGCCTTCTACCTTACCTTCTACTACCAATAGTTCCATGGTGCCCGTTCTTCTAGCTATGTGGCCGAAGTAAGTTAGGTATGCTTGGTTTACTTTTTTTAGTAGCCTGTATTTTATATGAAGCTCTTCCAGAATTGACAGGTTGGTTCTATGTTCTGTCCAGGACAGGTTCTATGTTCTGCTGTTAATACCTGGGTGGAAATTTTTGTTTTTAAAAAAAAATTAAAAAATGAAAATAATTTCGACCCTTGTGCGATCGGTACTCACCGGAGGGACCGCAGACGTTCGGATACAATTAGCATCTCTTAGCAAAGACAATGACGTCGACTTTGCTAAGTATCAAGACATTTACTCGACACACACATATACTACACACCTGACTATAAAAATTCACTGTACCATGCCAATGACCATTAGTTGTCGACGCATTAAACTCAATAAAAAAAATAGTATTTTAAAAAAATTAGCTGGTTATTTATAAACATCATCAAAGTTGTTTTTCCAAAATGTTTGGGTTTTCAGACGCGTTGAATGAATATATTTATCATCACACAATTTTATTTTCGTGATTTTCTTATAATATTTAAGATGTTTAATTAAAAGAATATATTGTCTAACGGAACTTGATTTGCGATTTTTCTATCTGACGGGTGAAATGTTTTGGGAAAATTTAAAAACAGCGCGCTGAAAACAAAAAACATCGCAAAGGGAAATCGTGTCAGACTCGGTCTAATAAAGCGATACAAAAATTTGAACAGAGTATAATATATCATATAAACGTATTTGCCAACGGCCACTCTAATTATAAATACCAACTAATTGTTAAAATAGTCCTTATGACTAAATAAATCTAATCAATAATTAATTATTTATTGATAAGCGTTAAAAGATTAAGATATTTTTGGTTAATTTGATTAGTTGTGTTTAGTGCAGTAGACATAATCATCCATTATTAGTAAAGGATACATTTTTAGTTATGTAAATAATTTATATATAATAATAATAATTATTATTCTTTACAAATAATGTATCAATATATTTACTAAATTTATACATAATCCAGTATATAGTAAATAAAAGAACTCTGTAACTTTTTGCAGATTGAATATCACACAGGTATAAAACTACCTACGAATATCCCGCACAAGAATCAATACACGATATTGGTAAAAACTTAAACCATAAGGTCATAATGACAATAATAAATTTCAACGATATAGACAAGATTAACTGAAGTATCGAAAAATTTACCAATATCGATGTATATACAGCTTCTGATCTTTTATATCCTTAACTTTTCCTCGAAAAATTTTAACAAAGACGGTATAATGATGTAAGAGTACACAAAATATAACACAACTGGAATCACTGTAGAATTCTGCATGAAAATAAGTGGTATTACAATAATTTATAACTCAAAATTGGCACCATAAAGCAAACATTTGTATACAAACGTCGATTTTAAAGATTGATATGTACTATAGGGATACATGGCTTTATACACATAACCAAACTTATATGGAATTAAAACAATGAAAAAGATTCTATGTTTGACCAGCAAGCGAGTAAGACGTGTTTTAGGCACTAATTTATCGTGCTCGTTAAATAGTAATTATTGAAGTATATTTAAAAGTAATTAAGTATAAAAGTGAAAGTGATTTGTATACTGAATATTGGAATCGTGAGTAGATAATATATACTTTTTTCATCTATTTGGATTTATATATTTAAGTAAACAACTGCAACTAGTTATAAATATTATCCAATTTCTATGAACTGGTATAACAACAAAAGCTGTAAAACAGCACCGGTTTTAGTCGGATTTTAAATCCATTTAAAAGATGTCATCTTCCAGTCAACTACCACAAAATGCATCATACTCAAAAGCAGTAAGTCAACCACGTAGTATATTAATCCCAGGCAGATATCAAGCTATTTTATTTAACACTCTAGAAAATTGTACAATTAATGACTATCTTGAAGGATTGAGTCAGCCTATAGAACCGAAAAATATAATTTTTGCATCCCGTATATCAAACGGTAGAATAGGCATATATCTATCATCCAAAAACCTAGTAGATAAATTCATAGCAGAAACAAAGAAGATAATAGTAAATGGAAATATACTAGAAGCGAGAAGATTAATAACTCCATCAGTCCGGTTAATTCTGTCCAATGCATGTCCAAGCATACCTTCTAACTTAATAATGGACGAATTAATAAAACTAGGTTTAAATCCCCTCTCAGACATATCATACCTACGGATAGGAGCAACCAATCCTGCCTTTAGTCATATTCTAAGCTTCCGAAGACAAATTTTCGTTTCACTTTTTACAAACAACTTTGTACTACCTGAATCTTTTATTATCGAGTTGGAACAAACATCATACCGCATATTTACAGCCCAAAACGAAAATTGTTTCAAATGCAAATTAACTGGACACCATGCAGCTAATTGTCCAAATATTTCACCTTCTAACCATTCTCACAATGATAGTGCAATACAAACAGAAATGAGACAAAATTCATCAATAAATCATACTCAACAAGATAATTCACAAAATACTCCCGCAATCTCAAATACCACTCCCTCCACACTTATTACGTCTTCTCAAACCACATTACAAACAGTAGCAATCCCAAATTTATCAATAAACCAAACCCTACAGTGCTCACTACAAAATACATCTATACATTTGACCACTTCTCCAGTTAACACTACAATCGCAACACCTACATCGTCTGAGTCATCCTGTAATACCCAAAAACATAAATCAACCTTACCCGAAACAAGTCAACACTGACCCCCAAATAAAAACACACATTTGAATTCTCACGAACCCCAAACAGCTTCGAACAAAGCAACCGAAAAAAGAACCCTAGAAGATGCAATCACGGCACCCTCCGAAGAAAACTTTGAAAAACCTAAGCTTCAACTAAAGAAAAAAACCAAAACTGATGACAAAAATTTAGGAAATGATATACTAAATCTCCAAACATTACTAGAACCAGTTAGAGAATATATAGAAGGGGAAAAGTAATTGTTAAGCTTCGATCAAGTAGTGGATCTATTCGAAAATATACAAGGATCAAAAGACATAATCAGCGTAACAAAATTGTACTCAGAAGACTCTCATGCACTTATAAAGTTTCTATCGAAATTACATCCATACTACATCGACAGAAGAATGAAAACCAAAAGCACCAAATTAATACGAAAACTTGGCAAACACATAGGTTTTCTCTCTGCAGTGGAAACTCCATTGTCGGAAGAAGATTCCGACTCATCGATAAATAATTCCTCTAAAGAATAATTGCATTCACTTCTCTGCTTCAATGGAACTTAAATGGGTTTTACACCCATTTCGAAAAACTAAAACATATTATCTCTGAAACACACCCATCTATTATCTGTCTACAGGAAACAAATTTTAAAAATCCAAACCATGTATATAACTTTCGTAATTATTCATGTTTTTATAATAACAGATTAAACCAAAACATTGCCAGTGGAGGAGTAGCAATTTACGTGGATGAAAAATTCATGAGCAGACAGTTACCAGTGACTTCAAATAACATTGAATTAATAACTATTGCAATAAATATACCTCAAAAGATTTATATATGTAATATGTACATCCCACCAAATCATACTATATCCCAAGAAGACTTAACAGCTATTTTAGAACAAATTTCTTCACCTAGAATTATCGTTGGAGATCTTCACTGCCACAATCCGATGTGGGGTTCCATAAAACTCAACCCAAAAGGGCGAATTATAGAAGATATTATAACATCCCAAAATATGAATCTACTTAACGACGGAAGACCAACCAGATTCAACATACATAATGGCACATCATTGGCAATTGATATTTCGCTGTGTGACCCAGTTCTGTCCACTACGTTAACATGGGACGTTCTACCCTACTTATATGGTAGTGACCACTACCCCATTGTAATGTCTTTAACGCATCAAAAAACCACAAATATGAAATCGCCTATCTCAAAATGGAATATTGAAAATGCTGATTGGACTAATTTTAGCAAACAGATCGAACAGGACATTAACCAAACCAACTTTACATCATCAAACGATATTGACAAGTTTTTAAGCACATTTTTACAAATCATCACAGCAGCCGCAGAGACGTATAAATATAAGAAAAACGAAAATTTTAAAAAAACATAAACCTCTTCCGTGGTGGACATCTGAATGCAGCCAAGCTACAAGAGCGTATAAGAAATCTTTCAATAAACTAAAGCATCATAAAACAGACGAAAACGTAATGGACTACAAAAAACGAAGAGCTGAAGCAAGATACATTCTAAAAAAGAATAGAAAACAATCCTGGAGAAAATTCATCTCATCTCTTAATACCTCTTCAAGCATAAGTACAGTTTGGAGAAACTTAAGGAAAATCTCTGGCAAAAGCCAACCATATAAGGTTCCTTTTTTAGCAAAAAATAACAAAATAATTAGTGATAGAAAAGAAATCGTAGATTTGTTAGCAGACCAATACGAATTAAATTCCAGTGACGAAAATTACACTGATAATTTTAAAATACATGAAAACAACGTAGAAAAAAACGTATTGGGATTCGACAGACATGAGATTCACAACCTTAACGTTCCTTTTTCCTTCATAGAACTTGCTGAAGCCTTAAACTCTTCCAAAGATTCAAGCCCAGCACCAGACGGTATCCCCTTAGCATTTCTACTACATCTACCAGACAATGGAAAAAATTTATTACTAGACCTTTATAATTTTATCTGGAGTAACCAGGTTTTCCCATCAACTTGGTCCGAAGCAATAATACTACCACTTCTTAAACCTGAGAAATCCCGGACATCACCTGAGTCATATCGACCAATATCTTTAACCAATATTATATGTAAAGTGTTAGAGAAAATGGTAAATAAAGGGCTGAGATGGTATTTAGAACAACAAAAACTCCTTATACCACAACAAAGCGGATTTAGGCAAAATAGATCCACTATAGATAACCTAATAGACTTAGAGTCAGGAATACATGAAGCATTTGCAAATAAGCAAGATTGTATCGCAGTTTTTTTTGATATTAATAAAGCTTATGATACTGTCTGGCGATACAATATCATATCAAAATTGCATAATTGGAATATCAGAGGCAATATGTTAAAATTTATTTCCAATTTTCTTCATTCTCGCAGCTTCATAGTTCGATCAGACAACGCTAACTCAGATAAAAAAGTTCAAAAGAACGGAGTACCACAAGGATCAGTTATAAGCTCAACCCTTTTTCTAATAGCCATAAACGACATACTTCAACAATGCTCACCGATTGTTAAAGGAAGATTATACGCTGATGACTTGGTTTTATTTGCCAAAGGAAAAAACCCTACATCTATTCAAAAACATTTACAACAATTAATAATTTAGAATTTATGGATTAATCATGGTCTAGGACTACCGGATTACAATTTTCACCGACAAAAACTAAATGTATTTTATTCACACGAAAACATAACACTCTAATTCCACATCTAAAGCTATATAATCAAACCCTTAGTTTCACAAATAATATATAGATTTTTAGGTATGGTTTTCGACCAAAAGCTCTCCTGGAAAAAACATACAGAAAAACTTAAAAAATCATGCCAAGCAGGACTAAATTTCATGAAAACTATTTCCAGCAAAAACTGGGGAGCAGATCAAAATACACCATTACATGTATATAAATCTTTAATTAGATCCAAACTCGACTATGGTGCAATAGTTTATTCATCAAGCAAAGTATCAGTATTGAAAACATTAGAAACTGTTCAAAACACAGCTTTACGAATAGCTACAGGCGCGTTTCGCACGACACCAGTTGAAAGTTTACAATACTTAACATGAGAACCACCACTAAGTTTACGACGCAAATACCTTTCTCTCTCATATGCTTCTAAAATAGCTAGTAATAAAGAACACCCTACTTATACCAATACGTTCACAGATCGATTTTAAGACACTTTCTCTACAAGAAGACTAGATCCACCATTTTACGAAAGAATTAGAAGAAATCTTCATGACCAGCTTGTACTAGTTGTACGGTATTTTGTGAGTTATACCGAAGAGGTCTAGTTCTTTTTTAAGTATATCACATAAATGCTCTATAGAGTTAAGCTCGGGTGAGCAAGCAAGCCACTATGGAAGAGTGGTATCTTCTGCTACAAGGAAGTATGTAGTGACTCTGCTGGTGAATTATCATGCATGAAAATTTTTTTCCAATGCACTTTTTTAGGATCTAAATGTAGGTTCTAGAACCAAATCAACATGCCTGAGAGCTATTCAAGTTGGCTAAATGAAAATTAAAGGAGTTTTTTAACCAACCATATTAATTCTCCAGAACATTTTCTACTTTATGTCTGTGAACAGATGTGGGCTCTTTCCGTTCTGGCTTGTCTTCATCGCTCTCTAAGTACACAAATTCATAGGTTATATGATTTTACACAAATTCTGGTTTCGTCTAAAAATAGCACATTTTGTCAATTTCCAATATTCCAGTTTTGATATTAAAGACATTAATTTAGGCGATAAATCTTGGGCTGCCTGGTTAACTCGAAAACCTGTAACTGTCTACTGCTATGTAGTCTTCTAATCGTTTTACCTAAAGCACTTACACTTCTACTTTTCATAATTTGCTTTTAAAGTTGCGGGTAAGAAAGTGCTGAGTCTCTTATAGCTACTTGACAATATAACGATCGTGAAAAGCCGTTATTACTTTTTGGCGATTTTATGTCTTTGGCGATTTTGTCTATTCTTAAACGTTCCTAACTCCTGATACCTACCGTAGGTTTTATCACAACGACCTGTGTTACGCCTACCACTGCACCTATGCCCTCTGAGATATTCGTTGCTTTACAAGACCAATAATCTGTACCCTTTATACATTCGTTAACTCCTTCTTCTTCTTTAAGTGCCGTCTCCCAATCGAATATTGGATATCATCATCACTATCTTTACTCTATCTGCTGCTGCTCTAAAGAGTTCTACATAACTGCATTTAAACCAGTCCCTTAAATTCTTCAACTATGACACTCTCCTTCTTCCTATACTCCTTTCTCCCCTTATCTTTCCCTGTATCATCAGCCTTAGCAGTTCATATCGCTGTCCCCTCATTACTTGTCTCAGATATTGTAACTTTCTTATTTTTAATGTGTGTATTATTTAGAATTCTTTGCCCATTTCTCGCAATACTTCCGTGGTGGTTTTCTTCTGTGTCCATGCTATTCTAAGCATCCTCCTCTAACAAAATATTTCAAAGGACTGTAACTTATTTATGTTTTCTTGCTTAAATGTCCAGCTTTCAAGTCCATATTGAAATATCGAAAACACGTAGCATCTCAGTGCTCTTACTCTCCATTTCTCCGTTAACTCCACATAATGCATATTTTCGTTTTTAAAAACGAAAGTTAGTGTATTTATTTTTGTTCAATTTACAACTAAAACAACTAATATATACCGTACCGGGATGTGTTGTCTGATTGTTTTATTGGTTTGTTTATTTTTAATAAAATTTTTTATTTTTTTGCAAGAACAACATGTTTTTTTAAAAGAAATAAATATTGGTTTGAAATATATGCTGATTCCATATAAGTTTGTTTGTGTGTATTATTAATGCAGAAATTCAAGTTATATCCAGCGAGACAGATAAATGTAATTCTGGAATATCTACTTTAAAGTTAAAAGAACTTTAGAGAAGAGAACAAACACTTTAAATTGTAAAAATTAAATTAAAAAAAGAAAATTTACTCTAATCTTGGAAAAAATATAGCAGAATGACATAAACCCTAGTAGAAAAATTTAACGTTGATTTTAAGAAACAAAGGCCATTCTTGATTAATACAGCAAATGTAGTTGCGTCAGAATAAATTGTTAAACGAGAAAATAAAATTTAGATCAGCAGACAAACAAATGTTTACTATTTAGATCTTTATAACGGTAAAAACTTCATTAATCTTGTTGATACAGAAAAGAACATAGAGAATTTTAGTAGCTACATATACAATTCTTTATTATTTGTTTCAGCTAGAAGAGGGACTGGTCATATACAGAATAGAACAAAAATATTATTTGACTTCTCATTCCGCAAGAAGGAGGATTTAGGAATGACAAAACCTGCACCGATGAAGTTCTGGCAATAGCAAAACACACTAACTGATAATTTAAAGGAAACTTATGACAGATTAAATTTGTCCAGTTAAGTACAGTAAGTCCTTCTATGCGAAAGTAGGATGGGTAATAAGCAATTTGGATTTAGAGACGGTCTAGGAACTAGAGAGGCACTATTTTTCTATTACTATCTTTCTATTACAAAAAAGTTGTTAATTCCGAAAGAATGTTTATGTTTGTTTCATCGACTTCGAGAAGGCGTTCGACAGAGTACAACACGATACACTTTTCGATTGCCTACAGACAGCAGAACTTGACCACTATGATATAAGACTGCTGAAGTACTTATATTACAATCAAGTAGCCTCTATCCAAATTGGAGACAGTCAGACTGAAAAAATATCCATCAAACGTGGAGTACGGCAGGGTTGTGTTTTGTCACCCACTCTATTTAATCATTACTCTGAAGAAATCTTTAGAGAGGCTTTGGATGACAGACAAGAGGGAGTAAGACTAGGTGGAGAAGTAACCAACAATATTAGATACGCTGACGATACAGCCATTCTTGCAGAAAATTTACAAGATCTCCAAATATTAAAAAATCTAGTAGGTGAAGCAAGTTATCGGAGAGGCCTTAAAATCAACATTTCAAAGACAAAGTGGATGGTCGTTGGAAAGACCAATATAGATCAAGGTCTGATTTCTCTTAATGGAGAGGCGATCGAAAGCGTAAATCATTTCAAATAATTTGGCCGCTCGTTAAATGTAAATTATGACTCTGATAAAGAAATAATAACCAGGATCGAAATATCACGTAAGGCTTTTATGACGTGAAAACCAGTTTTATGCAACAGAAACCTGTCGATGAATATTCGTAAGAAGGTCCTGAAATGTTATGTGTGGCCCATCCTATTGTATGGTTGTGAGACATGGACGTTAAAAACCACAATGCTAAACAAGTTAGAAGCATTCGAATGGTGGTGCTATAGACGAATCCTAAAGATATCGTAAGTTTCGCACACTTCCAATAAAGATGTTCTTCAAATGATCAATTCAGAACGTCTGCTCATAAACACTATAAAGAGGAGAAAAACAGAATACTTCGGCCATATAATTAGAGGACCTAAATACCATCTACTTCGCCTTATAATACACGGAAAAGTGGAAGAAAAGAGATGGATTGTTCGAAAGAAACTTTCATGGCTGCGTAATATTAGACAATGGTGTGGTTCCACAGTAGAAGAATTATTTTGCGCAGCAGCCGACAGAGAAAGGTTTCAGGAAATTGTAAACATGATGACGGCCAACGTCATATTATATACTGATTACTATCTAGTTAGGGTTTACATCTGTTATAAATTTAAATATAAGCTGCATGATAGTGATAGGATCTATAAAACCAGGATCACTAACAAATCTGTTCACAGTAAAAAAAACTTTTAGCAGGTTTTGCAAATTACTTAACAGGCATTTACGCAATAGAACATATCGGGAAGACCAAAGTGATACTGTTCTGAAGCTATTTTCTTGTGGCATTGTAAATTAATTACTATTAAACTAATTACTATTTATCTTTAATTGTGGCTTATTCCCAGTTTAATATTCAAAGTAATACGGTTTACAAAGTAAGAACACTAAAGAACTTATTAAAAAAAAATCTTCAATACAACACTGTGGATTGAGCCATCAATAATGAATCAAAACTTCGCTCTTCTCCAGATTCGATGAAGTAGCCAAGCAATAATCATAAACAACTGAAAAATCATAAATATTGTTAGATCTATGGTCGCTCTAGTAAAAACAAATATGGTTAAATCTAAATCAGCTATCAGATGTAATTTGCATCTGACATAGTGAATAAAATTAAACCTAGACTACATACAGAAATTGTCAATACAGTAAAGAGATAGTTATGTTGGATAAGGAGGTGCTTTTAACAAAACAAAGCACAAAAATTATACAAAATAGTATGTACTACTAATGTAAAAGTCGTAAAATTATTAATAACATATTGAACAAAAACAGTATAAAACCATAAACCTATTGAAGCTGAAAAACTAGTATTTGTGTTTAATTATGGTGTGGACTAACCAAAATCATTTTAGTCTTGCTGTTAGTTTATTTACAACAGTAAATTTAAGATACTCATAAGAATAAGATAAAAATATTAATAGCATTATATGTTAAGATAGGCAGATTATTATTTAAGTTTAAAAATATACCTGTCGTAGGTTTTATTGTAGTTGCAACTAATCTTGTCGGAATTACAGTCGTAGTAAGCTTAGTTGCAGCAGGTGACACTGTTGTATTAGAAACAGTTTTAGTAGCTCTAGTTGTAGCTTGGGTAGGTGAAACCAAAGTAGTATTTGGTTGCGAATTAAAAGCCGATAAATTATTTTTATTAGTGGTAACAACTTCGTCCGTACTTGTATCTGTATAACTACCACTAAAATCTGTTTCTTGGAGATTACTTTCTGTTGTTGTAGGTGGAGTAGTTGTTTTAACAGCTATTGTTTCTGTAATTAAGGCAGTTGTTGATAAAACAATTGTTTGTACTTGAGTAATTAGTGCAGGTTTTTCTTTAGTTATTTAAACCCAAAGGTTTAAAGTTCTAAATGAGTATAAGCATCAGCATAATATGACAAAAAACACTAAAAAAAGCAAAATAATTTTTGAAACTAAACCAAGTGTAACTTTATGACCTTTTTAGTCTATATAACTAAATAAATCTAATTTATTATTGAATATTAGTTGATAAACAATAAAAGATTAAGATTTTTTTGCTTAATTTGACTAGTTGTGTTTAGAGTAGTAGACACAAAATAGTTGGTACAGGTTTTTTCTGTAGTAGTTTCCAAAGTCTTACATCTCTCAATGACTATTTATAATATATTGTATATTGCATATTAAAAACATTTTTATTAAACTTTATGATCAAAAAAAGGCAACATTTTTTTCAACCAAATAAGTATTACTTTATTAAATGGTATGTAATAAATACCAACTAATCGTTAAAGAAGTAGTGATTTCAATATAAAATGTTACGTTTATAACGTTTTATAAAAGATTAAGATATTTATGTGTTAATTTGAGTAGTTGTGTTTAGTGCAGGAGATATATTATAATCATCCGTTTTTAGAAAAGTATAAATTTTTAGTTACAAAAAAAGTCCAACGCGATAAACTGTATCACCTGCACTTAAAATAAGTAAATACAATTGGTGGCATTCCCTAGAGCTCTCTACTAGTACACGAGAAGATCTTGTAACTTCAGGTCATGCATATGCACAATAGGATCAAACTACAATGGTTATTTTAGCACAAATAGCGAGAAATTGAAGGTATCGCCAAACTAAAAAATTGCTCTGGGTGTATCTAATGAACTTAAAGAGATGTAACTTCTAGTAGATTGAACATCATACAAGTATAAAACTACGTACGAAAGTCCCATACAAAAACTAATACACAATATTGGTAAAACCATAGAGTCATGTCGTCCGTTGAGAGCAGAACTATTTACATTTTAAGGGATTTTACGCCGAACGTATTCATTAAGGCAAGCATGCTTAATTTCCAGTAGAAGCAGTCGAAGTCCAAGTGGGAGAAGCAAACAGTAAAATTATACCCTATTAACTACTCTATCTGTTGAAGCATCGTCAGGTCAATAAAAATAAGTTGTATTACAATAAATTATAACTCAATATTTCCACCATAATATAAAGATTTGTTATACATACAAACGTCGATTTTGAGGTTTGATATGTATTACACTGATATATGGTTTTATATTAGAAAGATTGTGACATTGCTATACTCCGTTCTCCAAGAAACCAAAGCCATTCTTAATTGGTACAACAAATGTAATTGACTCACAATTGTTGTTAAACGGGAGAACCGAGTACCAATGAAAAAAAACCCAAAAATTAAAGAAAATTTATATCAGTAGACAAACAACTTTTTACTGTTAAATATCCTTATAATGATAAAAACTTCATTATCATTCATCAACAATTTTTTCTTACTTTTTTAAACTAGAGGAGAACTTGAATATATTCATCCTCCTCCTCAATCCTTTAGCCCTTGTCAGGGCGTAGTGACACCCTAAATATTATTAGTCTGCTGTCTCCATTGACTGCGATCTTGTGCCATATGGACGGCTTCATGTAGGGATTTTCCACCAAACTCTTCATTTGGTCCACCCATCGTATTGGAGATCTTCCTCTTGGTCTTCGGCCTTCTACCTTACCTTCTACTACCAATAGTTCCATGCTGCTCGTTCTTCTAGCTATGTGGCCGAAGTAAGTTAGGTATGCTTGGTTTACTTTTTTTAGTAGCCTGTCTTTTATATAAAGCTCTTCCAGAATTGACAGGTTAGTTCTATGTTCTGTCCAGGACACGCGTAGAATTCTTCTATATACCCACATTTCGAAGGCTTTAATCTTACTCCTATCGATTTTTTTGAGAGTCCATGTTTCAGCAGCATATGTAGCAATGGGAAAAATAAGGGCATTGACCAACCTAAGCTTAGTATTCCTTGTTATTGTTCGGTCTTTCCATATTTTAATTAATTTAGCAGTTGCGGTTCGGGCCATTCCTAGTCTACGTTTGATTTCTGAGGAACAGTCACCATTGTTGGTTATCAGAGAGCCCAAGTATACAAATCTGTCGACTACTTCGAAAATCCCTAATTGGCGTATATGCGGTAGATTATTATTTGCTCTGTCTACAATCATTATTTTTGTTTTTCTGGTGTTGATTTGAAGTCCGAATTCTTCACTTATTCGGCTTAGCCGTTCGATGATGGTAATAATTTCGACTTCATTCGCTGCTAGTATAAGTGTGTCATCTGCGTA